>JABSTQ010009326.1:0-425000 GCA_013358835.2 Ixodes persulcatus | reverse complement strand
AATAGAACGGATGTCATTTTATAGGAATAAACAGTCATTTGAATTGTCTACTTTGCGAAAGAGTTTTAAGTCACTAGCGAACGTTAATGTTTTTGAGTTCCCAATACGTGACGGTAAATTGTTTCCAAACACCAAAAGCAGGTGCTGTCCTAGGTTACAATTTTGTGGTACGCCAGATAAGGGTTTAAAGGGCTCAGACACGCAGTGTGAAAAATCTAAGCTGATTTTGCGACTATCGAGATAGTTTCTAATCCATGCGCAATACAATGAACATAATCTATATTATTTTAACAGTATTGTGTTGTTAACTTTTGTTTAGGAATAGAGTCCGTAGTAATGAAGCGACCTGGGCAGTACTGAGATTAAGAATATTCAAAATATAAAACGCTTGTTGGTTTAGCCGTATGCTCTAAACCCCGAGACAAGGCAAAAACGAGATAAGAGTCTACATGCCTATTGAAAAACCTTACTTGTATGAGAAATGTTTTTGTCAAATAAACACATATAAATCATACAATACGTATAAGAACATATGAGAACCATATACGAACTATATAATAACTATATAAGGTATATAATAACACATAAGAAAACTTGTAAGAAGTGTCTTATAAGTTTTTTATATGGTTCACATGTGTTATCATATATCTTATATAGTTCTTATATGGTTCTGACATGTTCTTATATAACGTGTATGACTGATGTGTGTTTATTGGACACAAGAAATTTCTCATACAAATGGCTTCTTAACTAAGGATGACGCACTATGCACAGTTTCCTCTTATAATAATGGAAGAATTTTCTTTCTCGATAACTAGACAGCACGACTTAAGGCCCGTTCACACTCTTGCGACCTCTTAAACCTGGGTTCCTTAAAACGTCTTAAACCAGAGGACACACTGGCGCAATCTATTCGCAACTCCAACGCCCTATAGGTGGCGGGGCGGTAGTTCCAAGATGGCGGAAGAGACGGGGATAGATTCTCCAGGGGTTCCCGTGCGCCTGCTCGTCGACGCTGATAAAAAAAAATGATTTATTTGTCTGCAAACGCGAAGTGGTTAGGGCAGTATTATGTTACAGGTGACGGAGATGTTGATGCGCGTTAGCAAAATGAGCATGCTGATATTTAAAAGTTGCAGAAACCTCGACTTGCGAAGCTCTGTGGTGCGCGAGCGCGTTTTACGCACCGGCCACGTCAATGTTTGTGGCAGAATATTTTTGAGGGCGATGAAGATATAGTGTTTGCGATTTGCCTGGCCATTAGTGCTCTAAAAGTGAGCCGCGCACAATGACCGTCAAGCTTTGGCAAGAGCAGCGTTCACAGTATTGATATCTTCGTGTCACAGGCTCGCAACTCGCTGCGCACCATCTCGGTTTTAGTGTATTGAAACACGTGATGAGACTGCTTTATGGCTATTGATAGGAAGTTGTTACCGCAGGTTACCGTGCAGAGTAGAATTACAACTGGAGGCTCGCGCTGCGCCTTTGAAGCACAATTTCCAGCGCGAGCCAGGAGCGTTGCCGTGCTCACGGTAGCCAACGGTAGCCTGCGGTAACGCTACGCTAAAACTGCCTATTACCATAATCGGCGTGTTTAGGGGTTTAGGGGTTTTATTTATTGCTCTACCAAAAATGCAAATTTTAATATACCGTACATTTTTTTTTGTATCGTGTTATTTGCAACGTTAAAACTGTCCGTTCTAAGCTCTCGTCACAAACGGCTGGCTAACACAGACTCGCTTGAAATGCTTCGGACATTTCTTTATTTACGTTGTAATTACCTGAAAGCAAGTACGCGTATTCTATCTTTTAAAAGTGCTTGGAATAAATGGTCATGTTTCTACGACCTTAAAACGCAAACCCATTCCCGACGTGTATCGCTCGACATATCGTTGCACGACCAGTTTTCTCCTACTTAGGGCGAAGAATAGACTTTTCGTAGACCCTACGCTAGAGCTCTACATTATTAGCAGGAGCGTTTGCCATCACGTTGAGCACAGATCGAGCTGGCGTCCATGCACAAGACCAGAAATCCGCAGCGTATGCGATATACGAAAAGTCCCTAATAAAATTAGACATCCCGGTCCTTCGTGCAACGATGCTGCGAGGCGGAGCACAAGATTAACGCGCTCACTTTTTGTGTTAAAACGGCTTCACACATCAAGGCCGACAGCCCCGGCCACCTTTTCCGCGCCGCCGCCGCCGCTGCCGTCCTCGTTCCTCTAGTTCTCCGCTCGTCCGCGGGAGGGCGAGCGGCGGGCTGGAGTTGCGAATTGGGTAGCAGTGTAAACTCGGCGGTCCGGCATATTTTTTTATTTCTCTCGCGCATTATCCTTTCTTTCTTAGCTCGAATAACTTTTGTTAATGTTATAAACGAGCCTTTCTATGGGTATTACGCACATTTGACCTCGGAAATCCCGCAAAACCTTCGCTCCTGTGAAATGCAGTTCCAGGGTCACCGCATAGATGGCGCCACAATGCCAGTGTGTTCCCTCGTTCTAAAATAATTTAAGAAGTTTTAAGAGATCTCGTCTCTCTCAGTCGTACTTGGTCGCAAGAGTGTGAACGGGCCTTTAGTTTATGACGTCGCAAGCCAGCTCACACCTTAACTTTCTGCTTGTATATTTTCTAACCGTGAAACAGACTGAGGAGGAAACGATTCTCGCTTTTTAAAAAGCTTGGCATTCCTGGCCCACCGCCGAGCCTGATTAGTGGAAACCTAACGCAGATCAACCAAAGGGTAAATCACTCATTTCTGTTCCTCTACGATCATCTTTTTTTGATTTGTGTGTGTGTGCGTGTGAGTCTCTGTGAGCACAAGATTCTGACAGAGCACTGTGAACTAAGTAAATTTAAAGTAAATTTAACGCCAGTCGCTCAAACAAAATGCTATTGCGCATTGTTGCAGACAAAGCATCCAAACAATTGCTGCTACCCGACTGCGTCTACAGATTTAACTCTATAAGAAACCACTATCGGAAGTAGAAAGTGAAAAACGTCTTATTTGACATGTCAGTAAACGAAGTTAAAAAAGCGACCTTATTTAATTTAAAAAAATCGCACTGTCATATATAACGCAGGGTCAACGACATAGATGTCTAGTTTTTGGTAGATATGCATTCTTAAATAAATGCTTGCAGATTCAGTTTGTCTTTCAGAGATCCGAAGCAAAATCTTTTACGGAGAATATTACGCATAACCGCACACCTAGACACTTCTCAAGAATTAGAAGGAAACACTTTCGAAATCAAAACCAAAAATATCTAGGCAAATTTATTACTTTCGCTTTAACTTTACTGTACATGTTTAGAGTGCCATCAATATTTTTGCCCCATTTATAAGAATGAAAAACGTTCGCGTATTTATGTTTTCGAGAACATAGATATTTAAATGCATATCTATACTTGCTGTTTTTTCCAACATTTATCACAATAATTATTTTGCATATTCTTAATTTTATCATGAATATTCTTATATTTAAGACAGAGTATTAGTTATAATTCCAATCGTAAATTACCTAAATATAACACTCTGTTGAGAAAAAAAGGAGAAAACTTCCAAAGGATTTATTTTCACTGTGTTGTGCAGGAACTCACGAAGAGCCAAGCATTCTTTCTGTAGAACGCTCACTCAAATTAACAAAACAAGTGAATTGAATGCATGCAAATTAAATTCACGAGGGTGTAAAACATGCAAATCAATGCAAACGGCATAAACCACGTTTTTCTAAAGCAAAATACGAACGAGAAATCATGGTTCAAATGATGCTTGGGATGCCTCATAAATTATGGAGGGCGAGTGAAATTTTAAATCAAGGAAGTGTCATCCTTACTTTAGAGACATCACTCGTAATGTGACATCATGCATCGTCCGCTAGAGATCAGGCTGTGACTTAGCCGTGCGGTTTTGTCCTGACTTTTGCTTTCGTTCGTCTGGATCTTCCACCTCAATGCAAGCTAAAACGATTGGCATAACTGTGCGTCAACTGATTCGCTGGTTGCGCACATTTTAGTGTCCACAACACCACCAATAGGCCTGAGGAGATAAAATTATCTGCGTAGCGGCATATTAAAAATAAGTCTCGTAGAACAGAAGAATATCAAACCTCTCATATCACTGAGTGACAACAAGTGAGAACCGGACAAGTATCGAGAGTGAACAAGACTCCTTACGTATCATACGTGCGGCCGAAAATGCAATAAAACGCTGCTAAAAGTTCATTGCTCCCTTTTATTCAAACGATCTCCGCAGCCTACTAGCTGAGGAGCTTATTACCATATGACCCAAAACAGAGCGAATGATAGTCGGCACACACTTTCATTTTCCCCTTTATTTTCTTCAAATTTTTTAAAGAAATCTGAGCAACAAATAAATTTGAACCTCCACACAGTTCATCAAAACACCAGCAAATAACTTTTCACCGGTTACTTTTTACATATTTGTAAATGTGAAACAAAATCGATCGTATGAAAGCTAGCAGCTGAAATGATTTTCACGAGGATATTTAACTCAATTTAACACGTAACACAGGCCAATAAAACAATCACTTTTCGAAACCAGACTTCATCGCTGTGTTGTCGCACACTCACGATGGCCGTCGCCCACCAGCTCTGCCGTCGTCAACGAAACCACGTCATATCTGGGGAAACGTCTGATGTTTTTTAAGTCATCAGAAAAAAAACACGCTGGAATTCCACATAACCTGTAGCGTTATAAAATAAACTATAAAGCCAAAAAGGATAATTTATGTTACTAGTTACACCATGTTCTATGTGGACTGATGACGTCGTCACCTGTAGAATTTGAGCCAACCGGGTTACAAAGCGTGAGTCTGAGTTAGTAGGTGCTTTTAAAATTACTTTGGTTCATCGTACTTATTTTCCCCAAAATTGAGTAAGTCCAACATAGCAAGTTTCTGTGACCAAATGTATGAGGGCTCAACTAGAATTTAGATGTGTTATTAACTAATGTTTGCTAACCATATTATTCCCAGTGTTGTCTATATCTACACTTTGTAATTGTACACGCTCTTTCTGTTTCAGGGACCAATAGCGATGTTTGAAGAATGGACCAACCAATACGGCAACATAGTTGGGTATGTGTTGAGCGGCGCTTTATTTGTGTTTCAGTGGCCTCTTTTATTTTTGTGCGGGGTGGACTCCTAATGCAGTAGTTTGTTGTAGGTCCGAGTCACACGGAGTAATTGAGGGCAACGCTCCTTAGTACGTCCAAACAATGTAGTTCATATGAATCTTATCTTATCACTGAACGATTGTTTCACTAAAGAACGTGAGCTAATCATCTTGCGCTTATTAACAATAATATCAGAGAAACCCAACGGCATATAAGCTATGTTTGTAGATCACAAGGTTATTTTTGTAAGTTATTATTATGGGTCCGAGTTTCAGCACCTAAATGTAACCTGTATGGGTGAAGGTAGATGATCATGCACTTTCAAATGTATATTGCATAGACTCATCAGAGATATTGAGGGTGCATCTTATTTAGGCGCTAACTTTGGGTAGCCATTTCGACAACTTCATAATGTGTACCGCAATTGCTGTATGCAGAGAAGTCCTTAATTTTGAAAAAAGGCAGTCAGGCACGACATGGTACGCAAGGTCAAGTATTATAAAAATCCTGCAAATTTACTCAGCTGTAAATTTAATTTATTAATAGTTAACACTACTTTTGATATCTGTATACTACCAACACATTTGAAAGGCAACATCCTCCAAAGCGGCTTGGTACCTAGTATGCTGCTGAAACAACTGTAACTTAAGACATTTAGTGTGCTGTGTCTCAGTACCGAATGCTACAATAAGACCTCGAATTTTGTGCAAGGGTTGCCAATATACTGTATTTAATTTCACATTGCTGCGTCTTTTTGAGGCTGCCTGGACAAAAAACAAGGGTCGCCACTTCTGGGAGCCTAACTTATCGCTCTAAACTTTTCTTTTTCATCGCAATATATACAACACCCAACTGAAATTCAAGGCTTGTATTTTGGGAATTCTGCGTAATTCTCGCTAGCTCCTCCAGATGAGTTCGTTGCGGAATCAATTATTCCTACTTAGAATTTTGGAACATTTGCTTTGGTGCCTTATTTTCTCCGGTCTTTTGTTTCCTACATAAGTATAATAAAGATGTTACAATCCAATCTAGAATATTTTGTTTGATGCTAATCTTACAAACTCTTTCTGATCCACATCAGTAAATAGAAAGTTCGTTTTCATCACAGGTTGGAGGCTTGGTGGCTTGGGTGCAGATGTGAAAGCACTGAATTATAACCTCCTTGCCGCGGGAAGACCGACGAAACGTCCCGAATGAACCTCTTTTGAGTAACAAGATTCATCTTGAGGATTGCATGCAAACTACAAAGAAGGGCAGCCCAATATTCCTCCTCCCGGCAGAACAAATTGGCATCGTGCCGTTGTATTTGTTTTACTGCCTTACTGTTTACTGCTTTTACTGTTTTACTCTTCATAGCATCGATGCTCAAGCTGTAATTGCCAAACCAGAAAAAAAAATATGTGCAGAACGGTGCACTCTGAAAATAGCAACCGCGGGAAGCAAGTCCTGGAGAGAGGGTGTGCGCATCTTCATTTCGTTTATTTGTCGAGTAGATTACACCTGTCAATTGTAGACAAACTTATATGAGAACACTTTGCTTGAGTGATTCTATAAATCTTTCAAATTTCAGTGTGCCTTGCCGGTGTATTATTTTAGTGTTTTAGACATGCCATGCCGAAACAAAGTATTTTTAAACGAAAATTATGATCTGGAAATTATGAAAAGGCTACATCTTCCAGAATTAGTCTTACTACAAAGCATTTTTTCTTGTTTTGGTATTTCTTGTTCAATATTATGACGATCGAATCTGACCATTTGATATACTTGATGTATGAATTACGCAGTCTATCTTGAACCTGTGAAGAACATTAGAAACTAAATTTGTTATAATTCATATTTGTATAAATGCGCCCTCTGTTTAAGGTTCTACAATGGGGGCACGCCGGTACTTATTGCAAATGACTTGGATTTAATAAAAAAAATTCAAGTAGAGGACTTCCACAACTTCCAAGAGAGAGGGGTGAGTGAAATTTTGGATGGAAATGTATTTCTTAAGATATAATTCGTCATGTAATTCGAGCAGGGATCAAATTAACTGTAGATAAGTATATTACTTTGCATAACGACGCTTGATTCGGCTTGTTAGTTTATACTGAAGACCTATTAAAATGTGCAAACAAGACAGGAACGATGAAGGGACGCACACAACGATTACTGGAGCTAGTCTTTTTCATATGTGTGTCTTTTTGTACGTGTTTTGTTGGCGCGTTTTACTTAGTTTTTAAATAAATTATATTTTGATCAAGGGTAACATATTTCTCTATCGCGTTAGATCAATCTGGGCGATTCATTTTCAGAAAATATTCAAACTCTTTACATGGCCTTGACGGCCGAAATCCTACAAATATTTAGGGCATTCTTTGAGAAACAATCACTTTCCAATCACTTTCTATTGAGAGGTTTAACACTCTAAATTCATAATCAAAACAATCACGTTATACAAGCACAATACCTTTTATACCTTGCATATTCTTGGAAAGTCCGGTGGACTTAGACTTTAGTTGGCAGAGGAGATTCGATTTCGGTGTTGACGGTGCAACTCTGCAGTCCCAATGATTGAACAGTTCATGGGGATAAAACTCAGTTATTCAATAGAAGGAGGGTTTGTTACATAAGCTTCTTCCCAAGTAGTTTATAATTTTCATGGTTCTCAATGTCCATGGCCCTCAGTGATTGTATTAGGACCTTTATATATTTGTAATTTGATTCGGTTCGAAGGCATTTGCCACTGCTGTTTTTATTTGTTTCTCTTTTAAATTGTATGAATGACATAGATTCTTCGCTTATTTCTAGTTTTGTTGTTTTTTTTTTCTTAATTTTCACTTTATAAGTGTGCCTTGCGGTGTTAGTTGACGGACATTTCAGTAAACCGTACGCGTAGCAGAGCGCGTAAGATAAACAATAGTTCACACAGAAAGAATAAAAACAGTCAAATGGACGAGGGTCAGACACTTATGAATGAATTGTGACTGTCTGTCCCTCGTCATTTCAGTTTTTTTATTCTTTCTGTGTGAACTACGGTAAACCGTGCCAACGTTTTTCCTTGTTGGTAACCTCCCCTTGTAGTTTTGTGTATCCAGAGTTCGGTTCTGGTTGTGTTCTTTCTCTCTTTCTCTCACTCGCTCTTGTATGTTTTCGCTATTTGTCGTGTTCAATTAGCCTGCAAGAGCGGCGGCGAGTTTACCTGGTTTCTTAATTATAGAAAATTTTGATACTGAACCTGGTTTTACTCTACAATTCTAATAAATACTGTTTTTGTGAAGTCAGAGCTAGTAGGTTTGGAAGTTTGCCTCGCACAAGGCATGATGTTTCTTTACATTTTGATGACCCGTATAAAAAAACCTTTTGTGTTGAAAATGTTTTATTACAAACAAATTTTAGATATCAAATGTACATGATTCTTGAAATACTTACAGCACAGATTTGGGTAATTAGTATGACAAGGCACAGTATTTTAACTTTCCTTCTCAAAGAAGGTTGACGCTTGGGTTCTCGGTCATTCCATCACGCATACAAGAAGACTGTTAGTCGCCATAGACTTTTGTTCTTAACCGAAACCATATTGGACGTCAGTTTGTAGTTCCCAAAGCTTCAGGCAGAGTCCCTCAAACATGTTATACAATTATCTGGCGACTGACGGTCTTGCTGATGAGTGATGTCAAAAATGAAACCCCCGGTGGCAATGCTATATGAAAAAGGCTTCCAAAAGCTTGTTTCACGTCATGACAAGTGCCTAAACCTGAGAGGTGATTATCTGTAGAAGTGGCCTACGATGGGCTTTTATATTTTGTCTATATTATTACAATTTTACTACTCCAGTTTTTTTACCCAGTTCATCGGCGGTTGAAAAAAAAAAAATCCATCCTAGTTATCTTATGCTCCAGCATTGTAATGAGCCCACACTTCTTTTCTATGACTATTTGTTATTCTTCAATGTTAAACTGCATTCTTTAACTACCTTCAAACGAGGCACACCCCTGAACTGCCCTTAGCAGACTACAGCAAATAAATTCTGCATTTTGCTCACAGCAAGCGGAACAGAACCAGCGGATACTGGACAGTATTGGGTCACTCGACTATATAAAGGTGGCGCGGCCGCTAAGTCTGATTTCTGATTTCGACTATATAAAGGTGGCACGGCCGCTATGTCTTGACAACCTGTTTACCTTAAGGGAACTTGACGAAGCGCTTGCGTCTTTAAAACCGAACTCGTGCCTTTGTCCTGAATGGCATCAAATATGCCTTTTTAACCCATATCGCCGCAGATGTAAAAGAACTGTCTACTAAACATGATTAACCAATCATGGACAGATGGATAGGTACCTGACTCATGGAAATGAGCAAGGATTCTTCCTTTTGCTAAAACCAAGAAAGTCGCCACTGCTTCTCTCGTCGTATCGTCCTGTTGCACTTGCAAGCTGCGCAGAAAACCTGATAAAGAAAATGATCAATAGGCTTTAGAATGGAATCTTTAGCAACGAAATACGTATTCGAAAATAATGCATAGTGTCCTCAGAGGTCAGAGCTCAATAGACTATGTAATCAATCTGGTTACTTATGTCGAAGAAAAAATAGCAAAGCGCAGAATCAAAGTTGCGGCTTTTCTCGACGTGAAGGGAGAGTTGGATCGTGTCATACATGAGGCTGTCCGTCAAGCACTTTTAGAGCTTGGTGTAAAGGGGGGGAGGGCGTCTTTATGCATGGATAAAAAGTTACCTCACAAACCTCACATCAAAGCGAGATGTTGACGAGGCGGAAACAATCTATACACCCGAGAGTTTTTGATAATGACCTGCTAGGCCGACAGCGCTCACTCCATGTTAGTTTTCTCGGTCACAAATTCTTCAAAGGTCGTCGTGGGTGTCGCGAACAAGTCCGCCAAAGTTCTCGCACTTCACGCCTTTCATAAGGAAGCGCAACTTTTCTCTTCGGTGGCTGGCAGGTCGGCGCGTGAACTTAGGCGTAGCACATCTTCAACGGAGCTGGTTACGCTTTCGTTGGGGGCCTGAATCTGTGTTTAAAACCAATCCGCCCCCTGATACCGTCGGTGTGGCCCGTCATGGTCCGCTTCAACTCGGCTACGCAGATGTCTCACGACGTAAGCGAAGCCTCGTGGTTCTCCAATGAATGCATCGCAGTACCCTCCAGCGAAAAGTAGAGGTTCTGCAGGTACTGCTCCACAGTCGATCCGTTGTGGCGTGCCACGCGCTCGTAGTGTTGCATCTAGTCCTTGACGTCCTCTTGGACCCTGCCGTGGAAGCGCGTCGGCGTACGAGGGGCAACGGGCAGGTACACGACAGGGGAGTCAGCGGCGGCAGTCTCAGTTTGCAGGCTCCGGGAGGTCATAGTTGGTTTCGGTGAGTTCTAACTCTGGTGGTCCTCTAGAAGTCCGAATTCCGGTGATTGATCTCTAGTGCGGCGGCTTCCTCGGGTCTCGGCTGTCTGCACAGACAGTCTTCTTGAGTGGGGGGACTGGACCTGCACTGTGAGGCCTCAAAGGGGTACGCTTCATGGGCAGCGGTACCCCGCACCTTCACCAGAAATGTCACGAAGGAGAGGAGCAGAAGAGGCGAAAATCTCGTTTGAACTGGAAGTTTAATGACGGGCGAACTTGTGACAACCAAAACAAACAACGAAGGACGAGACAGCAGAAAAGCGGTCGGCGATTTGGCGGCGTAACGGCAAGCAAGAGCGAGGGAGACTCGGCAAGGTCCCACAGAGCTCGTTATCTAGTGTTCGACGGTATATCAAAATTTCTGCCCAGAAGGTTCGAACGTGGAGCGTTTGAGGTGAGAATAAAGGGGCACTTTCGAGAACGAGAAACTACGCCGAAATGATAAAAGTTCTGTCCCGAGTAAGAATAAACGTAATCTTTTAGAAATCGGTGACCGAGTGTTGTTTGCTCGGCGCTGCGCGCGGCAATATTAAATCATTAGACATTTAGCTAAATAATTTACCTACTACTCTTTCAGATTCAATATATCAATCACTTTAATTGAACCTGTACAAGCGCAGGTGCTGGAAAGCAGACAAAAATTCAACAGTTGTTGGCTCGCCAAGGTCTGCCTTCCTGTCTTCTTGTCAGAACGAGCTACAACAAAATATCGACAAAGAAAATATAACTAACATGTGTCTCAAATAGATTAATCCAACAAAAAAAAAAAAACACGTGTATTTAATAGTGTTGTGAAAACAATTCTTACTGAATGGAGATCCATACGTTACATGGGAATATCATTTCGTACGAAGTTATGTAGTAGTGGCGGCTGGCGGTTTTTTACATTTAAATGCCATAGTCAATTCGACTTTTAGGAACAGTTCGCGGATAGTAATGTCGCAAGTTGTGCGCGTTTCTATTTACCGTTACATTAGATATTAAAGTTTGTTGGGGAATGTTAAGCTCATTTCCAATTAGATGTTGTAGTGCTAAATATAATCATATCGATGAGGCCATAAATAAGGTTCATATTACGGAAGAGGAGTTTAGTATGAACATCTAGTGGATCCTTTGCAACTAAACGAATAGCTTTTTTCTAAAATACATTTTGTGTGAATATGTTGGTGATAGGAGTCGTTCACCAGACAGGCTCGCAGTAGTTTAAGTGAGATAAATATAAAAAAAAAATGTATATAAACATTTTAATTCGGTTTTGTTGGTCAATGGCCAACTTGTTTAGCACCCTCGTTATTTTTGGTGGTTCAGATTAATTGCTTTAACTTGCGTATTCCATAACATATGTTCGTTAAACGTGATTCCTAAACCTCTCAAATGTACAGCCATTTCAATTCTAGCGGTACAAAGTCCGAACTTTTAATTTAATTTGACATATTTGTTCTTAGGAGCGATGAATATTGCTCTTGTTTTAGTTGCGTTAATTTGTAGAAAATCTGCATTATCCAAAGATCCGGAATTCCCCCCAAAAAACGCAAAAGCAACAGCTCAGTTTTGTTTTTGTTTTTTTGCTGGGGGCCTCGATTGTCAAGCTTCCGGCGAAGTTAGGTGTCTACAAAAAAGAGACTGTCAATCTGGGGCTTCCAGGATAATTCATTTGCTCGTTCACTTAACCAGCTTTATAAAATTGTGTTCTCTCCGAATTGATTTTAGATAGCGCGTTCTAAAGTGAGGATAGTATTTTCAAGTCCAGCAGTTCAGAAACGCAGACATGTACACTGAGCGACTCTGTTGACCCGATCTCGGGAAGGGGGGGGGGGGGGGTGCCAATAGATAGAATAAACTGGAATAAAATTTGGATAGTGCCGATAAGTGTCCGAAAATAGAATCTCGAAGCAAATACGAATACTAAAATTTATTTGCTTGTTTACACGACTAAAACCGTCGCGTGTTAAAGTGGTGTTTCGGGGATGACTTCATGGCTTTGCTTGTCTTCTTTTAGGGCTATATTCCACGGATTGAATTGCGCCGAACTCAATAGTGAAAAACTAAGCATCAAATGTCTGTACATTTGTATTTAATAAAGAGCGTCATGCTGAGAACCTCACCGCTTCTGCTGAGCTGTCTCTTCTTTAGTCCGCTTCTTCCATGTGCGAAGAATTCTGAAAGTGCGGCGCATCCAGTGAGCCCCTCGTCTTCAGACCCACGCAAGTGCGCGACAAAGATAGGAAAACGGCGCCTGATAACTACAGCCTCACAAGTCTCCCTCTCAGCACAGTGGTTGAGCGTCGTGCTCATATATACTTGGAGTCCTTAGATCAATTATATAAGGTGGAAAGTTTGGATTTTTTTTTAATTTTAATTATCCTTTTTTAAGCACCTGCGTGCTTTTCGTGGAATGGATAAACATTTTTGGATGAGGGCGAAGAAAACAAGTCCTATTGCATATAAAAAGGCGCTCAAACCATAACAAAACCCTTCGTGTTTATTCTTCTGCAGGTCACACGGAACTACGCGGGGCTAGCACGAATAAAAACATTGTTAATTACCACATTCACACAGCAAACGTAATGCACACCTAATGAATCTGTCAACAGATCGACGTGTGAAATATAAATAGGCATGGGTAGACACGTCCATCAGCTGTGAATACGAAACGTGCAGGATGAATGGACGGACATGGCTGAACCGTCTGAATCACGCAACGTCTCGTTTAAGTTATAACTTATCCCCAGCTCCTCGCTCGACACCGTGGAGATTGACGAGTTAGCGTAGGAGGTAGGTTCAATTATCGTTGCTATTTGTATATGACCATAACCACCATAATAATCTTTATTTGCAAATGTAAAAGCGCATTAGAAGCTCGCAAGGCTAGGCAAAAAGGCAAGGGCCGCTACGCACGTTCTATCATATTCTGCAATGACATTAACATAACAACCGAGGATAAGGTTACAGTACACAGAATTGGCCACAGGTGACGCAATACTCTTGAATTCAAAATGGCGACGCGTGTGGTAACGAATGTTTGTCGAGCACAGCCAAGAAGCTGCATGACTGCTTCGTTCAAGCAACACTGGAAACAACTATTTTGTACAGGATGGCTTTGTAGTTAAGGCGATTGAATGCAGGCTTGATTTAGGCTATTTTACCATACTAAGAGGGTGGATACACCATAATTTGTGCCAGCAGTTCTGATACGTATCGAATCAAATTATTCGATAACTCGAATAGCAAGAATTTGAAACTCGAATCGTAAGAATTCAAAACTCGAATTGAATTATTCGGTCAATCACTACTTGATTTAATTTCGAAAATAAAATATTCTCACACGCCTACAACATTGGCTTTTTTATTTTGTTTTCAAGGGTCACTAGCGAAACCTAGTTTTACCACGTAGATTTGTGCCCAATGTTTTTCGCTTTTCACAAATAGTTTGAAGACATCTTTTTGATTTCAAGAAGACAACATAAAAACACTGATTCCTTGTACGCGCCAAGAATGATGCAGTAATACAATTTTCTTTAAGAGCGTCTCAATATTTATTTTGTTACTTTTTCTAAACGTGTAGTTTGTCTAATGTTTGCGTTTACATTCACGGTCCTGTCATACGCTGGTAGTGCGTGTTGTAAAACCAACATCTACAATGTTAGATGCGGGAAGTATACTTATATTTTAATACTTTACAGATTTGTTTTTTTAAAGGCCGTTAAAACTGCACTAATCCGGTCTGTTCAGGTGATATACAGGGCCTGGGGGACAAAACAAATAGGGGCAATCGTCATGATAAGTCAGCTAATTAACTAAAATATGTTATTTATCTTAATGTGTGAGAATAAACATATGGTTTTAATTAGAAGCTTTCTGGGCATAATCATCTAAAATTGACAAAATCAGTTCATCTTAGAGTCTTTGAAGCTGTGGGAAAGGCAGTAGTTCGCTGAAGAGACCACCCGTGCAAGAAACGTTGCGTTGCGTTGCGAAAATACAGCAAACAAGAAACGGACCGTTCGGGCAATTGTTCGCTCTTCCACCTTTCCCCGGTTGAACGAGGGGTAGTTTTAGGGCAGCACCTCGCTTCCTTAGCGCTTTAAGTTTCTCTAATTGAATGAGTTAGAAATTTTAGATGACGCTCAGCGTCTTTTTTATCCTTATTGTTGTCTTCACTAATCAATCAGAAGATAGCGCAGGCTAGTAATTTTGCCCACTCATGTGATGACTAACCACATGTATTATGCCCCCCCTGACCACAGAAATCACCTGCACACACCACTTTAGTGTAGCTTTAACGTCTTTTCTAAAACAAATCTGTCCACCTATCTTTACGCACTGTATATTTACCCGCCACTTAACATGGCATGGTGACCACTTAATATGACATGATGGCATTAACCAAACACTATTTTATTATGATGAATATTTTGCAAGACACGGAAGAACTAATTACACCATTAAATCTGCTTTCATTAATGCAGGTGGCTTCTGTCTATATTCGAACGCATCAACTTTCCAGCATGAGCCTCTCGAACTCGTCGGGAGCCCGGTGGAAGTCAACGCGGAGGATGTTGACGCAGGCCTTTACACCAAGTAAATTAAGAAAGGTAACGGGAATATGTTCGGACGTGTGTTTTTCGGTTGTATTTCCTCAAACCCAAATGCAGTGACGTTTGGTTAAGCAAAGGTACCTAGACGAGTAGATGGGTGGTAAGCACTGGATTGATGGCATTGCCCACATATATTATTCAGATGTCAGCACTGTGGCGTGTTTATCGTAGGTCAACTTCAGACTTATATACAATATTTACACAACATACTCCTTGTTTAAGATAGTGGTATTGGTATTGTTTATTTAACTCAGAATAGTTATGTCATCACAGAACACTGCAGTAGCATACCCGTAGATTTGTGATGCTTTGGATTATTACAGACAATTTCATACATTAAAATACAGAGTGTTTGTTTAGTCTTTACATATTTGTTTTAAAATAGCCGTGAGAGTTACAATAATGCGATCTGTACAGGTGAGCTATACACTCCGAGAGACATAATATCTTGGGCTATGGGTTACAATACCCAAGTTTAAATTAACTCAAGTATGTTAATGAACCTTATAGTCATTGAAAGTAATCATAATAAGAATAGTAATTATAAACCGGCTGAGCGTTAACAAAAACCACTAAACTACTAAATCAATCAATGAATGAATTATTTAGAGCACGTGGAACGCTCGCTGGGACACTAGAGTTCGCATTTGTGCTGCAGGCGCAAGGATACTGGTGCGATAAGGCGCTCGAGCGGTTTCTTCATCATCATCATTCACGTTTACTCACCGCCAGCCTTGTGCCTGGTGCATGAATAATAACTTTAGCGCACTACTGAGGTTCTCACGCGCTTAAAGTTTTTGCTTTTAAAATTTACGGAACTAGAGATTTCTGGTGGCGCTTAGTTAGTTTCTTATTTTAAACATATGTTTATTTTAACAAATTTAGTCGTGAATTTACGCATATTAGTTAATTATTCAACTTATCATGACCATTATACCCCTATGATCTGTCCCCCTGGTCGCAAAACATTAAATGGCCACACCGCATTAATGTAGCTTTCTCTGTTGTTTTTTTTTTTTTTTAACAAATCTGTAAAGCATAAAAAATCACCCCTTATATTCAGGGTGCTCCACAAAACTCCGACAGATTCGGTTTTGCGAAAACCACCCACCGCTCGAAAAGGTTGACATCTTTTGGTCCCTACCCAGAGGCATGTCGAGGATTATGAAGAAAGTTGCGAATAATTAGGTTATTAAGAATTTTTTAGTAGTTGACTTTTTAATTGTTAATTTTAAAGGCGTGGTTTTAATTGGAAACTTCCTAGGCGTAATCGAAGACCACAATATAAACTATTAAAAAAATATGCGACGCTCGTGCACGAATTCACGACGTTACGAAAAAAAAGACGCTCAATTCGGACGCGTTTTTTAGTATAGGTTCGGTATAGGTATCGGAGCGCATCTTTGAGCCAGCGGTCCTTACCCTCATGATGGAGGCGTACAACGCACGTACACCACAATTCCTTCCCTCCCACGAGGGCGGCGAAGCGGTCGCTCCACGTCGGTTAAGGGGGCGCAGGAACATTGACGCAAAGATGCGCTCCCGTCTAAGACCGAAACCCTAGAAACACGCTGAAGAAAGCGCTTTTTCGGAACGTCGTGAAATAATGCATCAACTTTACATCTTCCTGGAACCGTTTATTTAGTGGTTTTCAAAGATTCCCTGCAAGTTTCTAACTGAAGCTATGCCCTTGAAATCAACAATTAAAATGTCTCTTACTCGAAAAAAGGAATTACTTAATTATTCCGAAATTTAATAAGTATTCCAAATAGGCCCGGCAGGGACAAAAAAGAAAACATACTTTCGTTGTGCGATGCGTATTTTTCGCAAAATCGAAACTCGTTAAAGGGGGTGCAACTTTCATTTGAACATATTTGTGTTTTAAATAAGGTGGTGTAAGTTAGACTAGCGCCGTCTTCACCATGTATTCATCAGACTCGGCAGACATTATATGGGGAATTTTCGTGATGGTAAATTGACTTGTTATCTAAAATCTGTTAATTAACATTTAATGTGTGGTTTTAGCGTCATGTCTCAATTGCGTTATTGGCAGCAATTACAGTTAGAAGATATACAAATGAAAGTAATTTGCCAAAATATAAAAAAAAATGTAACGTGTTTTCAGAAAGACATTTTACATGTTCACGTTTTTAGACCAAATTAAACATTTCGCGCAGAATGCGCGTCACAAGCTTTACTCACAATGTCGCTTAGAATAGTGATTTTCGTTTCAATCACATCGTAACGTTTGTCGTCTGCGTACCCACCAAGGACACACTGCCGATAGGGTGCCCGCGTTCAGTAGCGGCTCCAGCAGTCAAGGAGGAAACGTTCATTCCACTGAACGGCAAAAACCTACTTCCCGTGCACGTAACTCCGAGATCTCAGAGTCAAGCTCCCGCGCACGGAGTCCGTAGTAAATGCACGAGAAATAACACGCGCAAGATATGACGCATTTCCGGATCTGTATGATGTTTTTCCGACACAAACCTCTGAAGAACTCGTTCGTAGGCTGCAACGGCTGCTTCGTCTCCATCTCCTTCGGTTCCTCCGACAAGCCTTTTCTTTTATTTCATCGAGGACATTGACGGGCGATGCACAAAGATGTAAGTGAGTCACAGTCAGTGAATGTGCATTTATAGAAACCAAGGGCGATCTCGTAAATTGTTCTCTAAAATCAGTGGTCGGTGGCTGTCAACACTGCGCCACTTGTGAGTTATCGCCGGAATTTTCACGTACTTACACCGCCCCTGTTTACAGCAACCTGGTCAATCGCCCTTTATAGGCGATCTTGAGTTATTGATTTATGTACTCAGTTGTTTCCACGGGCGCTGATTGTGTAGGTAAACTACGACAAGGTTATATGTCTATGCTTGAATGGGCATCTCACACTGATTGGAAACGTCACGCACAGCAAGCGTGTTGAGAGCATGCATATCGGTAGAGTCAGTATTATACGAACAAAACACAATTTTGCATGTCGTACTTAAAAAGTCCTGCAATGCGTTTTTTTTATTAGCCACTTTATAATTAATTTTTTTATTGTATAATACTAAATGCTAGACAGAGTCACTGACGCAATCTGAGCCCCAGAATGAACCAGGACCTGATGAACCTGAGTCTCACTCTGGGGAAATGCAATGTGAGAGTATGAGTTCAAATTATATCTTAGTATTGTTTCGCAAGAAACTTCTTCGAAGCATCAAATATTTAGAATGCATCTTATATGTGTACGCGTTCTGTGTTTAAGGAAGCGCCTTCCCCAAGTAGCACAAAGTGGGCTCCAAAAGGGGGCCCATGGTGGTCCCACGTGTACAGCCTACGTGGGTCCAATTTCGGTTTTGCAACTCGGGCCCAAGTTGTCGCGACTTGGACTGCCTACCGGGCTTCCCTCGTGGGACCCACAGCGGGCCTAATTGGGCAGCCCACCTTGGCTTCCCTCGAGGGTCCTACAGGGGCATACTCGGACAGCAAAAATGGGTTGACCTCGCGGTACTCACGGGGCGCCTACTTGGGTCGGGCATGCCCAAAGTTTGCCACCGTGGAGCCCGCACCATTGCTGAATAACGTTGCATAACATATAGGTAAACGAGATGGCCCGATTTTTACAGGCGACAATTTTGATACCGCTTTTAGGTATGGGAACTACATTCGTCCAGTCATCAGTACGTTTATGCTCGTATAAACTCGTGGCAAAAAGAACCTGAAGGAAACATGGCAGTATAGAAGTGCAGTTTCTAAGAATCACAGCAGGGATGCCGTCAGGACCGGTCGCTTTTGAAGTGTCAAGACTAACCAGCAGCTTTTCAATTTCCGTGTAGCGTATAGTCATTGGCAACATTTCATCATAACTTTGATTTACCAAGCATAGCTCGTCCCCATTTGGCATTCTTACATTAAAAACAGATTTGAAATAATCATTCTCACAGTTCGCCTTTGCTGAGTCCTTAATAACGTCAGCTTCTTCGAAAGAAAGTGCTGGTAGTATCTGCCTTGTTGCTACTTTTTCACGAATCGACAAAAATAATGTTTATGGTGAGCAAACTTACTATTCATTTTATCAAAATATGTGGCCTTTCATTTCGTTCCGAGTGACTTGTATTGGAACGATAAGCTCCTTGACCTATGCATGTTCACTTTGGACTGCTTTCTATGGTAGTTGCTGAATGCACTGCTTCGTCGTTTTATAAACTTCAATAGTTCGGGAGTAGCCCAAGCATTGCTAATCGTTTTACCACCATTAGAAGTTTTTGAAGCAATCAACTTCTCTATGAGGAAGTGCAGTTTTTGTTTGAATAGCTTTCATCCTGTATGATTAAATATTGCTAGGTAAGTCTGCGGCTACTGTCAAAGTGCTACAAAGTAACCTTTGTTATATAAATACACTTTCCTTGCATTGCAGGGACGCCAGGGTGATGTACGTAGGAATATTGCAGCATTTACGGTTTTATGATCGCTAATTCCAGGAGCAAGTGTGGTATTATCAATGAACCCCGGAACGGTACACTGAATCAGATCGAGAATATTGTTTTCCTTAGTGGGCTGAGATACATATTGTTTGAACTTAAAGGCGAAAACATGATATTTGAATTTGTTATATACATTTGTATTAGGAGCACACATATTTCCATTGTCCATTGAGAGTTCTGGGAGGCTAAAATCACACCAAATATAACTCAAACGTTTGGCATATTATTGTTAACTTTGTGTAAGCCAACAATTGTTTCATGAACTGATTCTGGGAGTCTAATATAAAAACAAAATAAAATTGTTTTCTTTTGAAATTTCCGCGAGACCATATCTACTCAATGCTGACTTCTTGTGTTTCAAAAAGAGTGCTGTGCAATTCGTCGGCGATCAGCAAGAACAGACCCCCACCATGAACCCTTGCGGTCATGTCGGTACACTGCATATCCTCCAGGAAATACTTCACAATTGTTTACATAATCATTGAGCCACGACTCAGTTCCCACGACAATCAAGGAGTTAGTTGTTTGAATAGGGCCGAATAATTCTGAAACTATCTTTTTTTTTAAATGAATCTGAATTTCTTTTTTCTTTTTTTTTTAGTTTTGCTCTGACGTACTTAGGCAGCTGATTTCAATCTGTATTGCTATTAGCAATAGGGCGAGCCTGGTCTCTACTGCTCTCTTATACCACTTGCGAGGCACGATCAGAAATGAACATTCGTTCACCAATAAACAGTTTCTTGAACCGTAGTTTACAAGGATGAACTGTTGTGTTGAATAATTGTGGAATCGTTCCCAAAACAAAACACTTCTATTTTATAAAAACCGCGAAATATTTGCAGAATGTACAGTGTATGTATGTTCGAGGGTGTCGTCCTCGGGATCTTGCTTTCTTCGACCAGCATTTTCTTTCTTCGAGTCGCGACACGCGTTAAAATTCCCAAAACTATCCAGAATACACAACACGCTGCCCCCGAAATGAACAGGATTCAGAAATGCTCATCTAATTTACGAGTCACGAGAATACGAGTACGAGTACGAGAATTTACACGTGTCACAGGTCGTTTGAGAAATTGTCCATTTGGTAAAACTACTAAGGATGAGCCTAGAATTTTATCCCTGCCGTAGAAGAGTTCTTCAACGCGTCCACTTTGCCACATGTGTCGCGGCGTCTTGCATACTTCAACAAGCACCAGGTCTCCTTCTCGAAGCGTGTTCCGCTAGCGGCTCGGATACTCGTGCAGCAGATCGCAACTGGAGGAGGTATTTGTGGCAGGCGGTTTCCGAGCTGATCTGCTTGTTTTGCTTGTGCGGGCGGATCCCTAGACCGACAGAGAGCAGCGCGGGCTCGTTGACACGGCACAGCAGGCGTTCAGCTGCCCTCCAGACGAGGGGCTGTTGAGCGGGGTCCGTGAAGGGGCAGGCGCGGAGACTGAGGTCAGCCTGGAGCTCTGCCAACCGGTCCCCGCCCTGCTTCGTGGTCACACCTTTCCAAAGACATTCCTTGTAAAACGTCCGCGCCGGGATCAGCTCCGGGTATCTTTCGTCAGATTTGATGACAGCGAGCAGCCCTTCCCATATGTCGTCATGCGATATAGGCGCCGGGCGGACCGACAACTTGAGATGCTTGTAGACAAACTTGTAGAAATCGCGGCACGGGTGATGGAAGAAGTTCTGAACGATAATATTTAGAATCATTCGTATTCTGGTCAAGCAAAAGGGCGTCCCTGCATCTCGGGGGTGTAGCATGCCGAAAGCTGGGATCTACTTTCATAACCTTCAGCTTAGGAAGGTTGAGGACGAGATGGTGGTTCAGTCCAAAGCCACGCATCCCTCGACTGCTCAGGGTGATGACCGGCGTGATTGCGACGAAGGCAACTACCACTACCACGGAGTAAGCAAGAAGCTCTTTGGTGGACATTGTTTGGTTTGTTTTCTTTCTTTTGAGCAACTTCCTTGTCGACGCCTGATTGCAATACACCATGTCGGACTGCAAAAAACGCTCGTCGTTGTCCTATTCTCTGCCGATACCCGCCTTCTCGAAATTCCTTGAGCTCAAGACACAATTAAGTTCGGAGCCTGCCACGTGTCGGGTTCTTTCGATTTCTTTTATTTCTAGCGGCTGTCAGGATTCTCATCAAGTCGAATTTGAACCTCGGGCCCGACACTCTCAGATTCGCCCGCAACATCTAGCTTCTGGCTCCCTTTGATGACTTCCGAACGTTTTGACGACGACAGCTAATAATGCCAGTCGTTCCTCTGATCGGTATATTTCGAGTGCGACGAGTGACGGAACTTGGGGCTGCCACCTTTATGTGAGTGTACTTCCCGACGAAGGTGATATCTCTTTGAATTTGTTCTTCGTACTCGTAGCCGTTCTCTTCCCACTGACGCTATACCAAAATCGGGGGTCCGACGGAACGTTTATGATTCGTCTTTGCGGTGATTTTCTCGGTGTCGTCGTCTTTTTAATTAGAGCCCCTAGTGTTTGTACTGCAGGTCAGGGGAATTGAAGTGATTAAAGACCTTGAAAAGTCAACCGAGAAGTTTTGTTGAGTGCTATCATTCTTTCTTTGTTGGGACATCGTTGTCTCTGGTCGTTTGGGATCTTCCAAAGTTGGTGAGACCGGACCAGGATACCTAATCCAGGTAGTGACGCACACATGGCAACCGTAGCTTGTTTGCGACATGCGCTCCCTTCCTCTTGAGGCTATGTAAAATTTCGCTGTCGGTTGGTACTTGTGAAATATCCTTATAAATAAAAGGGATTTCTACAGATACAAGTAAACACTCCGTGTTAACAAACTGACTGCGAAGCCGCACTTGAACGAATTGTCGTTTCTGAGGTTGGGCGATTGCGTTCCCGAACGTGTTCAAACGGAGGCTGATCTGTCCCAGAACTTTGTGGTGGAGTTGGTGGGACACACCCGTGCGAGTAAATGTCCGCTGGTTCCCTCCGTCGGTGATGGCTTAAAAGTAGCAGGTGTGGTCCTCTAAGGAGAGCCCAGGCCCGGAAAGTTTGTAGGAGTACCTCATTATTCAGGCTGTATCTCGCCAAACTTCTGGAGCTGGCGTTCTGTACACTGGAAATCACGGTTTCACGTTCCGGACCCTTTGAACTCAGCTGCCAGCAGGAATCACAGATTGACGGGGCGCGTCTTCCTGAGCGCATGGAGCGTGACACTGTTTCACGACAGTCTTTTTCTCGGTGTCCCTTCTTTATGCGCCGAAAACATCACATGTCACCGAAAAGGCATTTTCTCTTTTGATCCAAAAACAGGCCATTGGCGCAGTTTTCAGTTGCGTGCTTCCTTTACTTACAGAAGAAGCAACCGCCTTCAGTGTTTCTCTTCTATAACAATGCAGCTGCAGAATTCGCCGTTTCGTATGTGGCCGTTCTGATTTTTTTCGTCTCACTTCGTGATGGATCTCAGTCATCCCAGATCTTTCTCTGCCCTCCACCTCTGTTTGAAGGAAGCTCAGGATATTGGAGAGCTCATTCTCAGATGGTGGGACCGGAAATGCAGTGTTGATCGAGGTGACTGAGCGATCACTTGAACTCCCTGCCGTTCCAGGTCTTGGGGAGACGACTTCGGTCTGCGTTCCTGAAGGGGTTGAGCTAGCTTGTCTATAGTACTCCACGACAAGCTTCTCAGATTAATGGGGCGTTGAGCAGGATGTCAGGTATCATCGTGGAATACGTCTCAGACGCAATGCCAAGAGCTTTCATTTCACGAATGTTTATTTGGATGTGCTCATACATCCGGCGTAGACAGCTGGTATTGTGTTAAATGACGCAGGGCAGCGTTCGCAGTTTCGAACAATGTTCTTCTACGATGCGTCTTCAGTCCCCGAAGGGACCACAAAGGATTTCAATCACTTCATCGTAGCAGGCGTCGGTGGTTTGTAGAACTGCGATCGCTGCGGCTGCTGGACCGGTAAGGAGGCTACGCAGGTATTGAAGCTTCTTGCATCTAAGAACGCTCTGGTTCTCGTGTACGGCGTTTGAGAACTGCTCCCAAAAGCATTACCATTTTCCGATGTCACCACTGAAGTTCTGAAGCTGTAGTTTAGAAAGCTTGACTCCGGAAGTCACCGTATAGGAACTTACTTCGCTGTTCAATTGTGGCTGCCTTATCATCGGCGGCGTGGGTGCTTGCAGTTCTCTTTACCGCAGCGTCGATGCCTTGCTTCCCAGTAGGGTGATCATATGGGCGGCCTCATCATCGTACTCGACTACGGTGGAGTATTCCGCAACGAGGTCTACATCAGCGACATTATCTTCGATATCGGTGATGATTTGCTGAAGCTCCTTGTTGCTTGCAGCTAACCGTTCGGGGAGTAATGTAATCGTGGCCAAGTCTGCGGTTTAAAAAACGGCAGTGGCCTCATTGATCACTCGGGTGTTTCGCGCGCAGTTCAACGGCATGCTTCCCCTTCACTCGATCTATGTCTGTCATAAGTGGAGTATCTCACAGTAGTCTTAATCCGATTGGCAACGTTGAGAATTCCGCTTACCTTGTACGTTTTCTGTCTTCTGTCCTGGGTTTCGGCATCATATTGTTGAATAATTCGGAATTGTTCTTTAAAAAAAGAAACAATTCCATTTTATAAAAACTTCGGGACATTTACAAGATACACAGGGAAGGTCTATTCGGTGGCGTCGTCCTCGCGATCTTACTTTCTTCGCCCAATAACTTCTTTCTTCCTCTCGCGGCACACTTGCGATCCGCAAAACTACACAGAATCCACAACACGCCTTTCGGTTTTGCCGAAGTTTAACAACGTTTTATGAACAAACTGTATGTCTTGTGCGAAGTCTCAGCTCACTGCGAATTCGAGATCTTTCAATTTGAAAGCAGACTACATAACTTTTTTTATTATTGAAATAGCTACATTTGACGATAACAATTCGCTTTTTGTTATTTCTGATTGTACCAAGGCGATGTGAACGTTCAATTTCACTGCAGGCATTGGTTACATTGAGCAGTTCTGACCAAATCCTTATACATGATGTTCACATCAAGAACTTGACACATATATCTCAAGTTCTTTTCCCTGGTTACATCCTGGTTGCTAGTTTTATGGTTGATTTTATTTATTATACGCTTGCAGGGCACTTTGTGAGCTATTTTAAATTACCTATTCTCCCCCCCCCCCATCCCACAAAAAAGTGTCCTTCCCCCTGTTTCTTAATAATCATGAAAATATGCCAAGGTTATATCGTTGCACATTGATGACCCTAGATGCACCCATCCCCATATTTTATGATTACGTGCTCGGTATTTTACAGTACTTTTGTAAGGTAAATAGCGTAAATTGGCAGAATGATTGAGGAAAGTGTCGTGAGCTGGAGTTCTCAAAACAAGCTGTCTTTTTTTTCATATGGGGTAACGGGCCAGTAGTACATTTCTACTATTACGAGGTTTGGACAGATTCATGAGGTTTTGTTTGAAATGGCTAAATTCAGCTTTCCTGCTTTTGTGGGAAACTAATTTTTCTTCTTGTGGTGGACATTTCTTTACCATCAAATTAAAGGTTATATTTTGGAAGGCTGAAGACCCTCACAGTCACTAGACCTGATGAAATAATAGCCTTGTCGCAAAATCTTAACTCACCCCTTTTAATATTTCAAAATAAAAGTGAAGATGTGCAGGTTTGCAAGCCACCTCTGGGTATATGTCACATTCTAATTTCTAGCTCTAATAAATACAAATTTCAGACATAAATCAGAAAAAAATAATTTCAGATTTCTTTATGTAACCGTTTTACATAATCAATGGTCTCAAAATAAACTAATTTTTTTTTATTCGAATTTGTCAATACAAAAAAAATACATTAAAACATAATGTGATGCTGTGACCTAAGGCTTGCATGATGCTTGGTATGTCTGTCTGCGATTGGTATTAATATTTTCTTTATTGCTAGAGGGTTTGCAGTATATTTCGAGGTGTCACATTATTGTACGGAGAGAATTCCGCTAAATCTAAAATTGAGGTCAAGACATGCCGCAATATAGATTTTTGTTGATTAAAATTACCCAACACACAAAGAACAGGTCAACGAACGCCGAGCTGGTGAACGGCCATAGTGAAAAATCTGAAGACGAGGGAATACAAACAAAATGAGAAGCACAATACTGCCTCAAACAGTGCTGAGACCGTCTTGTATTTGCTAATTTCCGTTTTTATTTCCTAGCGTCAGAGTCTTTCACTATGACCTCTCACTTTCGGTGTACGCGGGGCGAAATGAGCAAGCTATGGCATCGAGCTAGGCCTTAGAGGCTGCTGAGGACCTCGATGGTTTCGGGTTCCTGTGCGAGGCGTGGATCCTCTAACTCCTCCGAAGGAAGAACAAAAAGTTGCGCCAATGTCAGCATGATGTTATGAACGAAAAAGGTGGTCACCACAAACAAGGGCATCATATCAGACTTCTCGATATTGTGGTACTTGAGCCAGCAAAACTTTCCCCTCTGCTAGCAAAACGCGCACTTTTTCACAGCCCGTGCCTCACTCAGTAATATATTAAAGTGGCTCTACCTCTTCCTGGGGCGTCTGTTTTCTCTCTAGGGGCCCATTAGGTTTACCTGGAGGGGGTAGGCGGCGTCATCATGGATATGTAACTGTTCAGGAAGGAAGCGAACAATGACATCCAGGCTGGAGTTAAAAAATAGGCGTGCATCGTGCAGGCAACCGGGGGAGCCAACATGCACGTATCGAAAGCACATTCTGCTGTCGCAGCATCCTTGCAACCGAGTGGAGCCCCATCCGGTTGTAGAGACCTGACAGCTCCCCTTTGGGGCTCCTAATGAGCGCATGGCTGTTGTCCCCTGTCCCCAAAGATAGTTGGAAAGCTCCACTTGCTCTCAAAGTAGCCGACCACCTGGGCGAACCGCGTGGGCGACTCAATGAATGATTGTGCACACCGCACCCATACCAACACCATCTCGGGGACCAAGGAACGTTTCTGTGGCCCCAAGTGGTCTCCAACGCAACAAAAACTCCTGCTTCCCCAGGAGCCAGAGGACAGTTGAACTTTCGTCACGTGGGTATGCGGCTTCGAAGCACCTTGTACACGTGATCCTCAGTCAGTCGAAGCAGGACCTGAAATGTGTGGAACCAGATATGTGTTTCTGCATGCCAAAATCAGCTCGTAACCCTCCCCCAAAGTTGCAAGAGCAGTCGCAGGAACTCTGGAGAATCTTTTTGAGCGAATCGGTTTTCGAATTATCGTATTATAAACTTTTACAGCTCCTTCCTTCTGACATTGACTTCATTTCATCATATTTAACTGTTTTTCTTACAGAGAATTGCGCTAGTTGATGGTAGTTGACTAAAAGTGCTTTTACCTTCACCTTCACAATTATGTTGTGAATATGGGTGCGAACTCGCGTTCACTTGGCTATGCTGCAAATTCACCAAAGGAATTTCCAAATAGGTTATTTTACATCGTAATGTATGCGGCTGCAAAATAACACCCGAATACGTGTGTTTTAATATGCCTTCTATAACTCTCACACTGCCGTGTATGCAGCTATTATCTTGCAAATATAACTCACAATAAGTTTAATAAAAACCAATATATTGTTGTGGTTACACATTTCGAAAATAGGCAGAGGTCCCGTAGTTTCAGATATTAGAAAAACGTCTCGTGGGAGTATGTGAATTTTTTGGAACGATTAAAAAACCCTTAAATTATTAAGGCCAGAAATAAACGACAGTTGAATTGTCTAATACTGACATCACGATTGCGCGACACAAATAATTTGCGAAGCCGTATTCTTACCTCGAAAGTCATCCTATACATCCTGAAGTGCTCCTTCAATTAGGTGTTCGCTTACCGAGGAACGACTTGTGCAACAAATCCGTCAGTCCCTCGGATCATTTGGGAGTCCGACGGGCCAGCGGATGTGCCGAAGCCGCGTCGGCTATGTGTTACAAATAATAGCCAGCGCCAGTGTATCGCATGCGTATCTTCAGAGACAGCTCGCTTAAGATCGACGAGCACACTGGCCACCTTTCGTCACCTCGCCCGTCGTTGGTGGTCCGCAAATTCGTCGAAATCGCTCTCGACCAAGCACTGGAGGAGCAGGTTGTTGTCGTTCGCTGCCGTATTGCCATCCAAAAGAGCGCTAATTAATTTGTTTTTATCGCGGATTCGAACGCGAAGTTGGCCGGAAACGGAACTGTCATAAAATACTCTTCCACCAGGCCGCGCGATGTCGCAAGAGGCCGCGTTCGTGTCCCGCCTAGTAGCGGCTCCTGGAACGCCGACTCGAGTTACTCCACTCAGAGCCGAGGGAGCTGCTACTGAAACCGTCCAGTGACGACGGGACTGAAACGACTACGTCACTCCTCTAAGCGGCATTGTGGGCAGTGTTCGCGGCGCGCTTCTTGAACGCAATCTTTAAATTGGCTGGGGAAAAGGGAAATATATCAATTAAGAAGTAAAAAAAAAACATTACATTTTTGCAAATTATTTTATTTGGTTTGGCCTCTAATATTACTTGCTGTCAATGCTCCAATTGGAACATAGCCCCTAAAACCAATAATTAAAAAGTAGATTGATGACGATTATACCCTCCTCTATTGTCCTCCGAGCTCGTAAATGATCGACTAATTCTCACCCCTTTTCTTTTTTTTAAATCTGTTCGAATTAAAATGAAGCACCCTGTACATATTGACTGTTGCTCAAACCGTTCTTGCAAAAAATACGCACCGTACAAAAAAACAAACAAAAAAAAAACTGGCGCCGTAGTTGTTTTGGTTAGATCCCATTGAGGCAAATTATTAGCGTTCAGTATAATTAGGTCATTATTGCCTTTTCGGTAACTTTTAAAATATTAGTTTTAAATGTACCGTTTTAATTACAAACTACATGCGAATTATCGAAATCCACTACATTAACCCACATTACAGTTATATGACAAGCGCAGCATTTCACGGCAAACCGAAAAAATTGCCCATTAACGCGTTTCTAGATTTCGTTCTCTTATCGGAACACATCTCAGCGCCAGCAATTCCGCTCGCCGTGGCCAAAACGCGCAAGATGCGTGCGCCCTTACGCATCGCACGTAGAAGTTGATCTTCACCTGACATCGACGTCGAAAAAGTCAAACCTCATGTGACAGTGCGGAGGTTTCCTTATATTGTTTCTTCTGTGTGAGATGCTAAACAATAAATCACCCCCCTAAATCAAGAACGTACTCTTCGTACTCAAAAAGGGGGCACTTCTTTTAATATGACATTTACGATCAACATAACGACTGATACTCTATTGCTGTACTTTCGCTGATTTGTGTAAATTCATATTCGCCATTTTGCGTTTCTAACGTTGATTATTCAGTGTTTTCTAGGCTTTAAAATTAAATTTATAAAACAATAAAAAAAAAAAAACTCGAACTTTGCACTATGCTTTTTGTGCAGTTCAGTTAGACGGCTAAGGAGCAAAATATATGGGTATAAGTGAATAATTCCGAGCTTGCGTTGGTTACATTTTGAATTAGGCGAAATAAGCGGAAGTTTCCAATAACAAACTTGGTGGGCGTAATCGAAAAGCACAAAATGAGTTTATTTTAGAAAAAATATGAATAAAGCACATGGGAAGCACAGTAGTGCGCTGAAATTACCACTTGTGTAGCAGGCGCTAACCTCGCGGTACGCAATTACGGATCCTAAGAGACGGAATTACCGCTCGGGCGTATTGTTCGCAGCTGCGGAATTGCGCCTTTTTAACGAGTGGTAATTTTAGCACAATACCTCCCACATCTCGTGCTCCAAATATTTCTCAAATTGAATGATTTAGAAATTTTTGATTTCGCTAACTAAGTTTGTAATTGATATGAAATATTTATCTTCGATACTTAAAACGTTAATTAACAAATTTTAGTTAACGAACCGACCTCTTCTAACGATTGGCCGCGTATATTATGTCCCCTTGACCGTATAACTAACCTCCACAGATCGTATTTGTGTACATTTGACGGCTCTTTTATAAAAACAGCCATGTGAATTTTAAACAAACGCCTTGTGTTACAGCTTCAGCTGTACTAGGCGTGTAGTACTGGGCAAGTGTCGTATTTGCGAAGACGAACGGAGCATTTGCGCGTTTATCGCAGGTGGCGCCGGGAGAGGGCGATAACAGCAGTGATACCTTCGTCCGTTAGCTGGCAATGGTCACGGTTAGGGCGAAGCTGCGTTCGGCTAATTTGATCTGCGCTGGGGTTCACGTGATCACCTACCTTGCCACCTGAAAATTTGCCTTCGGCCCCCGTTCCCTCCGCGCTTTATAGACCATTCCATTTAGTACTCTCAGGGCGGCGCCATTTTGTTCGACTGCAGCGCCCTCTTCCTACATCCGGGAAATTCAGCAGGTTCGTCGAGGTAAAACGAGAGAGAGGGCACGCGCACAAATCCGTAGCAGATGACAAACCGGAAAGTTGCCATTCTCCATCTTTGGGCTGCACCGTCGGGCTGTACCGAACACGGAACTCTCGCTCGTGGCTGCCGTTGTGAAGTGGTTCGCGTTGTAAGAATATTTATGGCTACTCCAAAATCAGCCTATAGAGCTCTGCTTTATTTCCTTACTAAATAACAGTGGAGACAGCCGGCAGTACTACCCTCAACTACTGCGTGTATTGCGGCGGGAGAGCGTGTTTTTATTTATTATTTCAGACTTCCACTCATTATCGCTAAAGGCCCACACCAGTACAAACTTTGAATAGTAGAAAAGGTACAGCAACCGGATTTACTTTTCGCCCGGAGAGACCGGCCACCCTGACACAGTTTGCCCTTTTTTTATTTGCACGCAGGTAACAGCGCAATTGAACCCGGTTAGTCTTTTTAACGAGCTTAATATTTCACGATAACTTGCATTACAAAATCCGCGCATCTCCGCTTGAAATTTCCAAAATGAGGCGATGTTAAACCGAGTTTGCACGCCATCCGGATGTTAGATACAGCCCACTCGGAGGAGCAGACGATGCGTGGGGTGAGAGGGGGAGGGCATTTTTCTTTCTCCACTCTTCCTAGTGGAACGGTCTATCTTTTGCGCTCAAGAATGGGGCGGCCGAAGTATGTACCGGAAAAAGCAGCAGCTGCTCGACAACCTGTACACGCCCCTGAGAGAGAATATCGCGGATGTGTAGGCACTGTCGGTCTCACCCTGGGTGTTACGACGTCAAGTGTGACGTCGTAACACTTGACGTCGTATGACGTCGTATGATGTCATGCCTTACGACGTCACACTATGTGTGAACATGAAGCGGCACGTAGAAGAGAACGTTACCGAGCGAAGAGGGGACACAATAATGCGACCAAGAAATGTGTGCACGGCGTTGGCGAAATTCGGTGTCTTCGCTGGCGGCTTGCCACCAGGTCCTCCAGTCGTGGTACCCGGACGCTGACCTAACTGCCTTAAAGGTGTGTGCCACGCACATACGCAGTGTTCGTACGTAGGCACGCTTCACACACGAAGCAATCACGGCGCGACACAAAAACAAACAATGTTACATTACTGCGCGACGCAACCTTGACGAAATTTGCATGAAATCACGAAGCAATATCATCAAACACGTCGCACCAGCTGGCGTTCCTCATTAAGATAAGGTCACGTGATCGTCAGCACAATTTTTATGTTAAGCGTACTAAAGACTGATCTGTTAGGATTTGATCCCCATCTTTTCACCGGGTACTCAGGCATAAACTTCAAAAATGAGAATATTTATTGGTATTTAATAAAAATAATCAAACAATTATATGTTCTTATAATTAATATCGCTATTTGCTAGTCTTGAGCGAATATTCGATTTTGTCAAACAGTAGTTTTGAATGGTGCGCTATTCGGTATTCGTTTCGAGGTGAACTGCGATATTCTGCCTTTCGAAGTAGTAATCGTGGCGGGTTAGCCCCGTTGAGTTCGCTTCTCACGAAGCACCAATGCAATGCGGAAAAGGAAATCCCGCGGCGCTCGCGGAGTTTGTTGGTATTGCTTCCCCGCAGTAGACCGGGGCTCGGTGAGAAGCGCACTCAACGGCCCTAACCCGCCGCGAACATAAAGCCTATATGCAAGGCAGCGATGTCTTGACAGCCCGCCTTTATCATTCATGCTGGTTTTGATTTTATCTTGCTAGATTTAAAACAGAACAAAGAATATTTGCGAATACCAAGCAGGTTTATAAATCCTTTTGATTAGGATAACTGGAAGACATCTGCCGTTGGCATGCCACAGTTCATATTGTAGGTAATTTAATATACCTGAGCTTAGAAATGGACAATTGGAAGGTTGGGAAGAACCTTCATGAGTTAAGCTCAATTTTTGTTTAAGCATAAAGCACGGTAGTAAAGTCTATGAAAAACTATTCTATATTTTATTAATCAACATTCGACCAAAGCCACTAGTCGCTCTAGATTCTTTTCGACCTCAAAAACCACTATTCGCACATGCCCAAGCAGCACAGAGTTTGCCAGTCATCGGCCAATGGCTGGCAATGGTCCTTGGCCAAGTGGCCAGACAGTGGCCAGAGACTGGCCGGTGACTGGCCTTTATCTGGCCATTGGCCAATGGCCACTGGCCATCAGCCATTCATCGGCCAAGCATTGGTCAATAAATGGCCACTCTCTGGCCACTGGCCAAAATACCATAGCCAGACATTGGCCATTGCTTGACCAAAATCGGTGCTGCTTGGGTGTCTACTGTTCACATCTTACATATGTCGTTTATTTCTGTTCTTTATTTCATTTTTTTTTTCTGGTCGCAGCTCAGGACTGTCATGGTTCAATGTTGCGATGCGTTCATGGAGAATATGGAACGCCTCGAGGCCGAAGGAAATGGATTTGAAATCGGAGGAGTGTTTCGGAACCTTTCCATGAACATCACAGTGCGATGCTTTTTCGGCGACGAAGCCTACAAAGCACTGAGTCAAGAAGGAACGGGAATGGCAGTTATTAAACAACAACTTGGATTTTTCGTGGACTCTCTTAGAAACGGATGGCAAACACGTCTGATAGGTATGTCACCTTCCAAATTATCAAAGTCAGGACTCATAGGATGAACCTAGGCCTCAAAGACTGCCAACTTGGACCAAGTTAGGCTTTTCTCTTGCGTGATACATAAGTGTGGTGTCCTTTATCTTAGATACTATTCTGTTTTTTTTTTCTGTCATCAACACCCATTGCGTTATACTACATAAACAAACATGTTAAATATCTACTCAACAGACAGGAGAAAACATTGATAAGAAAAATTAGTAATTTGGGAACTGGTTTGGAACGCAAAATAGGGAGATGAAAATGGTTGCTCGGAATTACGCCAAATAATTAGTTCATAACTAGTGCAGTAACGTTTACAAGGACATCTCTTAAAATAAAAAAAAAATGTTGTATCTAAAATATTCATGGAATTATTTCCCATACGAAAGAAAAGCGAAAGAGTTAATATTGAATTTATTGTCTTTAGGCTATTTTCCAGAATATTATTTGCTCTGGAGGTGGCTCTTGATATTGAGAGCCAAGTTTTCAAAGTTACCAATGGATAAGATCCGGGACGTTATGGCAAAAATAGTCAAACAGCGACGGTCTGCACCGAAGGTACTGGTCTTTCTTCTTACTCTCGTGTTTATGAACCACGGCATATGGGTGTGGCCTGGGTTGTGTGACGCCCTTTCCCGAGGACAAGTTAAATCACTCAACCGACTGCTCGCTTCGTCTTAATCGTTTCATGCACTCAATTTTGTCATCTTTTTTTCGCACTGGAAGAAAATTCAAGGCTTTACGCAGCAAAAACATTTCGTTTTTTTTACAAACACGAGTTGGTTTGGTTTAGGCTTACCGCACACTCGTACCGGAAGTAACAGAAATGTGGTGCAAGGGAACAGTCATAGGGTTTATATCTTACATTCCTTAGTTTTGACAACGTTGCTTGCTGGCCACGTTCGCGCTGCAAACAAAAAACGCAAGCGCTCCGCGCGCGAGTACTCGCTGCATTTGTGCACCTCTTTCGAGGAGGCGAACGCGTGCCGAAGATTCGACACGAGTGTGACGTCAGAGTTCGGCTCAGACACGTGTCCTCCCTGATTGTAGACGATTCTGAGCCGAATGATGACGCCGTTCTCGTGTCCAATCCGTGTCCATGGGTTTGCCTCCTTAGGGTGACGTGAAAAATTAAGGTTTACGGCCTTCTTATTTAAGTGGATTTAGATGCGTACCCCAGTCTTCTTACCCATCATTGGCAGGTTTAGAAAGTACATATTTCATATTTTAGAATCTTTGCTGCCCATTTTAACTTATTATAATGGCCCTCTCATTATTTGCTTGTCAACAGAATGGTCAAGAAGATCTGCTGCAGTTGATGCTCAATGAGACTGCTAAAGGTAATTTGAAGCGTTTCTCGTTTTGATACTAATGACAAAATGCAGAGTTCTGAGGGTCAAAGATGTTTCTCGCAACGTTTAGAATTTCCCTATATATGTTGGGACATTTGAATTTCTTATTCTTCGGTGCTATATATTCATCAATAGGTAGGCAAGCTACCCAGTTTATTTTTAAAGACGGCATCGGTGTAGGGAAGACTTCACCTCGTGGATTTGCGATAAAAATGCTTTTCCTCATAGAAATCCGCAAAATATTACTATTGTTTTTGAGGACTCATTCTTGTATTAGACATGTGTTATTGTTTATTCTCACAAAGAATTTTGTTTTAAGAATTCAGAAATACCTTAATGCATATTGCATGAGGGTATCTGGCAGCCGATCTGCGTCCGAAGTTTGTGCTCTTGTCGACAGGCACGTAAAATATACCTTTTAATAAATTGCCCAAGCATCAAAGAGTATGCAAGGAATGTAGGTCTACACGTCGCACATGCTAGCATCTGCAGCGGTAGTTCTTTTAAAGCAAAAGCCTAAGACAAATGGCGCATTGCACTCGCGTTCGTCAACGACTTATTTTGTTTCTTTACTTCAAATATACTCTTTCCGATGTGCCGAGAAAGTACTGCGCGTAAACCTACATTTCCAGCATTCCTCTTGATGCTTGGATAATTAGAAATATGTTTATTGCACACTTCGCATATTTACCTTTACGCGAATCTTGTTCGTACTTGTATCTTTTCTGCAGGGTTCCGTGTTTTCGGATAAGTATGAACAAAATTCGAAATACACTCACCGGTAAATTTTTTGTCAATTCATTTATCAGACAAACTACAACTTTGGGGTCGCAACGAAACAAAAATAAGCAAAAGAGTTGGTATTTTACAAATAAATTTCAAAAGAGCACAGGATCAGTCCTGAGGAGCTGCCGCTTCAGTTCCCTTTGAAATCTCGAACTACTGACCAAAGGGTTTCCATTCTAGCGCCTCAAGGTTCCTTAACGACAATTGGAAAACACAGTAAAATGCACTCAATATTTCAGATAACGGGGAATCTACCAAAAATAGAACCCCTTTAACCCAAAATTTCTAGCGAAAAATAAAATTCGAGAAATGCCTCCGAATTTCACAGGAAATGAACTAAAAAAGATTCGACTTCTGCTTATGGCAGACCCACGTATGTTTTTTTGTATTTATGTATAGTCAGAGAGTAATGCCTTTCTTATCTTTCTTTTGACAAAATGTACCAATTGTGAGGTCGAATAATGGGGTGCTTGAAAAGTCGCGCATGCCCTGTAAAAAGACATCAGTCTTTTAGCTGCGAAAGGTTTATACCTATTAGAGTGCAGTACCACTTACCCGCAACCAAACGAAGCGTGTAGCTGTGTATCACGGGGTACCATGCTTGCAGTAAAATTTGAAACCATAATGATAATTATTTGTATTCAATTTTGAGGGTCGAAGCGTTCAGAACGCTCATCCCAACAACGGCCCGAATAGGGTGGGTGTTTGGAAAATAAGACATTTAGCGCCTAAAAAAATAAGTGTGGTCGGCTTCAAAATGAAGAATTTCTTTTGCATTCTCGCGCAATGCCTTAAAAATGCACAATGTAATACTGCTGTCTGAAACACATCTCGCACAAATGAGTATTCAAAATGACCGTTCTATGACAGACGAATGAGACTTAACGCATGATGAAACGGTTTGTAAATGATAATTGGAAACTGAAATCGATATAGGATTTGTTATTGGTGTAAGTTAACCTAACAATTTTAGGAATATCGTGGTCTTTGATAAAGAGTAAACATTTGTGAAAGGGACTGCTGCAAAGTGGATAGTTGGGCCAGTGGGTTCATAGTTAAAAATTGCAAGCCCGCCTTGTGTTGTAAAATTCATACAGAGCCTCGTGTTGTATATCTTCGTCTTAGTCAATGTCTTTTTTTTATTCGGCGCTTTTACATCTCACAATTGTGAAAGGACATTTCTTTTTAAAACAGTTTGAACTTTAGTAACACATTCTCCTATTACTCAGGTGGAGACATGGCGAGTGGACGAACGCGGCTTCTGAGCGACAACGAAATTCAAGGGAATATATTTTTTGCTCTCATAGATGGGTAAGCTTGTGTGTGAGATCAGAAGCTTGTCATGCCGCTGTATGAATTTTATGAATTAATAACCCTAATGCTAGTAATGTCTAATATAATGGCTGGGTAAAGATATAGTACACGGACAGTACAACGGATCAGTACAGAACGAGTAGAGCCTGGCGCAGTTCGTACTGAGAACGACTCTGTAGTAGTGAGACCAAAACACGAGAGACACGTAAGATATCCATCATAAAGTTTAAAATAGAACTAAACAGGTATGGTAGGCCAACTTTATGAAACACATTTACGAAACAAAGAAAATATTGCAAGCATCAATTTATTAAGGAACGGTGGGCCTTTCAACTATAAAATATAATAAAAAATAAACCTTCGCTCGTACAAGTTGAGCTGTAGATGAATGTAGAAGTGGCTCATGCAAAATGGCGTGCTAATTTTTCTATCATTAACTACTTTTAAGAGATATAATTGTCCATTTGTCTAACTGCCCGTGCATTTTCTTACTAAATTAATGGGGGAAATGGACGTCACGTGGTTTATGCGCAACCTCCGCAAGCGCGATAAACATAGCGGACAAATTTAAATCATGTCAGCTATGCACCAACTCGATCTCCACTGTAATTGTAGCGGGGAAATTGACCGTCACGTGACCTAAGTACCAAATCAGTTTCGCCGCTGGAGGGAAAATTCGCGTCGCGTGACCTCAACACCTAATACTGTTTCCCACTTTCCCGCTAACGTTTGCAGGGAAAGTGACGTCATGGGACCTGACGTCACTTAACCTATGAACCAAATCAGTTTCCCGGCTAAATTTAATGGGCAAATTCACGTCACATTACAGCAGTTATTCACTTTCCCCACAAATTTTAGCGAGAAAATTGACGTCACGTGCTGTAACATTACGTGCCGAAACTTGTGGCGTCTTAACTTATACAACGCCCAGACGGGGACTAATAACCATTCCACGATCTTTAAAATCAAAGCAGTCTCGATGCAGCCATTCCGTGTGCAAGTTCCCGAGCAGCAGTATTCAGACTTCATTCGTCTAAGATATGTCCAAGGCAATACTCGGACTTGCCGATGATGCAAGCAACAACGACGTACGATTCTCTCCTCCTCAGAGTAAGGTCTGCAGTCACCACAGAGAGTGGGGGATGCAGACGACCCGGCTTGTGGCTTTATATTTTTTTCCCTCGTCACACTTTGCACTGTTTGTAATTTTGAGAAAAAGCAGTGGATTGCGAAATGCATTTACCAGTTTCGGTTTTGCTTCTCCTGATATACTACATCCTGTTATACTATTCGTGAAACGCGCAAGGGAGTTTTCTACACCGTTGTCTTGCTATTAACAGCGAGATGTTACAAAGGTATCTGTACACTACACGTTAAATTAAGCCTATTTATATGTAGCTACCAAGTTGAAATATCAAAGGTCGAGTTCAACGCAAAGCCGCGTAATATGTCGGACAGTGTTGCTCAGTTCAGGCCGTTAAAGTATTCCACGTAAGAAAGAAAGTCGAAAGAGGAGCAAAAGCACAAAGTATATCTAACATGGTCAAATCCAGGTTCCAGATACTGCAAACTAGGGCTATGGATGCATAAAGTTTATATCTGGTTTGTATACCCTGACGAACGGATTGAAATGCTCGAGCACTTAAAACGCTTCAACAATTTCGCGTCCGCGCACCTACACTCTTAGAAAAAAGGGTCAGTATAGTCCTCCCTAAAGGGAGGAACGCTCTTGATACATAAGTTCCTTCAGAAAGGGAGAAACTTTCGTCCCTAAAGCAGGGGAGCAAACGTTCCTCCGTCGCCTGCATCTCATTATGGCGGCCACGAATCGAGCAAATTGAGCTCAATAAGGCTTAACGAGAACACTAAGTATATTGTACGGAGCGAGAGGAGCAGCAAATAAAAACGTAACACGAGCTTTCCGCGAACTGTATTTATTTCCGAAGCCGGCTTCCCCCTGCAGGTAAAGAAACTTACGTTTCGAAAGCATGCAGTCACTCAGTCTTCTCATCTACAGCACTGCGATGTTAAACGGAGACAACCGGCACCCAGTTCGCGCACTTCATATCTTATCTTTGCTATTCCTCAAGCCACAATTCCTTCGTCAATCGTTGCGTCAACCGCATATCACGGAGGAGTGATAAACCATTCGCCCGCGAAACGAAACGCCGCTCTTAAAAAAAGCAAATCCGAAGCAGCCTCTTGGCTCATTTCAGCACGTTAACACGAAATTATGGCGTAGTAGCGTAGCGTAAAAGGAGGTTAAATCACTTGCCACCAGATGGCAGGGTCAAGCAGAGTAATTGCAAGTAGCTAGGCTAGGGGGCGCTAGGTACCGCCCAATTCATGTTCTACAAAAAAAACATTTTATTTACTCACGCCACCATTCCGCTTAGGGATCTTCGGGAACCTCTATTATACACACATTTTGACACATAAGGCATATTACAAGCATCAACTGAACATGCATTGAGCGCATACACATGCATCGTACATACAAACATTAATACAACAGCACACTATACTTCGTTTCAGCTTCGGTCCGAGCGAGGCCGATGTTATGAGCGGAAGGGCCATTCAAACAGCGGAAAAGGCACAACGTCATGGCGTGCTCTCTGCAGTTGATAGGACCAGCCGGTATTCGCCGCAACGTAGATTCGCCGTCTGTCTGTGCCCGCTCATACGCCGGCTAGTCCTATCAAGCGCACAGAGAACGCCGTGACACTGCGCTTTTTACGCTCTTTGATTGGCCCTTCGGCTCATACCATCAGTCACGCTCGGACCGAAGCTAAAACGAAGTATAACCCGATCACTACTCCCGAGCTTTGCGTTTCAGTCTTTTATGCTGGTCATTTTGAACGTACGGAATTTCTCGGTGACCCCCTAACCAATAAAACATATTCACAGCATGTTGATTTTTTTCCAGCAGTGTCATACATCTGAGAGTATTTTTAATGGCTGAGGGGATGAATCTCTTATAAAAAAGAAAACAATCGATCATGCCGTAATTATTTGAAAGCCAATAAATCGAGCCGCTCCAATGCGGTTCCAAGCCATGAGTTCGTTTCCCCGCACGGCACTTCGTAGCCAGTATTTATATTGTAGTGTTTGCTTTTCTACTTGTGCTGTTCGCGCACGGCTGCGATTGCCGTCTTGAATTAATTTCTGTAGAGCGGATATTCACTCAGCTGGAAGTGATGCTTTACGGGCAGAGAAATCGCTTTTCGATCAACTTGAATGCAGTCAAAGCCACGACTTGCGGCAAGTGTACGGAGCTACGCCAGCTACGCCAGCTACGCCGTGCCGAGCTCGAAAACTTCTAGCGCTCATCCCAGCGAGCCACTGGCGTCACTTGAAGGGCAGTTTCTCCAGGAACCGTAGTATATTTAAACAGCAAAATAAAGGATAGCTTTTTTTTTCGATTTTACCTGTTTTTTTCTTATTTTTATTGCTAAACTTCCATTGTAAACATAGTACTTTCCGTCATAATTTCGTACTGTCCAGTCTTTTCCCCAGTGCGCAATCGCTCCCGGGGACCGACAATCACATTGGCCACTGTACGATAGGAGCTTACCGTTAAGACGAGCGTTCCAACATGACTATCCGCACGTCGATCGACTGCACCTAATTCCTCAAGTGGTCTGAAACTCTTTAATGTAAAGCGGAATGTCAACCTGCGACACCCCGCCCCCTCCAATCAAGGCCCGACCAGCGGCATCAATGCCCGACAGTTTACGTCATCTCATCTTGTTTTTACACCACTGATACGCGAACACACGGTCACATCGGCGATAATTCCAGTCTTCTGTTCACTACGCACAACACTGCCATCACGATGTTGCTGCTATGTTGCTGACACGCAGAAATACAGAACTACGTTGAACGCCGGTTGGCACTCGGCACGGGAAAACAGAACCGAACTCAGCACGGAAGGCACCCAGGCAGCCGGCAGGAAAACCTGCCTGCCTTGGACGCAGTTCCTGCGATTTCCATAACGTCGAAAACGTCGACACTGTTCCGCGTGGTTCCGCTACTGTAGTTCCGCGTGGAAATCCAGAAATGGCCATCTTAACCAGTGTACGCAGCGCTGCTGGCACTGCTCCGGAACTTTGCTGTTTCTAGCGGCTTCGTGTGCTCGTTTGATAAAATTAGTGGTAAAAACGTCAATGCAACCGAAATGTTCTGCACGTTTGGAGTAGAAGACGGAATTACAGGCGGCCTTCGCTGCCGCTGAAGCTCAATCAACTTAACAACAATTATTAAACAGCGTGCGCGACGTGCTCGAAAAACGAAACCGAAAGAAGATGAGTTGGGAGGGCGAAAGCTTTCTCCCGTCTGCCTGGAGAAGGAGGAAAACGTCTCGTTCCTCCCTTCTTCTCGTGTCCGCTTGGAGGCGCGTCAGTAGAAGGGAGGAAGACGCGCCGTTGCTACCTTTTTCCTCCATTTTTTCTTAGAGTGTACGTACCTGCGTTTGCCGACTCTGCTGGTAGAATTTGGGTTTTCTAAACAAGAATTGCGTTCAGAAATTAGCTGGAAGATGGGATGGTCTGTGGCTCCTTTCGCGTTCGTGAATTGTTTTACTTGATCCGATTGTCAACACAATTGGCCATTGGGACAGCGCCCCGTTTGGTCAAGCTGTATCAGGCACTGCTTGAGACGGGGATCAGAGAAACGTATTTCTTGCTACATGATATAAATCTGATTTTGAGTTTCTAGGCAAGATGACGTCGGAGCAGGTTAAATTTCTTTCTTCAAAATAGTGGCGAGCTTAAACTTACAGGCTAACACCACTTTCGTGGTGGAACAGAGCGCGGGTGACTTGAGGGGACATGACGCTGTATTTATCTAAAGAATCTTAATAAGGACCTAATACGCATCACTGCGCCTCAAAGCTCACACAATAATTCCTTAGCTCTTCTGGTCTTGTTAGCCTGTGCACTCAACGTTTCGTCGTAAATCAGAGTGTCGACAATAAACAAAATATAGAAAGGTAGCAGAGAATACATTCTACGTATATGAGGTTAAGATGAAAGATCATGTTACTTAGTTGCTTCAGAAAAACAGAAATCTCTGTATTTTACCTATAACGTGGCTCTAATACTGAGTTGTGTAACATGTTAATTTCAATGGTGTAAACATCCTCCTTGATTCTCTCTCTTCAATTTATTAAATTCATTTGAATAAATGTCTTCAAACTAACACCTCTTTTAATTCACCTAGTTTTAAACGTTGAGCGTGTTAGATGAGTCATTATAAAAACAGACAGTGTGTAATGAAATGGTTTATTTTTTTCAGCTTCGAAACGGTATGCACAGCGATGTCATTTATGGCCTATCTTCTGGCAAAACATCAAGATGTACAAGACAGACTCCGCACTGAAATCACTGCATCTTTGGGAGAAGACGTAAATATTGGAATTTTCACCCCAAGAAAACACAATAATTTCAGACTGCGGTCATTAGTTGTTTATTTGTTTGTTTTTCTAGGGAGAATTAAACCTGGATAACATCATGCAGATTGAATACATGAATCAGGTGATCTTGGAGACGCTTAGGTGTTACCCGCCACTTGCTAGGTAATGACCTGCATGACATTTAACAGTGTTTCAAGTTTACTAGAGGCATTTGTCTTAACTATGTGTTGCGTCACCGACGTATACGTGAACGTTCACTAGGCAACGAGCCTGTGATCTCGCCCCAAAATTAGTGATTTAACTTATAAGATTCAGATATCGCACGCCTGCACCCTTGTGGCTTGGAACCACTTCTACTTTTTAACTCCACAGAATCCAGGAAATACAGTAAAATGCATCTATTTTATATAAATTGTGTTTTAGTTAGTCCAGAATAATTAAAAAAAAAGAAACATGAGTTTGAATTAATTCTTCTTGAGGCCGGATTGCGGGTTATGACGGCCTTTAGAAAAATGACGATATGGTTTAATAAGTTAGGTAATTAACTGAAAAGAGTTAAATAACTGGCCGCGTCGTGATATTTTTCATTAGACCATTGATAGCTGGTGCTAAAAGGCGAAAATCGACTCCTTTAGCAGCAATCAGTAATAAACGACCTTTGAGCCGAAACAGTGCTCGCAAACAGAACCGGCGATGTCGATCTTTCTTCCTTCAGTCGGTTGCGATTGTACCGATCTTTGCCCTCAGAGTTTCGATTTGAAGCTGCGTGAAATTGGGCATTTCTCGCTGTACAGTGAATGCAACAAATAGTGTAATAAAAATCACAAAGCGGCTATACCATATTGAGGTCCAGCGTGAATTCTGAATATATATTATGGCCCCAGATATGAATAACTATGAGCTTAAATTAACTTTTAGTTTATCATTTAACAAATCAGCCCATTTCGCTTCATTTCTAGAGGCTTTGATTGACGCAACATGGCCCCAGTTTTGTTTTACAAAGAATGTGAACCAATAAAACAAGACCTATTTGTATAATACCGTTACACATAGAAAAAAACTCCTTAAATATATGATAGCCAAAATACCCAAAAAATTATCTCAATCTTAGGACGGTGGAAAGTTCCTTCCGTGTTTCACGGGTGTTTCCCCGGGCATCGGCCAATCTTTTCGTATATAAACTACATATCAAGTGGTCTCATTTTAGAAAAAAACATAAAATTTAGGACTGTTGCTATCCTAATAAGGTTTTTATAATTAACTTATTATTCGGCTGAAAAAACAAATATTTTCAAGTAAAAACTTGGTAGCCGCTATGGAAAACAACTAAATCAGTTCAATTTAGAACTATATGTGAACCTGCTTCTTTTTTGTAATATAAAAAAAAAAAATAATTTAACTTCTCTGCATAAGCGGGAATTTTTCGCTTCATATCATCCGTATTTTCTCTCCCGCCCCCTTCCCAGCCTTACGCCTATAACAGACAGAGTAACTTTAGCGCACAACCGCGCTTTACACAAACTCGAGGGTTCGAAGGTTTTTTTTTGTTTTTTTTATATGCCTGACTGATTAGCGTCATTTAGTAACACTGAGCAGTTTCTAATTTATACCGTATGAATAACTCTCCTTAAAAAAAGTTATTTATTTTGAAATGATTAAGGTTTTATTCTCCTAAACGTTGTGTTTCTTAGTAAATTGGCCCTTTCGGCAATGACAAAGGCGGCACTGATTCTCTTTATTTGCGATGTTTACAACTCTTGCAGAAAAATGTTTACGCAGTATTGAAAACGGGCAAAACATATTCTAGGTACAAACATTCCAGGGGTGCGAATACTGCAAATTTGGCACTGCGCTCACAAATAAATGAGACACTCTCCGGCCTAATTTATTTAGCAAGCGTTTTTTTTTTTAAGTGAGTTAGTAAACATGTTTTTATTTTCTTGCACAATAGTTTCATCACAAGAACCTGCGGGAGTGATTACGACTACAATGGCTTGAAGATACCTTCCGGAATTACTGTTATGGTTCCTGTGCATCGACTGCACCGCGACATTAATCTGTGGAACAACCCTGAAGCATTCGACCCGGATAGGTAAGTAAGCTGCATAAAAACGACAAGCAACCGTCACGTACGCGGTCGAGAAGTAGGAGCTCGTCCCCAGGCAGCACGCCCGAGGAGCGCCTTACCTGGAAAATGTTTGGAAACCCTGGGGACCTAACTTAGGCCCAATAATGTTTGGTTTTCGGCGGTACTTGTTGCCAGAGCCGTTTCCTTCGACTTTTCAGTGGGTTTTGTTTGGTTCGCCAGATAACTGACGAAGTGCAACAAAACATAAGCTAAAAATGCCACGGACCAACCGTTTTTCGCGTCTATCACTTGAAGAAAGGCGTCCGCCCGAAACGTCATGTATACCTTCCTGTTCGCGTATTTTTTCGAGTAGCACAACAATATATTCGCGATTTCGTGTTTAAGCCCGCAGCGAAGCCTAATTAGGGTTAACGCAGCAGCTTGGGCGAGTTGGGTGCACTCTTTTCCCGATTGATGCCCAAATTTGCGAGGGGAAAACCGAGCAACCGGGAATAAAGGCTAATTCTGGGATTTTCGCGGGAACTGAGCCAAAAGAAATCAGGCGACAACCAAACAACCAAGTAGCAAATCCCAACCCTCGCATTTGTTTGGCAATGCAGCGCCGAAATAGCCAGACTCTGGCGAAAGTTAGGTTATGTCTTGGCATATTTAAGCTTTCGGGGCCCTACATTGCCAGGCAAAAAGCAAACTTTGACCCATAAAGTGTTACCCGGGGCCACATTTTAAGTCATTTTGTCTAGTGAAGGATGCAAATATTCGATTTAACCCTGGTTTAAAACCACCAATACTCCGTTTTATCCTCACTTTGCAAGCGCCGAGGACTCTGGACAGGGTGAGCCGATTCAGCGCGTGTGAATGGAGCACGTGACGTCGAATCGTTGGAGCGAACGCCTTCTGCGAACATCTTTCACATTGTTTGTCCTATTGCTTATATTGGCTCGAGGGCGCCTTAATGTGATCCCTGCCAAGCTATGGTGAAGCAAAATATAGACAACAACAAGGCCTGCAAGTCCATTCCTCGCTAATACCCTATATGGCTGCACATTATGGAGCATCCCCCGCCATTGGTGGATCGATAGAACCAGCGGTGTCTTGAGAATTGCAGTGTGAACTTTGCATCTGTGAGCAAAGAACAGTGCAAACCCAAGCAGCAGAGATTTGGCCAATGATTGGCCAAATCTCACCTGCTTGGGAAGGTATCGCATGAATACTGTGTTTCATCTTCTAATTAACCGGAGAGGATGAATCCAGGGATCAAACTCAATCCAAATTCATGCGACTGTTATACGGTATGGAACTGGCTTAGGGAGGTGCGAAGCAACTCGCAGGGCGAGCAGTCGACTGACACATTCAAAGCGCTGGATTAACTCTGTTGGTTCGTATCTTCCGTTGCGGTAGATCGTAAGACGTCTCGGACAGTTCATTGTGCTTGCTAAACTTGTGAGGGGAGAAACCGCAGTTACTCACCCCACTTTCCTTGTTCCCTCGATGATATCCAAAATGAATGATGATTCTTGATTACATATTTTATGAACTCTTTATCGGGGAATTCGACTTTTAACACATTTATCTCTTTTATTGCCGATCCACACCTAAGGCTCCGCGTTTTCGGTACATACTGTTGAACCCCGATCAATTTTCCAACCGAATTTATAGAAAAATGGGATTATCCGAAAAATCTCAATTTGGAGCTATCCTTGAATTAAAAAGGACCAAGCTTCGCGAGATGAAATCTCTACCGACAGCTTTATGTTGAGCTCACCCGGGACAGATTCCGCACCGAACTGTACCGCGATTGCATTTTCTACAGCGATATCGGTTATGGGCTCTTCCCACCGCTGGAAATGACGTCCTTAGTCTTTGTAGTTGTAGTTTACCTTATACGGCGTATTGTATCTGTCGGGATATTGCCAACTGCCTAAAAAATAACCGCCCTCTGATCTCGGAATTCGATACTGGGTGCCCCACATGTTACGCCGGCGCGTTACCACATAGATACGCCCCTGCAGATTTGGCAATCTTCTTTATATAAGGTATCTGTGAGATAATACAGGTGCGCGTGTGTCTCGTGAAGTGCCCGCTGGTTGGCCACAGTTGCTGTCAAGTGGCAATACAAAATTCTTCATCATTCGCAATGTATTTCAAGTTTAACCTGCGTTAATTGTTGAAATGAAAAGCTTCGGCTAAATGGCACAAACTGCCCCTCGATTAAAAAGGTTCAGCCGTATCCATCCTTCCGATACCACCAAAAGACGGGCCTGAACATTCCGTCGTCGTAAGCGGATCCTTGAGCCGCCCCAAGCGGAAAACGGGCTGAAACTTGACGAGAGTACGGCGCAAAGCGGCAGACGGAGGTGTCTTGGCGTCGCAGCATGCTAGCGCCGAGCTTCTGCGGAGAGCAAATCGTCTGCTTCGTGCGGAGGAGTTGTGGTAACGTCCGAATGACACTGAGATTATGATTGGCTTTGATTGGAGGGATAGTGGGCAGACCTCAATGATAGATGCCTTAAAATATACCCACTATTTCTTTTTTTTTAGAGCGCAGCTCTTAGGCGCCCGTTTCCGGCTTGAGCGGCGTCGGCGTCGGCGTCGGCGTAACCGCGCGGTGCATTATGGGAAATATCCCATAATGCACCGCGCGAGCCCCCCTCTCCCCGGGCTCACGTGACCCCCCCCCCCCCCCCCCCGGAGAATTGAAGAATGAGGCGAGGAGGAGGAGGAGGAGGGGTATACCCTCCCGTGAGTACCCTTCCCTCCTCCTCCTCAAGAACTGCGCTTCAATTCGGCGTTACAGGGAGTTGTAAACGGCTTTCACTTTTTTTTTTTATCAGACAATAAGAGCTTGGCGTTCTGACATCATCGCATCCCCTGTGCATGAAGCAGACGAACTTCTGCTCCGCATTCTGAGACGCTGAATAACACCCTGGCACCGACGCTGGCGCGTCTCGCCGTTCGTCGCAGGCAGAACTGTGAGGTGCCTCCTTGTAGGAGCGAAGCCGCTTGGGACTTTGACATCAAGAAAACGCGGTGCGTGAGCGCGACACCGATACCCAACGACTTCGCCGTGACGTGTTGCAGCTACTGCTGCGCCCATCGTGGATGAACGCAGGACTGCTCATTTTTTTAAACAACAGCGCTTATCTTGGTTTCTTCTCTTGTCACTACAAAAACGATGCCCACATATTCGGGTCAGACGTACGTTTCCGAGAAGATGCTATTCTACGTCCGTACACTGTTTCATTTAACATGCGCCTCAATCAAATTTAATTTTCTGCCAGACGCTGAAAATAGACACCAGAAACACAGAAGCTGTGAGAAAACTAAATCCCTAAAAACACTCAGTAATCCGGAGAAATATAAAACCAGATAACACGGAGTGATTGTTTAGGCACTTGTTGCTCGTTTTATAAAATTGTTACAAAAAGGGCGCTCGGTTCGGGTGTTCCCGTCTGGCCACCTGACAAACGTGACGTGTGATAAGATATATTGAAAAATTGTATAATGGCACCATTTATCTTAAAGAAAGTAGGAAAAGAGCGCAATATTGATGTAGCTAGCCTTTCTCAGATAACGCCTAGTATTATCAGCGAGAAAAAGTTTGGAGAGCATTCCTAGAACCACAATGAAAATAGGTGTTAAATTATAACCGGGGTATTTGAATGCATTTTTGGTAACGAGTGATGCCGAAACGGAATGATGCGAGATGTCATTCACGGTGACATTTCCAGCATTGAATTTGGAATGTAAATTCTTTAGATTTGACAGGATAAACGAAGACACATAACCGTCGGCATATTATGGTTGTTACTTCTCTTTATGGTATTCAAAGCAGTCTGTTTTGAACGCAATTAAACGATACGTAAGAGTACCAAATTTTACATCAGTTAAGTTAAAACAGTGCGTAAAGAAACAAAAGTAAAAAAAAGCTGTGGAACTAGCATTTTTCAAATTTAGGTAAACAACCCCTTTTTACAGTAGCCTGGTTCGACGCACCACTAATAGAATCAAACGCAACTTCAAAATGTCGAACATGGTATTTCCAAGACATGACTATTATCATGGGACACCTTAGCGGTACCGCTAAATTTCAGGTGCCTTAGAGGGCGATATAGCAGCCTGAGAACCATGATACAGATTTATTTGCGTCTTCTGCAGAATAGCTCCGCACAAGTCGCTTTCTAAAAATACCCCGCGACATGCATGTTCGAACTTATTAGAAAGAAACGTGGAAAGTGCATTGAAATAAATATCAAAATACTAAATCATCAAACAGCTAAAATTGAAACGTAAGGGACGTGTTGCTAGAGACATAAAAAAACACAGAAATAATAAACACAAAGAGGACAAGAACACAGACGAAGATACGTACTCGTCTGTGCTCATCTCCTCTTTGTGTTTATTCTTTCTATGTTCTTTACGCTAAAATCGCTCAAAGTTTCTCAAACAATCTTGGAATCATTCAGTCTTGGTTTTCCAATGATATCATTTTGTAGTTGAAGTGAAAGGTTGGCCAGGGTTACACTGCATCGATAATAAAAACGCCAGGGCGCAGGACAAAAAATAAGATAAACAGAACGTCCCTAGAAACTGAACTGTAATCTAAGAAAGCAAATTTTGAATAATCCCTGAGATTCTAATTTATTCATGTATATATATAAATATATACACCCGGAAAAATTTGCTGTCTTCAAAATGGTCATGGTTAAAAAAACCGGGACCAAAGGGCTGGAGTAATAAAAGTACCAGGAAGCTGGAAAAAGTGCTCGTAGCAACCGAACTTTAATGTGATATAAACACACTGTATATAACAAGTAATAAACTCCCCCTAAGAAGTCTTGTTGGTGCTTTAAAGCATTCCCGTGTGACGCTGCCTAAGTCCGCAATAATGTTAGTAGACAAAAGCTAATCCTAAGAAAAGGTATGTGCGCTCCGACCGAAACGTCAAAGAATAAACCGTCCGTTGTTGCTGTTTTCCCCAAGGGTTTTTTTTCGTCTAAGTTATATACATTATTCGCTGAGTGACCTCTTTTTTTAGGAAGATTATTATTTGCATTGGCCGAGCGTAATTGGCTTTTGTCGACTAGCATTATTGTGGACTTAGGCAGTGTCACACGGGAATGCTTTAAAGCACCGACAAGGCTTCTTAGTGGGAGTTCATTACTTTTTATATATAGTTTGTTTATTTGACGTTAAAGTTCGGTTGCTACGAGTACTTTTTCCTGCTTTTTTTTTTCCTGCTCCCAAGTGATTATATTACTGCAGCCATTTGGTCCCGGTTTTTTTAACCATGACCATTTTGCAGAAGGCGAATGTTTCCGGGAGCATATTGTCCATAACCTATTTCTCTGATAACATATTGCCTTGCACCGGACATTATAATGTCACTATCGAAATACAAAGCTTCTTTAATAATTTCCCCGTTTTCATTGGTCAATAATTGAACCTATGTTTTCGAATTGGACAGGTTCAGTGCTGACAACAAGGGAAGTCTGCATCCGGTACAATTTCAACCATTTGGAAACGGACCACGGAAGTGTATTGGCATGCGGTTTGTTCAGCAGGAACTAAAAATAACATTCGCCAAGCTCTTGTCGAAATATAAGCTCTGCCTTGACGACAGGCATTTGAAGGTAACTTGAGTGTTTGTTATTGTATGGCTACGTTTCCTAGAATGGCGGATTTCGTATAACATTTAGCATTTCTTAAATTTGAAAGAGAGCCTGGTGATTGAATATATTCTGGAAAGAACGACATATATCGGTTCTTCATAGGCCATATTTTCTGGCACAATACACCAACATGCTTTGTCCTGTCATACCTCTTCAGAAACTTTAACTAACCCCCTTAACTGAAGTGAAATCTATAGCCTATATAGACGATTCCATTAGGAAAAGAAAGTAAAGGAGAGAAGAGAGACCCCCCTCGCACACGAGCGCAACGCTTACCCTTTCCCTCGAAATGTCCTCCGTTCCGCCCAAGGGGCTGTACGAAACAACCGGGTTAGCACGTGCGCAGCGTAGGGGTGCAAGCGTTTGCGGTTGTTTTAAACGCCGTGTTACTATTTTAATGGCTATTTTCGCATACCCTGTCATATTCGAGAACGGAATTGACCGGACAGGGTAGCGCTGTTATTGCTTGAAGATATGATAGAGCAAGACGTAAGTAATACACGGAAAGAGTATGCGCAAGCTGTCAAACAAAATTAATATGGACGTGGCATGCTTAAGCTGCAGCAGTTCCATGCCGACCCCGACCTGCAGTGCCGGTAACTGTTGAATTATAGGACTGAAATACTTTATATCATCAAGAAAAAGTTGCATCTAATCGTACACTTTTTTTCTTTTTTTTTTTTGTGGGGGGGGGGGGGGGTGTCAATATGCTGCAAATCTTGTGCCGACGTTTATGCCGGGTTAAGGCGGAAAGGTAAACGGAGCTCAGCACTGTTCTGCAACAAACAAAGTTGCGTAGAAGATATAACTATTTTTATTGACCTCGTGTCCTCGCGTGGTAAGTAGCAGTAGCAGACATGTACGAATGTATCATTTTACAGCTTGTTTTAATGTTAATTTGCTTTTAACTTTTTTAATTTACAACTAATTTCCAAAAAATGTAGAGCAACACCTTCATAACTGAAGTCAAAGAAAATGCTTATGCAAGAAAGCTGATAGAGAACAGACATTGTAACCCTAGAGCGTGGAGAGGAACAGCACAGAAATACATACACTAAGCTCCAAGCACAGCAGCATTTTATGTTCAGAGTTGGGGGGATCGGTGGCCGAGGGGGCTAGCGCACACCAGCTCGGAGCACGTGGAGCGAAAGGTCGCGCTGCAGAAACCAGGGATCCCGGGTTTAATCCCTATCCTTAATAAGACACGGCGAAGGAAGCGTTATTCAACATTTGAAAATTAAGTGAGAAGGTATAACAAATGTTTCGTAATTTAAGTTTCACGTTAAAAGCGAAAATATCCGAAGCAATTCTCATTAATATTTTTGATAAGTCGTTTAACAATATCTTCGTGATTATTGCACTTTTTTCCAACGTGTTCACAAACATTATTGTATAGTTGCCACAGGAACAGTTCCGTAGTAATATTACGTTTGCTTAAAGGGGAATTAATACCTGCCTGCTCCGTAAGGGTCTGCACTTCAACTGAAGTGGAATCAGCATAACTATTGGGGTTCTACATAAAGTATTAAATTCAGAGTGAAATGACATAACCAGAAAAAAATTAAAAAATATTTCAAAGTTATTACGCGTGGGTTTTACGCTTATCATACTCAGTGCAACATACATCGTTCCATTAAGATAACTCAATTAGAAAAAAAAATAAACCACGAAAAGAAAATGTTTTAACCTCAGCTTTCATACTCTGTGTACTTCATTTGTTTCTCTTTTTATTTGCTTTGTCTTCCTGTACTAATTCAGTTCCTGTCCAGCTTTCAAAGGACTAATAAAATGTTTTTTGTTATTTTTTAACAGGAAGAGAACATTCCAGTGAGCAATTCGATCATTTTCTCCAGTCCTCGTGATGGCGTTTGGATTAAGCTCTTGAAGATACCGGGGTCGGTTGAGAACAAGTCCAATTCTTAACTGCTGGCAACGTCATTATAAGAATGTAATAAACGACAGCGAGCTTCAACGGAAATTATAAAGCTAAATTATTCGCTCTATGTGACTATACGTAACATCTGAAATGTAGAAATGTACACGAATGTCAATCGAAACTGCGTATTGCCAGGAAATGTGTACGTAATGGTAACAGTAACTAGTAGATTCTCACGGAATGATAGTACATGGCCGCAGGATTTGTAACACCCGTTACCTGATACTTACGTGCATTTCAATTTACTTGGATTGAATACAGAATGTTCTGCTTGTAGTTTGCAAATAAATAAATGTGCCACCAAAAATATAAGTTTTATTTGTGTATATGTGCTTTTTGATGTGTTTTTACATCACACGCCACATCTTAGCTGTAATTAATGTGCTCACTATAATAATACATGTCATTACTTGGATTATGATTCAAATTACGCAAAATAAACAGATTACACTGATGATAACATTCATGAAAAGGAGGTGGAGAAGGAATGACGGAGGTAACGTTTCAGTAGCACAAGAATATTGTCACGAATGAAGGTGACGAGAAAGACGAACAGTGAAATAAAATAAAGGTTTGACCGGCGAGCTCGTACCGAACAAAATAAAGAATGAGCGTGGAGGCAGCAGAAAAGTGGGCGGCGATTTGGCGGCGTAACAGCAAGCGAGAGTGAGACTGACTCGATAAGGTCCCGCGCAGCTCCTTATCTAGTGTGCGTGACACTCGAAAATTCGGCAAAGAAGCTTCGAGGGTTGTGCATTCTGCGCGAGAATGAACAGGCACTTTCGAAAACAAAAAAGGAGGACTGAACAATAAACGTTACGTCCGGCGCAAGAATAAATGTGAATCTTGTAGAAGCCCATGAGCGAACATTGCTTTCTCAGCCCTGCGGGTTGCAGTATCCGACCCCTTTAAAAGCGCATCGTACCGATGTAACGCGAAAAGAAAACAAAAATTGCTGAAAAAAAAATACCGTGAGCCGAAATAAATGTGCTGCGTCAAAATCCTAACGCGGGTAGAACGGCTTGAGTCGAACTACGTGGACCACTTTGGGTCGTGGCTGGCGGAGTCAAAATGGTCGTGTTCCGTCGGGGAGTACCTCGTAGTTCAAGTCATCAAGGCGGCAAATGACCTTATAGGGTCCGAAGTAGCGTTTTAACAATTTCTCGCTGATGCCGCGGCGGCGAATGGGCGTCCACTGCCACATCCTGTCTCCGGGTGTGAAGTGAATATCACGGCGACGAAAGCTGTAGCCGCCAGCGTTGACACGCTGCTGGTCTTGAATCCGAAGTCGGGCGAGCTGACGGACTTCTTCGGCCCGTTGAGCAACCAGCTGTGCGTCGTTGGTGATGTCGTCCGTAGGGTGGTGGGGCAGCATGGCGTCTAGAATCGTCGTCACATTTCTGCCGTGCACCAAATGATAAGGTGTAATCCCAGCGGTTTCTTGAACAGCCGTGTTGTACGTAAATGTGACGTATTGCGCCACCTCATCCCACGTTTTGCTTTCCACGTCCCCGTACATCAAGATCATGTCGGCAATGGTCTTGTTTAGTCGCTTCGTCAGCCCCTTGGTCTGCGGGTAGTATGCCGTGGTTCGACGGTGGTCAGTGTGGCTCAGGCGGAGTATCCCTTGTGTCAGCTGCGCCATGAAGGAGGAGTCTCAATTCGCAATCAGGAGTTGGGGCGCGCCGTGTTGGAGGATGATAGACTGAACAAAAAACTTGGCTACTTCCCCAGCGGTTCCCAATGCTAGTGTTTTTGTTCGGCTTACCGGGTGACATGATCAGTTGGCACGATTATCGAACGGTTTTACTGCGTGGACGGCGGGAAATGTCCAAGTAGATTCATTCCAATCAGCTGAAACGGCGCAGTCGGGCGTGCAATCGGCTGCAGGAGACCTGCCGGCCTTGTAGGCGGCTTTTTCCGTCGCTGACACTCGTTGCACGATCGTGTGTATATGTGGACAGACGTCGGAAGCTTGGGCCAGTATTGCTTCTCTAGGATCCTTGCGAGCGTCCTCCAGCGGCCAAGGTGACCATATGTCCGGTCGTCGTGGCAAAGACCTCTTCTCGAAGACTAGTAGGAATTATGAGGAAGCAAAGTCAAGTTGCTGTCCCCGAAGTTATCTTTTTAGAGAAAACCTCTCCGGCCGGCGAAGCTTGGCAGGGCACGTGAGAAGGCTCGGGAAATCGCACCCCCTCGTCCCTCTAAGTGGTAGATCAGTGCGCGCTGCTCAGGATCATCCCACTGGACCACTGGCATACCGTTAATGCTCACTGCACGAAGAAAGTGATCGTCGTCGTTGTCGTCTTTGGTACAACCGGTAGGTGACTCAAAGGGGGCGCTGGAGAGGCAGTCAGCGTCGTTGTATTTTCGGCCTGACTTGTAGACTACGATCTCGTTGTACTTCTGCAGTCCTAGGCTTCATCGAACGAGGCGTTCCGATGGGTCCTTCAGGCTCGCTAACCAGCATAGCGAGTGCTCGTCAGTGACCACCCGGAAATGGCTTCCGTCGAAGTATGGGCAAAATATCGTGATGGCCCAGACGGAGGCAAGGCATTCCTTTTCGTTCGTCGAGACATTTAGTTCTTCGCGTTCGACAACGTCAAGCTAACGGAGACGATTGCGCGCTCAGTAGGCTCTTGTCTTTGGACCAGTATCGCGCCGAGTCCTTTATTGTTGGCGTCCGTGTGAACTTCTGTTTCGGCTGACTAATCGAAGTGACCAAGAATGCCTGTTTTTGTTTTTATCTCCATTCTAAGTTCACGGTGTCCGTCATGAGGTGCGTGAGCGGCGCGGAAAGCTTCGTGAAATAGCGCACGAACCGCCTGTGGTACGCCCAAAGTCCCAGGAATATTCGGACGGCCTTCTTATCGGTGGATGGTGGAAATGCCGCTACAGCGCGATACCTCTCAGAGCCAGGACGAACACCTTCGTTGCTCACAACGTGGCCTAGGAATTTTAGTTCGCCGTAGGCAAACAGGCACTTCGTAGGCTTGAGGGTGCGCCCGGCGGTCCTGATTGCTTGAAGAACGGCCCGAAGGCATCTCAAGTGCTCGTCAAAGTTAGACGAGAATACCACGACGTCATCGAAAGAAACGAGACAGATCTGCTATTTGAGGCCTGCCAGTACGGTGTCCATGACACGCTGTAAAGCTGCCGGCGCCGTGCACAGTCCGAAGGGCATCAGCTTGAACTCCTACAGTCCATCGGGCGAGATGAAGGCAGTCTTCTCTCGGTCCCGTTCGTCGACTTCGATCTTCCAGTATCCACTCTTCAGGTCCATTGACTAAAAATATCGATAGTGGCGCAGCCACTCAAGTGTGCCGTCAATGCAGGGGAGCGGATACACGTCTTTCTTCTTCACCGCCTTGAGCCGCCGGTAGTCTACGCAGCATCAAAGAATTCCGTCCTTCTTTTTCAGCACTACGACTGGAAAGGCCCACGGGCCTCTTGAAGGGTGAATGATGTCGCCGTTGAGCATCTCTTGTGCTTGTTCATGAATCGCCTCTCTTTCTTTTGGGGAGACAGAGTATAGCGGCCGATGCACAGGGAGCGCATCGTCGTTGGTAACGATGCGATGTTTCGGAAATGTTGTTTGGCGCACTTTCGACGTTGTCGCAAAGCAGTCGCTGTATTCAGCGAGGAGGGCTTTAAGCTTTCGTCGTTTCGTGGCACTTAGCTTGGGGTTAAGTTCAAGCTGCGTCGGCCGCGTACTGCACGGCTGAGATGGCGAGGGCTCATTGGAGTTCGGGGTGAGTTCGGCGACGTTCCGGAGTATTTTGACCTGTCCGGCGGCGGCACTTTTCGCGAGGTGCTGCGCTTCCTGTCGGAAGTTCGTCACGAGGACCACAGTGCGCCCATCTTGCAGCTCTACTACGCCCCTTGCAACACCTATTCCTCGTCCGAGAAGCAGTTGGACGTTGCCTTCCAGAGGGACCTCCTTGCATGCGACTTCATCGGTCACGACGGGCAGTTGGACACTATACCGCGGCTGCAAGTTGACGTGGTCCGCAATGACTCAGACGGCGGCCGGCTTCGTTTTGGATCCCTCCAGATGTAGAATGGGCTTTCGCAGCGTCAACCTGTTTGGTCCAAGGTCGATCACAGTAACGTACTGACACAGAGAGAAAGTTCATACCAAGAATGACGGCTCTCAAACAGTCATTGAGAACGACGATTTTTACTAGACTGGTCTCCCCGCGGATGTCCACGCGTGCAGTTTGTCTTCCCCCTGGTGTGATGAGATGTCCGCCAGCGGTTCGTATTTTTGGGCCATCCCACTGCGTTCTAACTTACCGAAAGCGGCGAGAGAGCTTCCCACTCAAAACCAAACAGTCTGCTCCGGAGTCGATGAGTGACCTAGCGTCGTGGTCGTGGATGGTAACGTCGAGGTTATTCGACACCGTCGCAGAAGCGCCGTTGCGATGCGTCTCGTCACTTGTGTAGGAGCCCTCCTACGTTCGTGGAAGATATTGTCGTCGTTCTTCCTCGGCTATACCACCCGCAGACAATCAGGCTCACGGAGCGACTAAACAAGACCATGCCGACATGATCTTGATGTACGTGGACGTGGAACACAAGTCGTGGGATGAGATGGTGCAAAACGTCATATTTGTGTACAGCATGGCGGTTCAAGAAACCACTGGGATTACACCTTTTCAGCTGGTGCACGACAGAAAGGTGTCGATAATGCTAGACGCCATGCTGCCTCACGACGCGACGGACGACATCACCGACGACATTTAGATTGTTGCTCAACGGGCCGAAGAAATCCGACAACTTGCCCGATTTTGGATTCAAGGCCAGCAACGTGTCGACGCTGGCGGCTACGACCTTCGTCGCCGGGACATTTACTTTCATCCCGGAGACAGGTTGTGGATGTCTATGCCCATTCGCCGCCGCAGCCTCAGCAAGAAACGGTTAGAACGGTACTTCAGACCCTGCAAGGTCCTACGCCGCCTTGGGGACTTGATCTACGAGGTGCTCTCCGACGGAACCCGACCTTCAGAATGCCGCCAGTTATAACCCTATGTGGTCCACGTAGTTCGACTCAAGCCATTCTGCGCGGGTTAGGACTGTGACGCTGCATGTTTATTTCATCTCACCTTGCTTTAATTATTAGCTATTTTTGTTTTCTTTTCGCGTTGCATCAGGACGATGCACTTTTAAAAGGGGGGAGGGGGATAATGCCGTGCAGGGACGAGCAAGCCGCGCTCGGTCACGGAGTTCTATAGGATTCGCGTTTAACCTTACACTGGGCGTAGCTTCTATAATTTCGTCGTAGTTTCTTGTTCTTTAAAGCGCCAGTCCAATCTCACCCCGAACGCCTCAAGCTCGATTCATCTAAGCCAAATTCTCGCAGTGCTGACGCACACTACCTGTGGTTTTAAATAACGGCCAGGCTCTTTAAATCGACAGCAGAAATTGTCTTCTTAACCTATTGTGCTATGATTTCGTGCAGTGTAGTCCACGGGTGGTGCATTGTTTCTATACAATTTGCAAAGAGCGAACTCGCCTGAGCAAAAAGTAAAATATGAAAAAGTCTTAACTCCTACTGATGCGCAGCGAAGCCTACCGGTCTTCAAACAATATGGCGCTATATTGTTTGAAAACCGGTAGGATTCACTGCGCTTCCATAGGAGTTAAGATTTTTTCTTTACCTACATTTTACTCAGGTAAGTCCGCTCTTTGCAAATTTTATAGAAAAAATTCACCACCTGAGGGCAATGCTGCACAAAATCGTAGCGCGATAGGTTAAGAAACCGATTCTTGCGATCAATTTAGAGACCCTGGCCGCCATTTGAGACACCCGGTTTATAAGAAGCTGCCTGTCACCTTGTCAAGTCAGTTTCGCTCTCGCGTGCGCTACGCCGCCAAATCATCGCGCGCTTTTCTGCTGTGTCGACGCTCGTCTTTTATTTTGCTTGACACAATTTCGCCTACTAAACTTTTATTTTTGCTCACTGCTCATCCTTTTGTCGCCTTCCTTCGTGACACTATTACTAGAACGATTACGACCCCCAGAAATCATCGGCGACTGCTACTACCTTTTCCTGAGAAAGGCAACGGTAAAATAGTCTAATGCTCCACTTAAAATGTAATGAACACTTTGACCAAATATCTTCTGGGGAAGAGATTAAAACCAAGAACATAAGTTTGGATTTTGCTACGCTTATCCCAATACTAGGAAATAGATTTGGTTTTGATATTTTTGAGATTATATGTTTATTCTAGTTTGGGTTCAGGATTACCCCGAGACCAATGTCAATTGGTTTGATTCAAATGTTCACTCGAATTGAAATAAACCGTTTCTTTCTATTTGAGTGAAATATTATATTCAAACCTAAATACGTCGGTCTGCGGGATGCGCTTGTCCCGTAATCCAAACTAAGATAACCCCAGTTCCAAGATACCTAAACCAAATCTAATTCTTTGTATTGCTGGTAACCTGTGACAGAAACCGAGCTTATTTTTTCGGTTTTAGTTCCCTGCTTTTGGGCCCCGCCTTTCAGAGTTCCATGCAAAGCTACTACGGTGGAAAAATAATCAGTCAACCTATTCCGGATGAACACTGCAGTTGCGCCATACCGGACATCACATGACCCTAGAGGCAGCGACTTGCTTGTTGTGTTCGGTTTGTACGAAGTGTTCTGCTGTGGGGTGCTCGAACCACGCTCGAGGACGGCATGTAGTATGAATGTCACCTTGATTAGGTCGCTCACATGGTCTGGCTCAGCATAGATGGTAGTGTGATATACACGAAACCTGTTGGCCAGCTGGCCGAAGCTTTTCTCCACCACCCTCTGGGATCTTGAGAGACGTTAATTGAAAATGCCCTCCTCGTCCGCTAGGTTGCTTCTTCAGCGTGGCTTCATAAGGCACTCGGCCAGCGGAAAGGCGTCGTCTTCTACAAACGCGGCCGGAAGCTGAAACGGCGAGTTGGGCAAAGCCATTGATCTTGGCAGGTGTGCATTGCCGCTTGCCACCTGTTTCCATAGGCCAGTCCTATCCTAGACTCCACTAGCGCTTGCAGAGCCGTAGGAACTGGCGTCAACATAAATGAAGCTGTACCTCGCATCCGTGAGTGCGAAGAGTACAAGGCTACCAGACTTCTCAGGTCTTTATGATCTGGACATGCTTGCCATCAATGGCGGCGACGCGGTTCGGGAACTGCCAGAACATCTTGACGTCTTCAGCCTTGGCGAACCACCCACTCTCAGTAACAGGTGTGCGCACTAGGTAACCCAGTGTGGTGCAAATGACTGAACCCGTCTTCCACAGTACCGCGTGCAGGGTGCCATGGCCCAGTCTGAATTGGTAAGCCTGGCCTTTCTGAACCTCATCTGTAAACGAAATGTGCATATATATAGACATGAATCACCAGGGGAAGGGGAATAAAGTTTTGTCATCCAGCTACTCAAGCCAGATTCCAGATGTAAAGTAATCGAATATTAATGAAAATGTATAAAAATAAATTAAATGTAGCCAAAAAAAAATGTGATTAGGGTCAATTTTAGCATAAATAATATTAGATATATTATTTTTGATATTCAAGGCCCAGAGTTTCCTACGCGTCGGATGGACCTTTTGATTTCACTGCAATTTCAATTCAGCTAGTAGGCGCAAGCGCGTTTATGTGAGCATTGTATGCACCTTTCCATAAAAGCGTACGAGGATGGGTTCATTGTTGTGTGTGTGTGTTATGCACACGCACTTTCTGGCTGGCCCCAATTGGAGCGATCGCTGGCTGGACGGTGATGTAGCACGTGTGGACTGTGATTTTTTTACACAGTGGAAACGTCTATACCGGCCCGAGGCAAGCGCGACCGCCTAGCGAAACCACATATCACGCGCTTACACCACTCAGCTTTGAGGCATGAAATCTTTTTTTTTTCATTCACCATGTCAGGGGCTCGGTTGAAATCTTTTCCCGGCTCTGCTACTGTTCGATTAAGGCTTTGCTTCAAGCGACGCGCACGCGCTTCAGCTAGGTACAGACATCCTCCGTCAATTCACTTGGAAGTTCATGATGTTCCGGTCAAAAGGGAATGTCTTCTACAAATGCGACGCAAATTTGCTCGTTTTCCGTGATTGTTGCAATGGAGAAAGCTGAACCCACCTGTGGCTAGGAATCTCAAGCTATGTTTCAGTCGGGTGTCGGGCTTGATGGACTTACCCATTTTTGTGTCTTCTTTTTTAATTAAAGACCTTACGTAGCCTAAGACCTCCTCAAACGTGCTGTTGTCCATCCGCAACAACTCACGGTACGCCTTCGGATCGGTCAGGCGAAGGTCAGGGTCTACAGTGTTTTGACTTGCCTTTTCCTTTTGTAAAGTCCAAATCTCTAGCCCAGGGTCTCGGCTGTTTTGTGGGTGCGTGGCCATGTTTGACTACTCGCTAACCGGCGACAGCAGCAAGGCGAACGGCGATATTCTCGCAAGTGCATAGGAAGCGCGACACTCTCTCTCTTCGCCGCGCCTCTACGCGAAATATTGTGCGACTCCGTCGTGCTAATGCTTGTCCGGACATTTCTGATCTCTCCATTGACTCTCTGGGTCGCCTCCTCATCCTCGTCAATTTTTCTCCTCGTTTTCCTGTGACCTATCCGCCTTTCTTCCCGAGAGAAATCGCCGTCGTGTGAATACACCATAAAGAAAGATCTCCTTAACCGACGTAGTTTGCAACAAACAACTCCGCAAGTACGCGCCTTCAGAAGCGCTGCGCGGGTGCTTGTTTTCGAAGCGGTACTGACCTAAATCTAGGGCCCGACGTCAACTATGTTGCATGATCTGGCTTGATTTGTTCTTTGGCACGTGTTGGTGCTGAATGAAAAATATAGGTTCCCGTAAAAGCGTCCCCTGCTCTGTAAATCGTGGAACCGTCGTGATTGCGATAATGGTTTTAATATCGTGAAGATACCTAGACAGGAGAGAATTTACGAGCCTTTTTACTGGAGGCAATCTGGTGTTCGGCTCGCATGAAGTTTGCTTATGGTATTCTCCCGTCATCTCACTTCGAAAGGTAAGTATCTCTCAAGTTTTTGCAGTACATCTGGCCTGCCAAAGTGAACATTTTAGGTCGCGTTTTAATTGTGCGCTATGACGCCCACCCACCTTTGCTTTCAGGTGCGATGAGAAAAAAAAAATACCAAAAACAGGAGAGCTGGAAGGACTGCGTGTTTATTTTGTTTATGTGTTTTGTCCTCCCGATCGATTTTACCGCATATCGACACACGCTTACAGTCACTTGATTGAATCATGCCTCGTGTATGATGTAACACTAGAACGCCGCTTTCATGCTTGGGTCTTGCGAGTGTTGCAGAAGTTTTTAGACGGGATCGGAATTGAAGACGAACAAAAGCGAAAAGGGACGCTGACGCCCAACTTTCATGTCCACGTCTTGCGGGCACTGCAGACGAAAATAGACGGTGGCTGAACAGCAGACGAAGCCGGAGGCTCCCGCTTTCTGCTCGCACGACTAGCAGGCCGTGTTAGACGCCGGACTAGAAGCACCGGATATTGCAAAAGGGAGACACAAGGCTTGTTGTGTTTTCGATCGACCAGTCAAGCCAACGCAGTATTAATTGGCGGGGACACTGATCTGTGGGCCAGTGCTTCCCTATTGAAAATTCCATCAAGGTACGTAATTTGGGACGCTGACTGCCAGTCAGCAGCCCTGGTGGAACGTGCCCTGATGGTCCATCAGATGACGCCTGACCATTTTATTCAGCGAAATTTCGTCGACAACATTCGGTTTTCCCAATGTTAATCGTAAAAAAGAAATGTAAATATCGCCAAATGCGTCGACAAAACAAAATGCTCAAAAGATTAAAAAAAAAAGAAAAAAACAACAACCCCGCACGGGGGATTGAACCCGGGACCGCTTGCTCATGAGGCAGACGTCTTACCACTAAGCTACACTGCAGCTTCAAAAAACTCAATTTGAGAATTCGTTTTATACGAGACTTTCGGGCGGCACTTGAACGCGTGAGCAGAGTACCGTCGGACGGCACTCGAACGCTCTGCAAGAGTGCCGTCGGACGGTACCCCACCAGTGATACACGCGCCGTCTGACTCTCTTTCGGACGGCACTTGTAGGAGCGAGTGGACCGTCGGATGGCACTGTAGACACAGCCTCTAAGGAATGCTTCGGCTCCATATGCAGTTAAGCCTTCAGCATGTTATGCAAAGCACTCGTACATCAATCGCCGTACTTCAGTTCTACTCACCTGCCATGTAGAGTACTTTCGCGTCGTAGAACCCTCCTTTTGTTCGCGCGTCTCCAGCCCAGTAGAGCTGGTACACTTTGTCGTCTTCAACTACACCGCTAAACTTCCTTACATAGTCGGAACTCCCGAAACACTGGGTCTTTTCGAGGAGAAATTCTACTAAAACGTAAGACGTTGTAGAGCTCGGGTTGGATCGACAGGTTGGAGCAAGCGGGCAAACAAAACGAGTCGAGAGCGATCATTCATGGAAGCTCGGCGAAGCCGGGCGAAGCGAAAGTAAAGGAGTAAGTGGCGCGTTCGGCCAGTTCGGCGTTCGGCGGGCTTCTGATCAGTGTTGTCGGTCGGTTGCGTGTCATATCTCTAACATCAGCGGTTTTATGGTTACACGTCCCGAAATCGTTTTCTCGTGCATAGATTATTTTTCGTATTCATAGATTTGACGAAATATTGGTATTCGAACGAACTTTACGTCCATTGACCGTACGTCTGTCTGCCCGTCAAAGCTTTTTGACGTACAGTAAGAGACAATCGATGTCCAATCAGAATCGCCACCAAGAAATCTTGACGGCATTTCGCGGCGGCCGACTGCCACCAGGAAACCATCAGAAAGCCGGCAAGCGGAGTCTGACTGGAGTTTGACTGTCGGTCAGAGTAACTTGTTGGCCAATCAGACGTGCTTGACGTACAATCAGGCACAGACAGGTGTCCACTAGAAAACATCGACTGCCAGACAGCGTTACATTGATGGATTTTTCCTTCGGGTTGGTGCGTGCTGCGACCTTCGGCTAAATTGCTTCTAACGGCGTAAATATCGCGCATATTTTTTTTTCGTGAAAAAACATTTGAAGCAATAAGTGTCCCACCTCATGAATTTAAAAACAAAAACCTTTTTTCTTTATTTCAGTGTCACTTTATGTGACTCTCTCCTTTAGCGGCCGCCCCCTCCGAGGGCCGATTAGTCCCTAGAGCCCGGACACACGTGGCGTTATGTCGCCATTTTGGTTCACGGAAGGAACAGTTTCCTCTTAACCTCACTATTCTTGCTAAGCCTATCTAAGCCCTGGCTGACAGGTTGCCTTATTGAGAAATTTCTTGTACAGCGTTCTCACTAATCCACACAGCGGCGAAAGAAGTGCACATCTTTGCACGGCCACCGCAAGCGGCGTCGGTGCTTGGTGGCATCGAAAATTTATTTTTTTTTTAATTTTTTTTAAATACGCAGTGATGGACAATAATATTATAATAGATAAGAGAATATAAGCATGTTTTACAAGTTGACTGCGTACAAAGTGCCACCGACACTTATTATGGCGGCGAACGCTTTTAGTTCGAAGAAGTTACGTAGCGATCTCGGCGCAGCTATTTAAGGACGACCCTTTCAGAGCTTCGAAGGTTTGGAACTTTTTGAAATGGCGATTGCCATGGCAAAAGAGACCCATTAGCCAATCGCCGTGCGATGATTGGTCTTTTGCATGTTACTATAAGTTTGTGTCCAGCTAGCAGGCAGTGAAGGCAATGAGGTTATTATCCAAGATCTAGTGACTTCACGTTAGCGTAGTGTACAGAGCGCTATAGCCCCACACTGCTTCGAGAGCACGTAGCTTCGTCTTGCGTCGCTCTCACGTGCGCTCGCGCAACTATAACTTTGACAAAGTTCGAGCACTCCGTAAGCTAAACCGGACGTGACAATGTAGCAGAAAATACTTGACTCCGGTCATAGGTACTGCATTTTTGTATATGCCAATAATGTTTCCGAGTAAAGTGCAAAAAAGGGCATCACTTGTTGTTAGCCCCAACTGTGTTGCGGTACGTGCTGCCCACAGATTTGCGTCAGGGGTAGAGAGTCAAAGTATACCCATTTCAGCAATTCGAGCAAAGTCTACTAGAGGTCGTCCGCAAAACTGTCCGGCTTACTGTTTTGATAAACTTTAATTTGAGGTTTTCATGCTTGTTTGAGCGCGATGCACGTGTTAGATTCGAGAGTAATTAAAATCAATATGGCGACTTTATAAAGCAGCTGAGTGCAAGACCACTGTTTTATTTCAGAAATACACGAGCAAAAAAAACAAAAATGGGCGCATGTTTGGTCTTTCTGCCAAAAGCGTTTAAGTGCGATTGCTTGATATGTTGGGTAATGCTCTTAGTTGGACTGATTCATAGGGTAGCGTTTTGTATGCAAACAGATTCCACCATTCCATTAACGGCTATAAGCATACCGCTACCGTGTTCCGCTTACCGCAATACCGGAGCATTTGAAACATGTGTTTTAGCGCGCGCTCGGGTAATACCGTGACCTTGGGGCACGCGCTTAAAAGCAGGCTTAAAAGGCTCCGGTTGTGGGGTACGCGGAACACGGTAACGGTTTGCTAAAGGTCCCCACTGTTTTTTTGTGACGCTTCTCGCGGTTTGTGGAGAAGCTGCAGGATACAAACCCTTTGCGCTGAATTTCGTGAGTTATCACAAAATTCAGCACTGCCTTTTCGTCTCTTGTGAAGGCAATAGCAGACACCGCTAACCTTCGCTTACCAACATTATAGGCATTTCGTTGTACAGACAAATGCGAGCAACTACGGTGTCGGAGCGGCATTGCTACAGGAGCATGACGGACATTCGCGGCCCGTGGCATTCGATAGTAGGACTTTTATATCGTTGGAGAGTAACTACAGCGTGACGGAAGAAAAGGGGTTGGCCGTCATGTTGGCTCCGAAGAAGTTTGACCTCTATTTAGACGATACGACTTTTGTAATTCAGACTGATTACGCAGTTCTCACTTGAATTCAATGGCTAAGAGAGCCGGAGGGGAGGCTGGCTCTCTGGGTACGAACCTTGCAGCGCTATTCGACAGATTCGTGGGTCAAATGGATTAATGGCGATGGGAAGGGACCGCATAAATAGTTTCTTTACTTATCGTGCTGGGATTTACAACAGACGTGGTCGAAGCTCGAGCATTCATTAATTAAAAGTATGAATAGATGAAACCTCCGGAGTCAAAAAGAAAGAAAATAAAAACTGGGTTTGTCTATGGAGAAAATATCGCTAAGACTTTTATCTTAAAATCATCAGAAAATACTTCTGGGCTATTCATGCCTTTACTACGATTGAGAAATTTGTGGAATCAAAAGAGAATCAAATTGGCTTACGGATTCTTCACTTCCTTTGGCGCAAATAAGCGCCACAGTAACACATAATTTATTTAGTGTACATGCAAAGTATAAAAAAAATTATATTCTTATTTATTTACTCAGATGAGCCAATTTTTCCACAATTTTAGCGAAAACGTCTCCAACTTTAGTAACATTTGTAGTAAATCTGAGCGCGATAAGTTAAGAACTCAATTTATACCGTGCCTTCAAATGGTCATGGATCCCTTCGACCCATACTGTACTTGAGTAACGAAAAGGCTCGACCATTAAGGTTGTGGACGCGCTCTCTCGGGCGCCGGAGGATGGCAGTTGGGAGGAGGTAACGCAACCAAGGGGAAACGAGGAGCAAGGTGCATTCGTGGGAATGTATCCAGGTGCAAGGGAGAAGCCCCTCACGGACAATTGGGATCAGGTAAAGCAGCCGGCACTCGTTGCAGCTTTAGCGCGCTGCACGTGGTATCAAGGGATCGTCGCTTGGGGTGAAGTGATAAGCAAGGAATAGCTTGTCGAGGCTCAGAAAACAGATGGCTTTTGCCAGTGAGGTTTGGAAAAACTAGCAGGAATTGCGGGTTACACCGGGAACGCTGGTGGACGAGTTAACGAGCAATTCGACTCATATCTGCTGATTGATGACGGTTTGTTGCTTCGCAACATCCCAATGATCGGTGAACGGGCGGGTAATGAGTCTCCCTTCAGAGTTGTGCTTTCTAGGAAGCTACAGATTATGTTGAGCGGGTACTTCCACGACTCCGCTCTGGCTGGTATTAGCAGTGTCAGTAAAACTTTTTTATAGTACCGCGTCATGGCCTGGCAGTGAACGAGGCAGGACGTACTCCGGTACGCCCGCAGCTGTCCAGCCTGCCAGAAAACAAAGCCCAGAGATGGGAAACCTCCGGGCTTGATGCAGTCGGTGGTGAGTCACTACCCGTGGGAGATCGTCGCTTGTGACTTCACTGGCCCACTGCCGAGAAGCCCGCGACGAAACCAGTACGTCTTGGTTATAACCTATCATATTTCGAAGTGGTAAAGTTGTACAAAATGAGGAAGGCTGGTTTAAGAGCAAATCTGGAAAAAGTTGTTAGATGCTTTCCTGCGCTTCGGCACACCCAGCTGTCTTATTATACAGAACAGTAGTTATTTTGTTAGCAAAGTGATTGTAGACTCCTGATTGGCGCTGAACGTAAATAACAAGAGGACGACACCGTACCATCCCCAAGCCAATATCACTGAGCGAGTTAATCGGAAGGTGAAATCATACTAATCACGCTAAAGAGAGCCACCAAGACTGGAATGAGCACATCGTCGAGAAGGGTTTTGCCATTCGGAATACCGTAAGCAGGTCTACTGGACTCACGTCAGCGTTTCTGAACCTGGCTAGAAAGACACCGTCTCCGCTGAAGAATGAGTTACGAAACAACTAGGAGACGTGAGCTGAGTGCAAGACCACTGTTTTATTTCAGAGGTACATGAGCAAAAAAAAAAATGGGAGCATGTTTGGTCATTCTGCCAAAAGCGTTTAAGTGCGGTTGCTTTATACGTTGGGTAATGCTCTTAGTTGGAGTGATTCATAGGGTAGCGTTTTGTATGCAAACAGATTCCACCATACCATTAGCGGCTATAAGCATACCGGTACCGTGTTCCGCGTACCGCAATACCGGAGCATTTGTGGAGAAGCAGCAGGATACAAACCCTTTGCGCTGAATTTCGTGGGTTATCACAAAATTCAGCACTGCCTTTTCGTCTCTTGTGAAGGCAATAGCCGACACCGCTAACCTTCGCTTACCAACATTATAGGCATTTCGTTGTACAGACGAATGCGAGCGACTACGGTTTCGGAGCGGCATTGCTACAGGAGCATGACGGACATTCGCGGCCCGTGGCATTCGATAGTAGGACTTTTATATCGTTGGAGAGTAACTACAGCGTGACGGAAGAAAAGGGGTTGGCCGTCATGTTGGCTCTGAAGAAGTTTGACCTCTATTTAGACGATACGACTTTTGTAATTCAGACTGATTACGCAGTTATCACTTGAATTCAATGGCTAAGAGAGCCGGAGGGGAGGCTGGCTCTCTGGGTACCAACCTTGCAGCGCTATTCGACAGATTCGTGGGTCAAATGGATTAATGGCGATGGGAAGGGACCGCATAAGTAGTTTCTTTACTTATCGTGCTGGGATTTACAACAGACGTGGTCGAAGCTGGAGCATTCATTAATTGAAAGTATGAATAGATGAAACCTCCGGAGTCAAAAAGAAAGAAAATAAAAACGGGGTTTGTCTATGGAGAAAATATCGCTAAGACTTTTATCTTAAAATCATCAGAAAATACTTCTGGGCTATTCATGCATTTACTACGATTGAGAAATTTGTGGAATCAAAAGAGAATAAAATTGGCTTACGGATTCTTCACTTCCTTTGGCGCAAATAAGCGCCACAGTAACACATAATTTATTTAGTGTACATGCAAAGTATAAAAAAAATTATATTCTTATTTATTTACTCAGATGAGCCAATTTTTCCACAATTTTAGCGAAAACGTCCTCCAACTTCAGTTACATTTGTAGTAAATCTGAGCGCGATAAGTTAAGAACTCAATTTATACCGTGCCTTCAAATGGTCATCGATCCCTTTGACCCATACTGTACTTGAGTAACGAAAAGGCTCGACCATTAAGGTTGTGGACGCGCTCTCTCGGGCGCCGGAGGATGGCAGTTGGGAGGAGGTAACGCAACCAAGGGGAAACGAGGAGCAAGGTGCATTCGTGGGAATGTATCCAGGTGCAAGGAAGAAGCCCCTCACGGACAATTGGGATCAGGTAAAGCAGCCGGCACTCGTTGCAGCTTTAGCGCGCTGCACGTGGTATCAAGGGATCGTCGCTTGGGGTGAAGTGATAAGCGAGGAATAGCTTGTCGAGGCTCAGAAAACAGATGGCTTTTGCCAGTGAGGTTTGGAAAAACTAGCAGGAATTGCGGGTTACACCGGGAACGCTGGTGGACGAGTTAACGAGCAATTCGACTCATATCTGCTGATTGATGACGGTTTGTTGCTTCGCAACATCCCAATGATCGGTGAACGGGAGGGTAATGAGTCTCCCTTCAGAGTTGTGCTTTCCAGGAAGCTACAGATTATGTTGAGCGGGTACTTCCACGACTCCGCTCTGGCTGGTATTAGCAGTGTCAGTAAAACGTTTTATAGTACCGCGTCATGGCCTGGCAGTGAACGAGGCAGGACGTACTCCGGTACGCCCGCAGCTGTCCAGCCTGCCAGAAAACAAAGCCCAGAGATGGGAAACCTCCGGGCTTGATGCAGACGGTGGTGAGTCACTACCCGTGGGAGATCGTCGCTTGTGACTTCACTGGCCCACTGCCGAGAAGCCCGCGACGAAACCAGTACGTCTTGGTTATAACCTATCATATTTCGAAGTGGTAAAGTTGTACAAAATGAGGAAGGCTGGTTTAAGAGCAAATCTGGGAAAAGTTGTTAGATGCTTTCCTGCGCTTCGGCACACCCAGCTGTCTTATTATACAGAACAGTAGTTATTTTGTTAGCAAAGTGATTGTAGACTCCTGATTGGCGCTGAACGTAAATAACAAGAGGACGACACCGTACCATCCCCAAGCCAATATCACTGAGCGAGTTAATCGGAAGGTGAAATCATACTGATCACGCTAAAGAGAGCCACCAAGACTGGAATGAGCACATCGTCGAGAAGGGTTTTGCCATTCGAATACCGTAAGCAGGTCTACTGGACTCACGTCAGCGTTTCTGAACCTGGCTAGAAAGACACCGTCTCCGCTGAAGAACGAGTTACGAAACAACTAGGAGACGTGAGGATGCCCGCTCTCTAGGTACGTGGAAGAGCTAACGAACCGCTTGTCTGAGACGTTGCGCGAGGCTATAGAGAACCTCAATGCCGGAATGATCGAGCAAGCAGCGTAGTAACGACAAGAGCCATCGGCACTTGGAATTGAATGTCGGAGACTCGGTCCTGTGAAGAACTCACCGTCTGAGGAATACAGCGAGCGGTTTTACAACATCGCTTGCTCCGAGATGGGAGGGGCTTTACGAGGTAAAGACGCGAATGTCGTGGCATATTTAAAAACTCGCTCGACGCGATACAAACTAGGGTTCTTGCCCGGTTCACATCGCCGACATGAAGGAGTACTACCTTCGCGATGTGGAGTACGGTTAACTAGAGGTTGAAAAATGATACAGGAAATCCCTTGTTCCCGGTGGCCGGAAGTGAGATCCGGAATGGGGGCTCAGCGCGTTAACGGGATGCCGTTCTGTTGGACGTTTTTCGAAGCTCGTGCCCAGAACGATGCTCATAGACCTGTTTTTCTGGCATTTCAGTGGAAGCAAACACGGCGCGTGCACAGTTTTGATCGGTGCAGAGGGTCCGCGAGAACACGGGTACCCATAGCTTTGGCCTCACTGCCTGCAAGGGAATGCACTCGGATGCACCTTCAACGTCCTGTACACACTATCAGAATCGTTGTTCTTGGAAGACGATAAATGGGAGCTAGTTCTGAGCACGCGCTATGACCAACGTCCAAGAATATGGCTTCCCTTGTGTATCCCGGGCGACCGACTCCCAGGACACCGAGGGCAGTGGAGCAGTCCCGCGGCAAAGTAAAGCGTTCGTTATTTTCTCTGATCGTGTGGCTTCTTAGGGAGAGAACTAGGAGAGGTCCTTCAGGCGGATAAAATTGTTGAGAGACCCACAATATATATAAACATAACATTCTTCGAACACCCTTGAGGCTTGTCCGCGGATAATTGTCCCTATGACTGCAGCGAACTTCATGTATTCTGTATAAATGACTTTGGCACAAATAGAGACTTTTCAAAATTATTCTCCACACTTTGATCACTATGCGGAGAGAAAGTCGTCTGCTTCTAGCACAGAAGTTATGGTGACGTCAGAACGACGACGGCCTCTGATTGGCTTTGATTGAAAAGGTAGTGGGCAGACCTCAATGCTAGAAGCGTTGAGGTCTACCCACTATGTTTTTCGATCAGCCAATAACAGCTCGGTGTTCTAACATCATCGCAACCCCTGCCAAGAAGCAGACAAACTTGCGCTCCGCACAATCATCTGACGAATGTCATTTGTGTCGTACTAATGGCCACGACCTACTGTATCTCTGACCTGCCCACAGAAGAATGTGCCAGCGCGCACCTCTTAGTACATGGCCGCAGTCGCAGAGTTTCGTCGCGCTTTGACCTCGCGGCGCTGCATAAAGGCTTTTCTGATTCCTAGGGTATCCCCATCTGGTCCTGACCTGCTCTCCTTGCGGGCGTCGTGGAATCTTGTCAGTAGATGACAACGTTACTAGATTACCTCACTTGTGGGACTCCCGTGGAAGGGGGTACCCCCTCAATCACTTCAATCCGCCTGCCGTCGTTAAAAGCGCCATCTAGATTTTCGTATCATAACTGTGCGTTCCATAGAGCTGCATATAGCAGAGCTGACACTCCATCTAGACGCCGTGCTTCGAAACGTACGTGTCCCATAGAATATACTGCAGTTTCCAAAGCAGCCGTCCGGCGCGTCGAGCACCGCCAGGCGAGTCGTAGTGACTGAGGGAGGGGGGGGGGGGGTACTTTTCGTGCATGCAGCGTCTATGAGCAGTTCGTTAACTGAGCTAATCTAATAACGTTGGTAGATGGTCGCGTGACAGATTCGTCATTAGAGGCACCGGCTGCCAGCATATTGGTTATTTATGGGTGATCCAAGAACGCGCCTTATTTCGACGATGGCACAAGAGCAGTCAGAGCTAAAACACGCCCTTGCACTTCCGTGTCTGATAAGCGTGCTCCTTCGATCCAAGCAATAAGCATGAGGGCGATGCAGCCTGCTACGTTCTACTAATGCTGTTAAAGCCCCTCGTTGTGTTTGCCGCTGTAGCCTGCTGGCGCCATGCTTGGGTTGTTGTTTCCGAGAAGCAGGTATCACCATTCGCGCGCCGTATGGACCGTGGGCTAGAAAGGCTGTGAGCCGCGTTTGGGTCGCAGAAAAGCCTTTACCGAGCTCCCCCAATGACAAAGCGAGACACTTCTCAGGCGACAGTGTCTTCCGTGGGGAACCATTTTGTGGGCAGGTCAGGATTACAGTAGGTCGTCCTAATGGCCGGCTTGTGCTTACTGATGATGAGAGAAGTTGAATATGCTCCGAAGCGTATAATGTGAGGCCTATACATACGAGACGTTAGTGCGATGTGGCGCAGGAATTGAATACAAGAGCTGGGTAAGCGTTTGTTTCGAACTCGGGTCCAGTCGACGGCTTTACAGCCCCTTGATGTATACTATTTCATCCTGGCTTCAATGTTGGTTATACACCCTTTTAAAAATTTTACCCTTTAAACGGTCGATTTGAAAATACTGCATAGTGGCGTACGCAAAAAAAAACACCAACGAGCAGGCCAATTTATAAATTATATATTACTCACTTCCAAGAGACTGTATACAATTGAAAGACGTCATTTTTATGGTGTCTTTTGTGCACGCCATTGTGCGATATTTTGAGATAGACCTTAAGAGGGCGTAATGTTTGACGAGGTACATCCACAACTAAATGTAAGTTAAAAAACATACATTATCAACTGCTTTTAAGCGTCGAAAGTGATGGGTCCTTGCAAAATGCTACAGACTGCAGGTAGATTACCGCCATTAGGACGGTAAATGATAAACTGTTATTTGAGCCACCAGAGCGCACTGAATTTCGAAAGGGGCCTATTATAATGTGTGATTTTGCTACTTCGGCTTGGTTACGCCTTGGGTGGTTTCTAATATGTTGCACTCGCGAAACACTCCTGTGCACCTCGGGTTTATCAGAATTAGAAGGAATACCGAATTGAACGTTACACAAAGTTAGCCAACGAGAAAAAACACCTAGGAAAGTGTCGATATTTTTTTAGTTAAGTTAACGCTCGATAATGTATTTAAAAAAAAGCAGTTGACGTGGCAACGTAGTTTCCTTACAATAGCAACAACTTTAGAGTGAATTTAAAAACTCGAACAATCACGATCTTATTTGAGACAATGGCAGTATACCAACAGCACCATTAACGCCCTAAAGATGGACGGGTACCCGACGCAAAAACATCTGCCTCCCTTTGTAAGGGCGTTTCCCGACATTCGAAGCCTTTTTTTTTTCTTCCTACTTCATTCAATATCTTCGTTTAAAAACACCTCCCGTTTTCTTCTCTCCTTCATTCGGATTCCCTTCCCCGGTCTTTTGTGTGCCAAAGTTTGGCAGGAACGGTGCCCCGCAGCTGCGGCCGGGACCGACGCTTCCTTTCCGATCAGACCGCACATCAAAGGTTTGAGAATAAGAGTCCGGAAGAGGAGCACGTGACTCGCATCATTCCCCGCATCACCTTTTTCTTCGACGCCTTCCTCCCCTCGAAAATCTAAATGCGGGCGAAAGGAAGGGCGACCAATCAATAAATCAATCACAGAACTCCACCACACCTTCTTCTTCACTTCGTCGGGAGCCTCTCTCTTCCCAGCCCTTTCCCACATACCAAGAGTTCTAACAAAGTTAAACAAATTCAGCTTCGTTCTCCCTTTCCGCTTATCTCTCTTTCTTTTTCTCTCTTTTTTATTTTGTCTTTCTCTCTTTCTTACGACGCCTGGGTTCTTTTTGAGTCTACGGGTGCATCCTACTTTGCATAGAATAGCAAAGGATTCCAACGTTTCTTGAAAGCAGATAAGACGTGCGTTTATTTTTTTAAACTAACCTCCGTCAATTTTTTTGGCGCTTTTGACTTTATCGAGCGCTGCTTTACAGTCATACACCGATAATAACAACCCTGTTAATATGGACACCAGTTACTACGTGCACCCCTCTATATAGACAGTATTTCTGATGGACGATCTGTTGCACGTGAATATGCGTAATAAGCCTCATTACGTAATATATGCTAGAACGATGCTTTTATTACGAGTTTCAGTACACCAAAAATACGCATTTAGTAGGCCAAAGTATACTAAAAGCACACTCCTAATAAACATGTACCTACTAAGAAGTACACTTTGGGCGTACTTAACGTACGCTAGAGGTGTACTTCAAGTGCATATTTTATGCCTTACGTGTTGCGTTCCGACGGGCCGCTCGCATCCCGGTGAGCAGCAACTCCCCCCTCCTCCCCCCCTTCACCCTCCCCCCACAAGTGTCGAGACATGAAAGGCAGGACCCGTCCACCTCACCTTGGAGGCAGGCCGTATCTTGATTTTTGATTCGAAGCAAAGTGTTCATCAATCTACCACCCAATCTACTTTCTCACAGCCCAGCACGTATGTATCCACTTCAGAAGATGAGAAAAGATCGCGCCACGTGCATAAGCGTTGATAGTTAAACATACAGGAGGCTCCTTACTTTTTGTTTCGCCTGTAAAGCTGTAAGGGTGTGAGCGCACATGAATTATACAGGCAATTATATACTCGAGGACAAATTTCTGTCATTTTACTGGCAAATTGTACCTACATTCCGTTTTACATTTCAGTACAACGCCGAGAAAGCTGCTAAATGGTGTGTGTTCTACGCAGGTAAGCTCTTGACATTTGTTTGCTGGATCTTGATTTGTGGCACGTAGGCGTTTTCAACCTATTTGGCACACCTGCCCAGGGTTGGAATCGGTCCTCTTGCCGTAGACGAAGTAGTCGTGAGCATAAAAGTTACGATAAGTCTAATACACAGCTCTCGCGATTCACGCCTGTAATCGAGTGACTTCATGAATAGGGATCCATGGGGAAAATGTGATCCTCAATGACATTGCAGCCACCCTCGCGCTGCAGCTTCATGTGATCATCGCACACTTTTCGCGATTGTTCCTATGCTTATTAAAATTATTTTTGCAGCGGAGGACGACGTAGTAATAGCCAGACAATAGTAGATTTTTGGACAATGTAACATGGTAAAATAAAGCACTCGGAACTAACTCACGCACGACTTCTGATTGTAAGTTTTTTTGTTCATACTGTAGGGTGCAACGCACCCACAGATTTATTCTTCTCGTCAAAATAATAGAGATGGCACGAGGTGCAGCACACGCACGCGCCTCGGAGAGCTCGTGCAAGAAAACGCTCTGAAGCCGCCATCACAGGCAGACACGTCGTTCGGTTTGTCTCTTTCCATGTCCTCACTTTAAATAACGTGGTAGGACCTAGCGGCCCCCACATATTTGGTGATCCGGTTGAGGACCATGGACAACGGAAAACCCCAAGAAGCAGCAGCTGGATCCCCGGCTTCCACCTCATCGATTGCAGTCCGACTTCCGCCGTACTAGGACAGAAACCCGAGGGTCTGGTTCCTACAGGCTGAGTCCCAATTTCATCTCAGCAGTGTGGCGAGCCAGGAAAGCAAGTATCATCATGTCGTCTCGGCGCTGTCGCTGGCAGACGCCGACGAAGTATACGACATGCTTGCGCAACCCTCGGCCACAGCTTCGTACAACCAGCTGCACGCGGCTCTCCTGCAGTGAACCGATTCATCAGATCGCTTTCGCCTTCAAGAACTTCTTTCGACGGAAGAACTCGGCGATCGACGTCCGTCCCAGCTGCTGAGACGAATGACTCAGCTCCTTGGAGATCGCGCCAACACGATTGGCGACGCTCTGCTGCGGGAGCTATTTATTCAGCGCCTGCCAACCAACGTCCAGATGGTGTTGGCCACCACTACGGCTCTCGACCTCACAGGGCTCGCAGCCCTTGCAGACGCCGTTATTGAAGTTGCCACTCCACCCGTCGCCAGCGTTACACGGGCGGCAGAAGACGGCAGCAAAGAGATGCCTGCCCTGCCAGGCACTCCACCGTCTGACGGCATCCTCGAGCAGCTTTGCCAGCGGTTGAAACAGAGTGTTACCGCAGCAACTCACCGGCGAGATTGTCCACGCACTCAAAAACTACGTGGACGTTCAACATCTTGTTGTAAAAATGCTGACCATTCCCGCTCGGCAACTTTAGCGGAAGTCTGCGTATACCATCGCCGCTTTGGCTCCGACACCCGACACTGCCTTCGTCCCTGCTCCTGGAGAAAACCGAGCGGCCGACCTCTAGAGGCAACGAGTAGTCAGAGCCTACCAGGAAGTCGCCTATTTTACATATCCGACAGGACTTCTGCAACCCGCTATCTCGTCGATACCGGGGCTGAGGTAAGCGCTGTTCCTGCAAAACGCGCGAATCGTTCACAAACGCCCATCTACTACCTTCGGGCCGTGAACAACTCGTCGATCCCCGTCTACAAGGAACGGTCCATCACCTTGAACCTTGGCCTCAGACGAGTCTACCGATGGGTATTCCTGGTCACAGACGTAAGCAACGCGATCATCGGTGCTGACTTCTTAACACACCACACTCTCCTCGTAGACGTCAAGGAGAGCCGTCTGCTTGACTCCACAACGCGACTCTCCGTGCCAGGCGTCTCAACAACTGACACAGCAGGGTTCGCGTCAGTCCGCTCTAACATCGACGTGCCAATCTGGCCTCCCCTGCAGGATTTTCCAAGCCTCACGCGAGCTCCTGACTGGACCAGACCGGTTTCGCACGACGTCCACCATCACATCGAAACAACGGGGGCACCGGTTCACTTCCGACCCCGTCGTCTGGCTCCAGAGAAACTCCGCATTGCTCGCGAAGAATTTGAGCTAATGCTCGAGCTTGGAATTATCCGACCTTCGCCAAGCAGCTGGGTGTCTCCCCTACACATGGTGTCCAAGAAGAACAGAGACTGGAGACCGCGTGGCGACTATCGCGCACTGAACAAGAACACAGTGCCCGAGAGTAACCCCCTCCCGAAAATCCAGGACATTACTGTCAACCTTCAAGGCGCTACGATTTGTTTCAAAGGTTGACCTGGCCCACGCTGACGAAGATATCTCAAAGACAGCTGTTACAACTCCGTTTGGTTTGTTTGAGTTTCTCCGCATGCCCTTTGGCCTCAGCAATGCGGCTCAAACATTCCAGAGATTAATCGACGCTGTCACGCGCGGGGTTCCCTTCGTATTCGCCTAAGTTGACGACTTGTTGGTCGCTAGCTCGACATCGGAGGAGCACACCAACCACCTCCGTCTTTTTTTTCAAAGACTCTCATACCACGGCATCATCATCAACGCCACAAAAAGTGAGTTTGGGAGATTACAACTCGAGTTTCTGGGACACCGACTGAATCGACACGGCATCAGACCTTTGCCGTCGAAAGTGCAAGTGATCAGAGACTTTCCAGGACCTACCTCGATCATAAAGCTTCGCCAGTTCCTCAACCTGGTAAATTTTTACCGCCGGTTTATTCCGAAATGTGCGAGGCTAGTCTAGCCCCTTGATTTGCTACTGGCCAAGTCTGCACGTGCCACTTCCAACCTACCTTGGAGTGAAGACGCGGAGCAAGCCTTCTGTGAAGTAAAGACTACTTGCAGACGCTGTACTTCTGCGACATCCACAACACGATGCCAGAACCTCAATCATCACTAATGCCTCAGCTACGGCTGTTGGGGCAGTCTTAAAACAACAAGTGGACGGTGAGTGGAAGCCCCTGGCTTTCTTTTCCAAGAAGTTGAAACCCGCCCAGACCCGCTACACCGTCTTTGGAAGAGAACTGCTCGCGGCGTATTTGGCCGTCCGGCACTTTCGACATTTTATCGAAGGTCGCTATTTTGTCATCTGGACCGACCACAAGCCACTGACGTACGCTATCCGCCATTCCGCTGCCACCTACACGCCTCGCGAGATTCGGCAAATTTCGTTCTTGTCAACGTTCAGGACAGACATTCGGCACTTCAAAGGTGCATCCAACATCCGCGCTGATATACTGAGCCGAATCGACGCCGTACCTTCGCCTCCCCCGCAACTAGACATCACGTTGCTGGCTCGTCATCAGGCATCTGACGAGGAGCTACAGCAGCTCCGCACATCAAACACCTCTCTCAAGCTGGAGGACGTTGAGTTCCCAGGAGGCATCCCAATCGTCTGCGACACGTCCACAGGAACGCATCGCCCATTCGTTCCGGTTGCGCTACGAAGGCAGTTTTTTGATGCCATTCATTAGTTGTCGCATCCCGGCGTGAAGGCGACACAGAAGCTAGTGGCCAATCGCTACGTTTGGCCTCGGCTGAAGGCCGACGTGTGTGACTGGGTACGGACCTGCTTGGCATGTCAACGAGCCAAGGTTCACCGTCATCCCGTACCTCCATCCACGAGCTTCCTGCCACCAGATTCCCGTTTCGACAAGGTCCACATCGAACTGGTCGGGTCCCTTCCGACATTTCAAGGGCAACGGTACATCCTGACGTCTATCGACCGTTTCACAAGGTGGCCGGAAGCTACACCGTTCCCTGCTATAACTGCAGTCACCGTCGCCGAGGCTTTCGTGTCCTCTTGGGTGGCGCGCTTCGGATGCCCATCTGAAATAGTCACCGACAGAGAGCGACAATTCGAATCCAACTTGTTCACCAAGTTGTCCCGAATCCAAGGCATGACGAGATCCCGGACAACTACATACTATCCGCAGTCTAACGGCCTGCTTGAGCGTTTACATCGTCACCTCAAATCCGCGCTCATGGCCCACGCGAACCCCAGCGAGCGGGTGCAACAGCTTCCGCTCGTCTTGCTTGGGGTCCGAACGGCGCTGAAGCAGGACCTCGGCTGTGCAGCTTCCGAACTCGTCTATGGGACGACCCTGCTACTGCCATCGGACTTTTTCGAGGTCGGCCCCACTACAGCCACGAGGCCAGAAGACTACGCCACAAAGGGGAAAGACATCTTCGCGGACCTTCGACCAGTGCGAACGCGAGCAGTATCTGCAAAGACGCCTTACGTCTCTCAAAATTTGCACAGTGCAACGCATGTGTTCATGCGCCAAACAGCCCGACGGAAACCGCTCCAACCTCACTATATGGGACCGATCCCGGTTCTGGAAAAGAACCCAAGTGGATTCGCTCTACAGATCAATGGATGACGAGACACCATCGCTCTCGAGCGTCTAAAGCCAGCCCATATGGAGCACGCACCCGTGAACCTGATCACATGGAAGACGCGCGAGGAAAGTCCGAAGTGTCGGAAGAAGTCAGCTCAAGATTGCTGGACAAACTCAGAACCACAGCTAGCGTTCCATCTGGATGATGTTGTTGTTCTTTTTGTTTTCTTTAATCACTCGTTGGGGCTCCTCGCTAAGGGGGGGGGGGGGCATATCTGCAGGGTGAAACGCACCCACAGATCCATTCTTCTTATTAAAATAAAAGAGATGGCTCGAGGTGCAGCACACGCACGCACCTCGGAGAGCTCGTGCAAGAGAACGCTGTGAAGCCGCCATCACAGGCAGACACGTCGTTCGGTTTGTCTCTTTCCATGTCCTCACTATAAATAACGTGGTAGGACCAAGGAAAAATGCACCAGGTCAAACGTACGTCAGTTGCGCGCGGGTATGAGGTTATGCAACAAATGTCTACACTCCGCTCACCCTAAGCTGAAAGTAAAAGCTCAGCCTTCAGCGCGAGCTCGCTCGCTTTCGCGGTGCTTTGGTTGTGCGTGCCTAAGCGTTCACACTTATGTTAGCAAGGGCAGAAAGCTCGCGCTGAAGGCGGAGCTTCTAGTCTCAGCTAAGGGTGAACGGAGAATAGTCGCTAATGTACGCTTGGCCACTCGGCCACCGACCCCCCTACAGAAATAGACAACCACTGGACTATCAACTCTAGGTGTTAATAGGGATAGCAGAGGAGGAGAGAGCAGAGCCGTATATTAGGAGAGTTTGGACAATAGGCGGAGCAAAGGCCGCCACCAGCGCCGAATATTCCCCCCACGCTTAGAGCGTAAACTAAATTTGTGACACAGCGTCGACCAATCAGGAGACCTCTACTCCATCTCACAAATGTCGACAGTGAAGACAAAGGCACAGGCACGTGTGCCTAGCTCAGCGAAACGCTATTGTTTGTACGAGACCTCGTGCATAGGAGGCACTTTCCAAAGCCACGCGCTCGTGCCCATGCCTTTGTCTGCACCGCTAGAACAGCGTCCTGAGACTGGCTGAAAGAAAGCAGTGCAAAGGGTGGGGTGCGCGAGCGTCTTGAGACGCGGAGTTCCGCTCGGCACGGCTCAAATTATACTTCGTTTCACTTTACCTGCGAGCGAAGCCAAAGCTAGAAGCGCGAGACCAGCGCTTTTTGCATTTCTCTCCAGCTCGCGCACTCGAGCGAAGCCTGAACGCACGGAGCTTCCGTGCTCGCGCTTCCAGTTTTGCCTTCGCTCGCACATGAGGTGAAACGAAGTATAGTCGTGGCACAAATTTAGAGCACGCGACCACCGCTAGGGGCTGTTTCGCGGCCTGTGGTTGGCCCGAGATGCTCGCCTATTCAAACCAATGTATGGCCAAACTCTCTCAATAAACGGCTCTGGGAGAGGGGCTTTAATCCAGTTTATAAATAAGGAAGAACAGGGCTCCAATCCAGGTTGTGAATTCGGATAGGAGTGAAGGAAGAAGAAAGCTTAAATATAGTTGGTATACTCAATTTTATAGAGTGATTAACAATAAACTCTAGAGGTTAAGGTGCCCCTAGTGTGCAGTTGCATGTTAAAGCAGACATAAACCAGTCTAAATTTGACTTCCGGTAATGCCAGACTTGGAAAGTAATCCGTTACAAGTAACGGATTACTTATATTCTGTTACTTTTTCAAGTAATTTTGTAATTGCCACGTTACCTTTTTTCGTGAATAGTTTGTAATGTATTTTCGTTACAAAAGATTGGTAACAGATTACTTTAATTACTCGTTACTTTTTTAAAAATATGAGCATAATACAGAAGTGGAGCTATAGGAGCAGAATATTCAGCAGCACAAAGAGAGCAAGTTCAACAAAATAGAAAACATCAGGAAGGGAGAATAGCCGAAATAAAAACACGTTATTTTGTATGACCGGTCACTAGAACAATTAGAAAAACGGTCAAGGCATGTACAAATATACGAAAGGCAAATGTCAAGTAAGACAACACCGAGTAGGCTCTCCGTCGCCTTGCCTCGTGTTTTCCTTCCTCTCCCGGGCAGGAGAAAGCTCTTCGAGCTTATTTGTTTTTGTCTTTTACACCGTTTCACCCTTTTCCACTATTTCGACTCCTCCCGCCACCGGCACAGACACCAAAAGCGGGTCCTCACCCCCTCGATTCGCAGGATCACCACTGGCGTAATAGACGTTGTACCCTCGCGCAAGGGGGTCGAATTTTCTGCCTTTGAAGTGCGCTACTGTATTCTAGCACGACCTTAAGGCAGGGCTCAAAAGTGTCTGGCGCGAGGCTAAAAGCATCGTCTTCGAGGGTACGGACGATAATTCTTTTTGTTTACTTGTCTGGGCATGGTGGTCGAGTTCACTCCTCGATTTACATTAGGGGGGGGGGAGGTTCGGCCATCTAAGGAGTGCTGCCAGAGAGACACAAAGAGAGTACGCGTAAAAGTGGTGCGATCCTCTATTGTTTTGTGAGAGCGATGGCCACCGCTTCTCTCGTTCTCTACGGCCTCTCGTCCCCTGGCCTCCACGAATATTGGTGTGCAAGTGAGAACCGACTAACGATCGATAACCCGTAACCGCCACTTTTTCCTCCGACTCGTCGAGTTTTCGGACTTTGAATTCAGGGCATTAACGAGAATGGAAACCTGAAGTTTCGGTGCATACTTTGCTTGCCAAAAAACACACATTATCATCAGGAAGAACAACAAACACTAATCTACGGAAACACGTCAAGGTAAGAAGGGACACCTGCATTGTGCATTGGCCTACATTGTAATGTTAGAACCATTTTTTTTTATTTCTTGCGAATAACAGGCGAAACACCCGAGTCAAAAGGGAGCTTTCGTAGATCGCTTCTTTAGCTCTGAATCTCGTGGCGGAGGTAAAGGTTGCTACTGAGCATGCGCACCGCTAGCTTTCTCTGCACAATTCCAGGGATCATTTCCGGAGGCCGTAAGCTAGCGGGATGGCGGGTGTGGTTGCAGCTTTCGGTGCCTTGTCAGATTACATGTGAACGGAGTGCACCTACACTCTTTCTCTTAAATACAATATTTTATTTTTACAAGGACCACCACAATACGGTCGTATGAGAAAAAAAGTAGTGTTGCAGAACGTATTTGAAAAATAAAAAAAATTGTTTCTATTGTTTTCTGGATAAGTGTGCGGAAAAAGTAATGTGAAAGTAATTAGTAACGTAACGAGTAAAGTAATCCATTACTTTTCAGCTAAAGTATTTTGTAACGGTGTTTCATTACAATTGATCTTGGTAAATTGTAATTGTAATCCATTACGTTTTTCAAGTAGCTTATCGCAAGTCTGGGTAATGCATTCTTATTGAAAAACGCAAATGAGTTTTCTTTTCACGCACGATTATAAGAGCAAACTTGACTTAGTGTTGTGACAGAATAAAAAGTTTGGGACGTATTACAATCGGATGTACAAAAATATGTGTCAGAGCGGTTTTTTCTATAATTCATGGCGTCAAACACCACTCTTAAAACGCCCAAGACACATGTAGAATACGTGTTGACGTGGCAGACTGCTATTATAGGGCACGCATTTACGCATATAGTCAATTCTATGAAGTACACAGAGTGAATTAGCTTGAAAAAAATTAAAGATGTTTACAACTCCCTGTAACACCGATTTGGAGCGGAGCTCTTGAGGAGGAGGAGGGAAGGGTACTGAGGGGAGGGTATAGCCCTCCTCCCTCGTCCTCACCTCCTCATCCTCCCTGCTACTCCTCCTCCCAAGCGGGTCCTCACCCCCTCGATTCGCAGGATCACCACTGGCGTAATAGACGATTGTAGCCCTCGCGCAAGGGGGTCGAATTTTCTGCCTTTGAAGTGCGCTACTGTATTCTAGCACGACCTTAAGGCAGGGCTCAAAAGTGTCTGGCGCGAGGCTAAAAGCATCGTCTTCGAGGGTACGGACGATAATTCTTTTTGTTTACTTGTCTGGGCATGGTGGTCGAGTTCACTCCTCGATTTACATTAGGGGGGGGGGATGTTCGGCCATCTAAGGAGTGCTGCCAGAGAGACACAAAGAGAGTACGCGTAAAAGTGGTGCGATTCTCTATTGTTTTGGGAGAGCGATGGCCACCGCTTCTCTCGTTCTCTACGGCCTCTCGTCCCCTGGCCTCCACGAATATTGGTGTGCAAGTGAGAACCGACTAACGATCGATAACCCGTAACCGCCAGTTTTTCTCCGACTCGTCGAGTTTCGACTTTATTCAGGGCATTAACGAGAATGGAAACCTGAAGTTTCGGTGCATACTTTGCTTGCCAAAAACACACACATTATCATCGGGAAGAACAACAAACACTAATCTACGGAAACACGTCAAGGTAAGAAGGGACACCTGCATTGTGCATCGGCCTACATTGTAATGTTAGAACCATTTTTTTTTATTTCTTGCGAATAACAGGCGAAACACCCGAGTCAAAAGGGAGCTTTCGTAGATCGCTTCTTTAGCTCTGAATCTCGTGGCGGAGGTAAAGGTTGCTACTGAGCATGCGCACCGCTAGCTTTCTCTGCACAATTCCAGGGATCATTTCCGGAGGCCGTAAGCTAGCGGGATGGCGGGTGTGGTTGCAGCTTTCGGTGCCTTGTCAGATTACATGTGAACGGAGTGCACCTACACTCTTTCTCTTAAATACAATATTTTATTTTTACAAGGACCACCACAATACGGTCGTATGAGAAAAAAAGTAGTGTTGCAGAACGTATTTGAAAAATAAAAAAATTGTTTCTATTGTTTTCTGGATAAGTTTGCGGAAAAAGTAATGTGAAAGTAATTAGTAACGTAACGAGTAAAGTAATCCATTACTTTTCAGCTAAAGTAATTTGTAACGGTGTTTCATTACAATTGATCTTGATAAATTGTAATTGTAATCCATTACGTTTTTCAAGTAGCTTATCACAAGTCTGGGTAATGCATTCTTATTGGAAAACGCAAATGAGTTTTCTTTTCACGCTCGATTATAAGAGCAAACTTGACTTAGTGTTGTGACAGAATAAAAAGTTTGGGACGTTTTACAATCGGATGTACAAAAATATGTGTCAGAGCGGTTTTCTCTATAATTCATGGCGTCAAACACTACTCTTAAAACGCCCAAGACACATGTAGAATACGTGTTGACGTGGCAGGCTGCTATTATAGGGCACGCATTTACGCATATAGTCAATTCTATTCTTTCTTTCTTTCTTTCTTGTGTCCAGGAACAGCCGAAGCCTGAATGCTGGAAAATTTTCCGCTAGATTTAGCGGGGAAAATTTTCCGCTACATTTAGCGGGGGAAATTTTCCGCTAGATTTAGCGGGGAACTTTTCCCGGTACTTTTAGCAGGGAAATATTTCCGCTAGATTTAGCGCGGAAATTTTTCCGCTAAATTTAGCATGGAAAATTTTCTGCTAAATTTAGCTGGAAAAAGTTTCCGCTAGATTTAGCGGGGAAATTTTTCCGCTAATTTTAGCGGGATTTTTTTCCCGCTAAATTTAGCGCGCAAAATTTTCCGCTAAATTTAGTGGGGAAAATTTCCGCTTGATTTAGCGGTGAAAATGTTTCTCTAGATTTCGCGGGGGAATATTTCCGCTAGATTTAGCGGGGAAATTTACCCATCATGCACCGCGCGGTTACGCCGACGGCGACGCCGACGCCGCTGAAGCCAGAAACGGGCGAGCTGCGCTCTAAAAAAAATTGGGTTGTGGGGATATTTATACAGCGTGTAGTTGGTCAGCTCCATTTAAAGTTGCGACGAGTCACTCACTGTAGATGAGCAATTTAGCCAGTGCAGTGCAACCGCTAGCCTGGGGTCTTTAACGTGCACCACGCAGTAGTGATACACGACCGCACGCCGGTATGATGCTCATCCAGATCGAAACGGGCAGGGGTGGGGATTGAACCCTCTGCAGCGCGAGCTTTCGCTCCACGTGCTCCGAGCTGGTGTGCGCTAGCCCACTCAACCACCGATCTTTTTTTTTTTTATTACATGGGATTTGGTCAGCAAACACAAGGCACTTGAAATCACGGTACTCCAAGGTTGTCGCTAGGTCTCATGTACAGGCGTCGACATACATTTCGTTCACCTAAGGTTACACAAGTATTTTGTATTGAATATTACGTCTAAAAATCCGGGAGATGGATACATTGATTCAAGAGAGCATACAAATCTGGGCGTTCCCCGAGATGGTCTAATACATTTCGTACATGTGATACAGTTTCTATAAAATTCGACTTTGTTGTCCGGGGAGCATCAGCATTTCTGTCAATCATTCTCGTTTTCCAGAGACTATGCAAGCCCTTCAGTGTAAACAGATCATAAGGGAAGCTGTCATTCGGGTTTAGAGGTAGAAAACGAATTGTGTAAGCACTTATATTTAAATCTTTTTTTCACAGTTCTTTGTAACACATCCCACAAGAGGTAAGCATCAGTGCAGAAAATAAAACAATGATCTATAGTTTCTGGTTGGTTACAAAGGCGGCAGTTCACTGACCACGGAACGAAAATGCCTTTTTCTTGAAGCCAAGGCTTGACAGGTAGCGTAGAAGTGTGAAGTTTAAAAGAAAATGCCTTTGCAGAAGGTGACACTCGCAGATTCTTTACACGTTTAAAGACATATTGTTCCTGACCGTTACCGTATAGGCTTCGATACAAAGGTACAGGAAACACAGCGTCGATCAGATCAGCATAAATTGTTTTCCGGGGTACTTTAAATAAATATTCCAGAGAAAACCGGGTTTTCAAAAACTCAATCGCGCTAACTACTTCTCCAAGGAAACCAAAAGGAAGCAATGTGCCCACAGGCACAGATGAGACTACCAAGTATGATAAAGCTTCTGAAAGTTATGTCTGCACGTAAGTGCGCAGAAAATGATGGGATAGAGTTCGGAAGAACATAAAACGAATAACCACCTGTTTTAAAAATAGGTGAATCAGTCCAAGACCACCTGTATCAATGAAGCGAAAAAGGTTGTCTCGTTGCATGGGTTCCCAAGTGGAATCCCAGACGAAAGTCGCGAAAACTCTATGAAATTTTTTAATTTGGCCTCTCGCACAGCAAATTACCTGAAGCACGTACCATAGTTTTGCTACAAGGAAAATATTACAAGCTTTAGCGCGTCCAAAGATTGACCACCGATTTGATTTCATTATATTGGCTTGACGTTTGATCTTTGCCACACGCTCAGACCAGTAATGATCACTGTTCCGAATGCAGCTCAAGGGAACTCCTAAATACTGAGGAGCTACAAAGCTCCACGAAATACCAGCCTACCTCGAAGGTGCTGTGGCCCGCTGGCCGCACCAGAAGCCAACGCATTTTGAGTTATTTACCAACGCTCCCGATGCTTCACAAAATGTTTGAGTTAAGGTAAAGACATTGTTGACACTTTTCTTATAGGCACAGAAAAACGCTATACCATCGGCGCAGGCCAACACTTTCACTTCCGCGGAATAGAAGTGATAACCGTCCACTGCAGGGTTGGAAAGTACACTCAAGCAAAGAGGTTTCAAGTAGAGAGCAAACAAAAGAGGGGATAGCGGACACCCTTGTTTAACAGACGATTCTAATTTTATAGGAGTCGAGAGTGAACCATTAACAATGAGACGGGTAGCACAGCTTCGGTAGCATAGTTCGATTCCTTTCAACAACGTTGGTCCCGGGTTTATGTGTCTAAGGATGGCGAAAAGGAAGTCATGGGATACGCGATCGAAGGCTTTCGCCAAGTCTACTTGAACTATGGCGACCTGGTCGTTATGCCGAGTACAGCTCTCTATGACCGAGCGTGCGACGTGTATATTTGTCTGTATACTTCGCCCCTTAATTCCACATGTCTGATGGTCGCCAACGACACTAGAAGCGACGAACTGAAGCCGTTTTGTCAGAATCTTAGCGAATATCTTATAATCCACATTGCAGAGAGTAATAGGGCGGTATCCTTCTACGTGCATAAGTTCATCTGTATTCTTACTTTTGGGGATTAATTACTGTATGGCTGCTACAAAATGATGGTGGTTAGCGTTCACAATCGTAAGCTTCCCGAAATACTTTGTGTAAGAAAGGGCACAGTAATTCCTTATACTCCTTGTAAAACTCAGCTGGGAGTCCATCCGGTCCCGGTGTTTTAGAGTTAGGCAACTCATCTATCGCACACCGGATGTCCTCCAGCGTTACTGGTCCACTAAGCAGTTCGCGTTGAATTTCGCTCACTTTAGGCAACATGGAAACTAAAGTCTCTGCCATTTGACTGTTAGAAGATGGCGTTTTCCGGAATAGGTTTTTGTGGTGGGATTCGAATGTACGCATTATATCAGCATCGTTGGTTGAAAGGGTTCCGTTGCAGTTCAAAAGTTTGATTTTTTTGGAAAGCCCATGGCGCCTTTCATCATCAATGGCACGCCGCGAGGGTGTTTCAGATGACAAGAAACGCCTACACCTAGAGCGTACCAGTGCACCATTATAGCGATTTTGCTGATAGCGCTGCAGCTGACTTTTGACCAGTATGATTTCTTCTTGAAACTCACCAGGTTTTTCACATTCCAGTTCATAAAGGCTATTTAGGTTTCGTAAAAGGGCAGTTTCGTCTTTCTTTGCGTGAAAGGATGCAATACAAGCAAATTCGATCGCTTCATTTTTGACCTCATGTTTAAATGAGTCCCATTGGGCGAAGGTGCCAAATTTTTCATTCCTTGACATATTGTTAAAACATTCACGAATACGTTTTTGAAATTCATCGCTACTAAGAAGTCTTGTGTTCAATTTCCATAATTCCCATTTCGGACGTGACTTATTACGTACGTCTGCCCCAATACGAACCTTTACAAGGCAATGATCAGAAAAGGACATAGGTTTTACTTCATAAGTAGACACATGCGAAAAAGGTTGGCTTGAAACGTAAACATGGTCAAGCCTCGCGTTACTGTGAGCATCATAGTGAGTGAATCGGCTAGCAGTAACCTGAGAAGCACCGACATCAAATAGGTGGAAGTTATATGTGAGGTTGTTTAGTATGTCAGCACTGCTGTCAGGTCTTGTTAGGGGCACTGATCTATCATTGATATTACAGACACAATTGAAATCACCAAAGAGAACAACTTGCCTATCGGTAACGAGGAAGGGGGAGAGATTTTCAAAAAACAAACGTCTTTGTCGAACATCGTTGTAGGCATAAAGGCAAATTAAACGCCAGGAGATACCATTTAAGAAAAAATCGCAGCATATGAACCTGCCCTTATCATCCACAGCATGTGAAATGACGAGTATTCAAGTCTCTTCTTTAAGAACAAAAGGCACCCTCACGACAAGCCATCTGCATGGCTCACACATACCTCATAACTTGAGAGGAAAGGGTCCAAAGCACGAACTGTGTCCTCGTCGGACGATATCTTTGTCTCCTGGACGGCAACAAAGTCAATCTGTTCCTTTGAGAGGACTCTATACAGTTGGGACTGACGTGCACGTGAACACAGACCTCTGACGTTGATGGTAGCGAAGCTCAAGGAAGGAAATGCCAGGGAGGTGTTAGTTAAGGGGGTAGTTCATCAGCGTCCTCCACTACGTCAGCAGGCCGGGTGGCCTTACTGTAAGGGTGCTCACACACCTTCGCTGGCCTGCGTTTTGCGTCGCCTCTCTCGTCGCTGTTGTGGCCGATCGTGACATTCTTGGTAGACGACTGAGACGATTTTTCTGATGTTGGGGCAGGTCGTTTGACAGATGTTCCACTGGACGCGGTCGAGCGTTCTCGTCGAGGTGATGATTCCTGTGAAGCAACCGCTGACGTCGTACTTAAAAGAGGGAAGTCGCTGTCTGACAAAACCTCCATGGGAGCTGTGCGAGAGTCGTCTTGCACAAACGGTTCAGACTTTTCATATTCAGCGGTGATCGTCGCCAACTCAGGGCTGACGTCAGGTGGTGGGTGCAGTGGGGCAGCCAGCTGTACCCCTGAAGTGGTGCTGGAAGGGATGACTTCTCCTGTTGCATCGACCACTTCGCTTATGTCCATTAGGTGTTCTAGAACAACATCTTCAGCTGGGCTTCTCGCTTGTCGGAGCTTGTCTGCATAGGTGGTGACGTACTCACTTGTTACATGGCCATAGCGTCGGCATTCACCGCATCGTGGGGTCCTTCACTCGCGACGAATGTGACCGATTCGGTGGCATCGTTGACACAGTGGAGGGCGGCCAGGCACGAGCACGAAGCTTCGACAGCCGAACACCGTGAGCTGGTGTGGTATCTGGCTCGCGTCCATTCCCTCGTGAAGAGTCAACGTTACTTCTTTTTTGAGCGTTTCCATCTGTTCCATTCCGGCGCAGCGCCATTTTTCTCTAACAATCGAACGCACCGTGCCAAAAGGCGACAGTGCCTCTTCGATGCGCTGGTTCTCCAAGTGAAGTGGTAGCCAAAGAAGCTTCAGTTTGACGTCCCTGGTGTCTGGGTCGAAGATTAGACATCGGCTCCCCTTTACGCGGAGCTCTGCTCTGGTTACGAGTTTGGTTTTGGGCAAAGCGTTTGTGCAGGTTACCATACAGACGTGACTCATCTGGAATTGACCGATTCCGATGATGTCCTGGCTGTCAACAACGTCCCGCAAAGCGTCTCGGAAGTCTGTTGCTCGGTATGGCCGCGCGGCGAGATCTCCGTGTAGAAAAACAGAATTGAGGCTCAAATTACCTGTCGGTAGACGGGGAAGTACGGTCCGGTACTCTTCATTCGTCATTACGGTGGTACTGGCCGAAGCCTCAGCAGTTCCCCGGCCTGAAGCCGGTGCGTTTTCACTGGAGAGCATTGAAAACACGACCGTTTCGAACGGCGTCTTCTTCTTTCTCCTCGGCCACCGATCACCCCGCTCTAAAACTTTAAAAGAATACTAGGATATGCCAAATGAAACTGGGAAACAGACGACAAGAACGAAACATGGAGTTATTGAACGCAGAACACGTACTGATTAGTAACAAACCGTGCATAAATGATAAAAAAAGATAAACTGTAACCCAGAGTTTTTGCTCTAAAATTGTTTTGTTTGCTCGATTTAACAGCTTTTATTTACATATCATGCTGTACAACATTAACCTGGGCCGCAATTTATTTAAGAAATATTAACTAAATAAATTACTCGTTTATAATGTGAATAAATCTACATAGTACCCGTTACGAGTAGAGAAACTACGCTGATATTTGTTATTTTCTAGCGATGAGACAAACATCACGTACGTGTTCCCATAGGAATGCAGAAGAAGACTGGACAAGTAGACTGGTTCCTGTCTGCTTCAATTTGCAGCCGGAAGTCCCGTAGACACTATCGCCAGCTGAGCCTCTATCGTTTATTGTAAAAACTCTGTGCTCTATATCACTTAATGATGTACCGCAGGAAAGGCTACAAGCGCGAGCTTTTTGCTCCAGGTACGGTGGCTGGAGGGGGAGCGTGCCGGGCACGAGCGCAGGGCTGAACGGAGTTGCGATGAAAATGACTCGTGTGCCGACTCCAGTGCCCCTAGCGGTGGAGAAGATCTTTTTTCGAACACCTCACTTCTCTATATTTTGACTCCTTTTTTTGTAACTACATCAACTGCGCACGCTTTATCCATCAAATAGGTAATGCGCCTAAATTCACCTGTGAAAATTCCGCGAAGAAATATTTGGGGACCGCTAGGGGCGCTCTGCCATCCAGCAGACGAGTTAAAGGGGCCATGAAATGACCAGTTTACTTTTGCCAGATAACTTTTACATTAAACCGTCACTGTACACTGAATGCCGAACAGGCATCCGTTTTCGTCTCGGTTTATTAACTTCTACACAAAAAAATAACGAAATATCGACTTTTGTTTTCTCTCCAACTGACCGCAAAACAAGCTGCGGCGTAATTTTGACGGTCGTGACGTTCTCTGGCACAGGAAACGGAAGTTCTCTCGGCAGTAGGAGAATGGGAGCGTTAGCGGCGGCGAGTTGGCGGTGTGCCGGTAGGTTTTACTGCGCTGATGGCGCTGATGTCACCGACGTATTTTCGGAATCGGCGCCTCTCATCGCCGCGATAGGCATGGACACATCGCAGCTGAGCGAAATTCAATGAGATATGTTGCGCTACAGCGACAGCATGGGACTAGTCCCATACGCCGGTATGCCTGTTGGGAAGTGCGGCGAGTCTTCCGGTGAAGACACCAGCCCAACTGTCATTGTTGGTAAAAGGCGGCCCGTGTCAGTCATTTGCAAAGCGACGTAGATGGAAACAAATTGCCGCGGCGTTTTTCGCGGCCTCGGAGATGCAGAAGCGAGCCGACGTTAAAAAAAGATACGTTTGAACTACGACAGTCTCAGCAAGAGCCACATAAATACCTGTTCACACTCGGAGCGGACGCGCACGTTTGATGGAAGTGCTGTATTCGCGCTGTTGGTAAGCGCTTCGGGACCGATCTTTTACGATTGCAACTCGATAATGACGTGACACTCGGCAAAGGAAGGTTGGACCGGCATTGCACGTAGCTCCCACGAACTGCTATAGCTCGACAGTGACGTGCAGTCGTGTCAGAATAAAAATGGCATACTAATAACAAAGTGTACATACCGTGTTACGAATGTAATCCATACGGCGTTTATTTGAGCTCTATATCACACAAAACAAGAAGATAGAATCGACGAGAGTCAATTTTCAACGACAGTGTTCATCAACACTGCCTTGGAAAACAAGGGGAAGAGATTGACCTCACCTCTTAATCTAAAATAGAGGTCAGCGATCAAACTATAATACGGGAAGGGTCCACAAGGCTCGCGCGGACATATTCCATTCAGCACGCCAGCCGGTCGTGGGCAGACGGTCTTGGCCAAGTACTGTTGAATCAACGCTGTTCCGAGTCGGAGTGCCTGCTAGGCCTATCCGCCGAGCTCGCTTGGTCGGAGCCGGTGGATTCGTCGCCGTTGTAGCTTTTCTCGGGTGTTTGTGTATCCAGCGTTCTTGTTCGTCGTGGTCTGTTTCAAGTACTTTTTTCTAGCTGTTTGAAGTCGGGACGCGCGAGAGGAAAACGTAGAAAAATAAACGTTCTTCGGTCGTCGCAAAGTAGTAACTGAGCGACACTGTCGGCCCGGTCGGCCCTACTGCGCAGGTGCAGTAGTTGCTTCGTTTACCACACGATAGATGGCGCTTGGCTCTCAGCATTCTCTTTGAAACTCTCGTTTCAAAGAGAATGCGCCACAAAATACATACATACATACATACATATCAAATTTGGCAATTTTCGTGACATCTCTAATTATGCTACAAATTGTGGATCTGAATATTATTTAACAAAACTTTTAGGAAACATTCGCCGGCTATTTATTGTTTACGATCGCGTTGCTGGCGTGGTAGGCTCTGGCCCAATAGGCGACGTGGATTCGGCTGAGGTGCTGCGATTCTGCGGATGCATCGCAGTGAAAAGGCAGAGAGCTTTCGAAGGAAAGAAGGCGTAAAAGAGTCCAGTCTTCTTTTAAAAGTTCTATAGCGAAGAATTTTTTTGGCTCCCTATTTTTGTGTTTTTGCGTTTCTTTTCACACCTTTTACGACGATTGGTAGATGAAATGCGATTTTAGAATCGTTCCATGGTCCCTTTAAGTGGTGCCAAAGCTGCTGAGAGAGCCTACATTACCGAGAGTTCCCAATTGCTCGATCGAATTCACGTAGTTTATGGCCCGCGTTTGCAATAAGAGCAGTGAGGAGATGACGAACGCGTTGGTCGTCTGCAAGCGTCTTCGCCTTTCCACCAGCTTTCATCCTCGCCACGCGAAAACGCAGCGCATGCCCACTTGCAACCAATGTACTTGCATGGTTGCACTCTTTCCTCAATAACCGGTCTCAGTTTGTAACAGCTAATAATACTAGTTCTCATCCTTCTCCAGTTGGCTCAGGTGTACCCCAAGGTTCCGTCCTGGGCCCTCTCCTATTTCTTATTTATATTAACGACCTGCCCACTAATATATGTTCACCTGTGAGTCTTTTTGCCGATGACTGTGTGATTTATCGTGAAATTAACAGTGATTCTGACGTCCATCTTCTCCAGTCTGATATTAACCGCGTCTCTGAGTGGTGTGACTTGTGGAACATGAAACTTAATATTAACAAGTGCAAATATATGCGTGTTTCTCGTCGTGATTCAGAATGTCCCTCTTATCATTTAAATAACCGCTCTCTTGAAGCCGTATCGTCGTATAAATATCTGGGCGTGCATGTGTCGTCTAACCTGTCCTGGAAACTTCACGTCGACCATGTTGTAAATAACGCGAATCGCATGCTAGGCTATCTCCGCAGAAACTTTTATCTTGCGCCCATTTCATTAAAATTATTACTTTATAAAACATTAGTTCGCACTAAATTGGAATATGCAGCCTCCATTTGGGATCCAGGTCAGGAATCTCTTATTTCAGAATTAGAATCAGTTCAAAACCGAGCATCTCGTTTTATACTTTCCAACTACCATCGTACATCTAGTGTGACTCAAATGAAATCATGCTTATCATTACCTCTCCTTTCGCAGCGTAGAAAATCGTTTCGTCTATGTCTGTTTCATAAGATTTATCATAACAACTCGATTCTGAAAGAAAGGCTTCTAACAGCACCTCATTATGTTTCAGCACGCATCGATCACCATTACAAAGTTGGCATTCCATCTAGTCGCACGAAACATTTTCATGACTCTTTTATTCCTAGCACCTCAACAATGTGGAATCACCTTCCCGGAGCCATCGCCGAAATCCCTGATTGCACGCGTTTTAGAACAGCCATATCTAATATTTTCTTATAATGAGCCCTAACAACTGTATAATATATATATATATTTTTTGCTCTATATTGTTTTGCTTCTTGTGTCCTTTGTACCCCACTCCCCTCTGTAATGCCTCTGGCCCTGAGGGTAAAGAAATAAATAAATAAATAAATATTCGCCGCTGGCGTCCGCCATTAAATTGAAAACTCTCTGCATGGTTGAGATGTGGACGCTTTCTACAACCTGCGGTGTCTCAAACGTTTTATCGCGTATCGCGCCCCTCCTTATTATTGCGCGCATACAGCGCCCGGCCCCCTTCCCCTTCCAGCAACCATGCTCTTTCTAGGGCACATCTCGGCAGCACAAGCTCTCTTGCATGAAGGGCAGCTGCCAACGCTTTGAGCTTGCGCTTCTGGCCTTCGCTACGCTACAACATAAGGTGAAACAGAGTATAGTCTAGGGGTTGTTGATTTATGTGTCTCTAAGTGTTCAGCTGGCACCACCCAAAAACACTCACCCCCGCACTGAAGTCTGCTCGTTTTACCATAAAACAGTTTCCTTGCAAGGCCATCTTTAGCAATGAAATGACGTATACGAAGTCCGGGCATTCTGAACTGTGGTCAATTATATCAAACATATCAAAATGTAAGTCAGTCCAGTTCTCACTGAAATGGTAAGTATATCATGTTTCATGCAATTAAAAAAAAATCTCTTAGTCCAGGACGTCACCTTATACGTACGTTGCATGAGACGTCAATCGCGGCCATGACAATATTTTATGCGCTGCGAGCGTTCGGTTCGCCGTGTTATACCAATACCACATAGAAGACAAGGCCTTCGCGTTTCCTTCTTTACACGGCATCACTAGTAGTAGAGTTCCTGTATAGGCTCCCTACGGGAGCCAGGGTTGCGCGTTCAAGTGATGAGCCGGATCAAGTGCCGTGCACGAAAGTAGATGTTGCGCGCGCCTCGCCGAACGTTTCCCTGTTTTTGAGCGCGCCGCGCGCCTCGAACGCGCGGCGCCGCTATTCGCCGAATTCAGTCGCGTGAGGCGCTGGATCAACATGCCATGCAGGAAAGACGGCGCTACCCGGATGAACGCGCAACTCTGGCTCCCGTAGGGAGCCTATACAGGAACTCTAACTACTAGATCCCCCCCCCCCCCCCCAGCGCCCCCTAGGTAGCCCGGATGAGAAACATTGCTTTAAAGGATATTTTTTTAACCTCCCCCTAAAATGGGAGAGGGGGACAACAAACCGAAGGGTTCACACGCCCGAAGGCAACACCCGCCCGAGGGAGGGTGTACAACGCTACTCGATCGACACTGATCTAGCCACCGTGGTTTACACTTTTATTACAGTGTTCTAGAGGGTGTAGTGGCAAGAGCGGCGCCCGCTTACAATGGGCCGCGTGAAGACGGTCAATGTAGATGCCGCGAGTGGCGCTGGAGTTCCGTGTCCTAGAAGAATTTGTGGCAGATGGAAGATGTGCGATGAGCGAAGAAGACGACGAAGCTGAGGCGGTACGCTTCTCCCAAACGTAGTACCGTAGCACTTTTCTTTGTGGGGTAGTGGTGGGGAGTCTTCCTCGTTCCGTTGCCGTCTCGGTCATAAATGCAAGGAAAAAGACGCACGCGCCGGGATGCAAGTCGTGCTACCCGGTCAACAAGGGCTGCCACCAGCGATCGTAAGCCGTCGCTGTTTCGTGCGCCAATGGAGGAGTCGCGCAGACTACAGTGGGGAAGAAAATCTTAATCGAGAAGATAAACGCCTCGCCGAAACATCAGCGGTGTCCGAGAGACATTTTGAACCGCGCCTTATCCTTCGGGACTATGTGCACATCGTCAATGGCGAAGAGGTTAGGATTCTATGCTGTAATATATTATGACTATTTTGTAGTCTTTTTGCGTACTATGTTGCTGGATATCTGGCATGTGCTTGCTGTGTATGTCGATGAAATGCATCACCACTTTTGAGAAGTCATAAAGCAGTGAGCTGAGAATAAATTGTTTTTTCATATTACGGGTTGTTGAAGTTTGTGCTCATATCGTATTTTAATGCTTCATGTTGTTAAGAATGGAACCTTCGGCAACCTTCTTCCGAGTTTCAACGCTACGGAAACGAGTCCCGAAACGAGTCCCGACGTGTTCAGGACTGACTCCCACCTGTCGAAGGCTGCCCAAAACGTGTCTCAACGCGTCCGTGACGTCAACGGGACGTGTGTGTGTGTGCGTGTGGGTTCGTGCGCTCCGGAAGGGGAGAGAGGCCTGGCCTAACTGCGGAGAACCTTGGCTATGACTCATTTCTGACTACGTCGCGACGGACCCAGCTGCAAAGCACGTGGCTGTCGCACCTGCTGCCCTGGCGGAGAGAGAGGGAGAAAACGGACCCCTATATAAGGCGGGGCGTGAGAGCTCCATTTGTTCTCTTGGATTTGACGACTGTATCGCTACCATGTAATTAAACCGTTCGTTACGTTACCAATTCTCCCACCTCCACTGGACCCCTGGGTTCTTCACTTCGGGGAATGGTCGTCGTCACGAGCCAGGAAGCTCCCGGACGTGCGGCCTAAGCCCCGCCTCGAACAACTGGTTGGCAGCGGTTGGGATCGGACCATGCGACATCGTGCTACATCTGCGGGTGAGCGTTTGGACTTTGCTTTGAGATTCGCCAGGCTTCAGATTATGGGTAATTAATTTTGAACTGCTGGGAATCCTTAGTGTTTGACTCGTGCGCTAGGTTTTGGTATAACCTCGCGACAAGTTTTAGAACAAAGCCAAAGCTAAAAAGCAGCGATCATGGATCTGATGAGGTTACTGAGAACAGATTTACTCTGTTTATGTGAAGAATTGGGTGTGGAGGTGGAGCAAAAGATGAAGAAATCTGAGATCAGTAAAGCGATTTCAGAGAGCGCGGAAGCAGAAGAAATTAAAAATACGTGGGAACTGCTTCAGAACGCTAAGAGTGAAGCTGCAGCAAGAGAGGAGCGAGAACAGGCTGCAGCGAAAGAGGAACAGGCTGCAGCGAAAGAGGAACGGGCTGCAGCGAAAGAGGAGCAAGCTGCAGCTAGAGAGGAACGAGCACAGACTGCAGCGAAAGAGGAACGAGACCAGGAGCGAGCGCTGAAAAGGCTAGAGCTCGAAATTGAACAACAGCGATTAAACTCGCAGAACAGTAGAGTTGGGGCTCCAGTACGAGCAAGTGAGACCGAGTCGTATCAAATGAAGAAGCTCATGCAGCCGTTTAAATTTGGGGAAGACGTGGGCCTATTCTTAGTTAACTTTGAGAGGACATGTGAGAAGTTGAGCTTCGCCCCAGAAACGTGGCCGCAACGGCTTTTGACTTTGTTGCCCTGTGAGGCAGCAGAGGTTGTCGCGCGCCTTAGTGCTGGAGACGCGGACGACTACGACAAGGTGAAGTCCAGCCTTTTGAAGCGGTACCGCCTTTCTGCCGAGGCGTTCCGTCAAAGGTTTAGAAACGCATCCAAAAAGAGCAGCGAGGGCTACTCGGAATTCGCGTACGGGCTTAAAACCAACCTGATAGAATGGTTGAAGAGCGAGGAAGTGTACGAAAGCCGAGACAAGGTAGTCGAGTGTGTGTGCCTCGAACAGTTCTTTCGTAGCATTCCGCAGTCAGTCAAGCTCTGGGTGCAGGATAGGGTGGGAGTCGACTCTGTCGAAAGGGCCGCTGAGCTAGCCGAAGAGTACGCAACGCGTAGAAAGCTGAGCGGAGAGGAAAGCGAACCCGGCCGGAGCGATCAGCGCAAGACCTTCCGACAGGGTAACGGCTCGCGAGAAAACGGGCCCGAGAAGCCCGAAGCAGGACAAAAGGTCCAAGAAAAGAGCGCAGAACACTCGAACGGAGACGAGGCGCGGAAAAGCCCAACAGGGCAGTTCGAGGCAAGGAAGCCGTTCCTGTGCTACAACTGTCAGGAGCCGGGACACACAGCGGCCAGATGTAAGAAACCGCGGGTTGTGTTCTCGTACGTGAACGGTAGTGACAGGGACCTGAAGCTTCTTCGTCCCTATCTTCACGAGCTCCAGGTAAACGAAAAGCCGTGCAGGGTGCTTCGTGACAGTGCAGCGACGATGGACGTTGTCCATCCGTCGTATGTAACGCCATCCGATTTTACGGGAAAGGTAGTTTGGATCAAGCAGCTGCTCGAAAAGCACAGTGTCTGTCTGCCTATGGCGACAGTAAGGATAACTGGCCCGTTCGGAGAGCTAGTGACAGAGGCGGCTGTCTCGCAGACAGTCCCGTTGGAATATCCTTATTTGTTTTCTAACCGGTCAGATTTCCTGCTGCGCGAAAGGGGTCAACAACTGGGAGAAGGGCTAGTTCAGTCGTGTACGAGGTCCAAATCGCGTCAGGTCGCCCCTTTGTTGACGAGTGAGCCAGAGGCAGCTGACGGGGAGCAAGCACTCCCAGAGTTGGAGGCAGAAAACCGGGATGAGAGGGACCAGGTTGTAGAACAGCCTGACCTCGTAGCACTAGAAAGCGTACGCCGTCCCAACGCGCCGGCGAAAAAGGCGGAGGAAGACGGGATCAGTGAAAGAACTCTCGTAGCTCCGGCGTCGCGTAACGTTGGTCCTCTGCTACGAGTAGACAGAGTGTCTTTGACAGTCGAGCAGAAGAGCGACCCTAGTGTGTCAGGGTTTCGCTGTACAGCTCAGGAGATTGCTAGGACCAATGTGACGGGGAACGAAAGAGGCGGATTGTTTTATCGGCGCTATAAAGACCGCATTTTCACGTCTAGAAATCACGTGAAAATCGATCACTACGACTTTAGCGTAAGAAAAAGGAAAGGCAAATTTAACGGCAATGCCGATGGGTTGAGCAGATTTTTCTGACATCACGAAAAATAGTAGGGATGATCTCAGAGGTCTTCGTCATCCACGGGAATGAGGATCTAAGTGGGGGCACTTCGTTGAAACCCCAAAATGACCTCACAAATTGCGAAGAGTTTTTGTCTTTTGTATTTTGTTCTTAGTGACCTCGTTGGAAAAGTGAGTTTTTTGGCGACAGGGGGTCTCGATACCCGGAATTGTACCAAATTTTGGTAATCCGTAATCCAGTCTGGCGGGTCTTTGGCGAATTCCGAGCGTTTGACTGCGGTGTGGCGTGGTGTTGTGGGGGACGTTTCCGCTGATGCCTCCGTTGTGAGAGGTTTGGGAGTTTGTTTGGTGCTTGCAGCGTCTTCTCAAGGCCTACTCCAAGCCCACCTCTTCAGGCCAGCGATTGTACCACCGGCCATTCGAGGTTTCCCTGGCCCCGGAGGGGCTGTTAAGAATGGAACCTTCGGCAACCTTCTTCCGAGTTTCAACGCTACGGAAACGAGTCCCGAAACGAGTCCCGACGTGTTCAGGACTGACACCCACCTGTCGAAGGCTGCCCAAAACGTGTCTCAACGCGTCCGTGACGTCAACGGGACGTGTGTGTGTGTGCGTGTGGGTTCGTGCGCTCCGGAAGGGAAGAGAGGCCTGGCCTAACTGCGGAGAACCTTGGCTATGACTCATTTCTGACTACGTCGCGACGGACCCAGCTGCAAAGCACGTGGCTGTCGCACCTGCTGCCCTGGCGGAGAGAGAGGGAGAAAACGGACCCCTATATAAGGCGGGGCGTGAGAGCTCCATTTGTTCTCTTGGATTTGACGACTGTATCGCTACCATGTAATTAAACCGTTCGTTACGTTACCAATTCTCCCACCTCCACTGGACCCCTGGGTTCTTCACTTCGGGGAATGGTCGTCGTCACGAGCCAGGAAGCTCCCGGACGTGCGGCCTAAGCCTTGCCTCGAACAATGTACTCCCAATCGAGGTATTTTTCTTCATAGACTGCCTTCCACGAAAGACAGTTTGCTATATGTTCGCCAGTTGTACTGGCACCTTGGCCGTTCCCAAACGCGCTCCGCCAGGGTCACCTACACATCTCGGCAGCCAAATCGGAATTGATCCTAGTCTGCAAGACCCCAAGGTCCCGCCGCAAGTCGGAGCCCAGAGACGAGATACAAGTCTTCCTGGACGACGGCTCCCAAATCCCCGTGGTGCCGCGTGCCAGAATCCTGGGACTCCACCTCCAGGAGGACGGAAAGGCGACCCATACCCTCACACTCCTCCAGAACCAAGTCACCCAGATTCTACGATCATGCACCGGGTCGTCAGCTGGCGGCATGGCCTCAGGGAAGACGACACAATCAAACTGGTTAACGCCCTGGTGGTGTCGCGCATAATCTACGCCACACCCTATCTGAATCTCACCAAGAAAGACGAGGACAGCTAGATGTCCTCATACGCAAAGCGTACAAGATGGCCCTCGGACTCCCCCCGTACACCTCCACAAAGAAGCTACTCAAGCTCGGCGTCCACAACACTTTTAGGGAGCTGGTGGACAGCCACCTTTCCACTCAACGAGACCGACTCGCCTAAACACCAGCGGGTAGAAAGGTCCTCGAGTCGCTTAAGATTCCCTTCCAATGGGACAGAGAAGACACCACGGCACCCCTCCCGAGACACATCTGGAGCCAAATCAAGGTGCACACGATCCCCCGCAACATGGACCCGACCCTCCACGCGGAACGCCGCAAGGCTCGGGCCAGATTCTACCAAAAGGCGTATGGCCAACGGGCTGATATCCTGTACACAGACGCGGTCACATATGCCTATCAACGGAATACAGCGGCAATATGCGTCGTGAATGAAACTGGGAGCACCCGAATCACGGCGTCGCTGCGTACCTCTAATACGACCATTGCAGAGGAATTCGCCATCGCCATGGCCATTGGGCTCGAAGAAGATCACGTCACCATCATGAGCGACTCACAAGCAGCACTGTTTCGCTTCATAGCAGGCCGTGTCTCGCCGAAGGCACTCAAGGTCCTTACTCAAGGTCCTTACCCCTTACTCAAGGTCCTTACCCTGTGGAATCATATGGATCCCAGGACACGACGAGGTGAAAAGCAATCGGTGTGCTGACACCGAGGCCCGAGCATGCACCCTCCGGGCCGCTCCTGCCGCCGCGTCGCGACTAGGGATTGATTCATACTTTATCGCGGTGCAAAACAGGTACTCCGAAATCAGGACCTACCACCGTGGCCAGAGGCGTGAATACCCCCCGCAACACAAAAATCTCAACAGAGAGGACGCGGTTGCTTGGCGCCAGCTCCAGACAGGAGCGTTCCGCAACCTAGCGCTCTTGCACAAATTCTCCCCTACAAGCTACAAAGCCCAATGTCTGCACTGCGGGCAGTATGCATCCTTATCACACACCGCGTGGTTTTGCACAGCCCACCCTAATATCCCCCCTCCCACCCTGATCCCACCCCCGAGAACTGGGAAGCCGCACTGCTCAGCTCGACTGCTGCCGACCAATTAAAGTTGATCGGGCGGGCGCGGCTGACAGCCGACAGCGTTGGGGCCCTGGACTAAGGGAACCACCCAGAGACCCATATACAGGCATAATAAAGTTTATTCCTCCTCCTCCTCCTCTGCCATAAAATCCAGTCTTTTGGAAATCGTATGAATGCCGCATAGCAGCCGCAACAACCTTAAATACAACCCACATACCTTAGGAGCTAAGGACACACTCTCGCATGACCTGCAAAACTTTGGAGTTTTTATTTTCCCAGTTCAAATAATATAGTTTTCGGACAACTGACGTTTCCCCGTCCTGACCACAGTTTAGCCTAGCCCGTTTTACGTCGGTAAACTCTTCTGTCGGTTACCAAAAGAATAATGGAGTGGGGTTCTGTCCAGGTCCGCCAAAAAATGGGCGAACTTTTGCCCAGCGAGCTATTGTCCGGTGACGTGTTTTTTTTTTTTTTCCGGTGAGCTTCTGTCCGGTAAGCTTTTGTTGAGTCGCCAGTCACCGCATGCACGTAGACGACCATGGCTTCCTGAACGTTTTTAATTGTACTGGGCGTTCATTTCCGGTGAGTTGCCCTTCGGGATGAAGAAAACTGCGAACAAAGGCACAGAAGCCCTGAAGCGACCACAGCACAAGGCCAAGGAGCAACTAAACCTGACTAAATTTCGGGGACTCCAGGCACTTCAAAAATGTAGCTGAATAGGTCACGGCCAGCCGTGCATCAGGTTCGAGAGATTGACCGTTTCTCGAACTGCAGCCGGCTACTAATAATAATAAAAATTGTATCTGGCAGCTGCGACGCGCGCGGTGTCCATACGTAAAAATATGACACCATATTATACCTGCTATATTATTCGTTAGTTACATAAATTAGTTAATAAACTATACATTATTGCTTTTAGTTTTACTGAATAGGCCCGTGAGCAGAGACCTTTGCTACATTAGTTTTTTTTATGGGAGGGAACTTGATCTATCAACCTAACGATTAGTCGATTAGTGCTTAAATCGGGATTAATTTTTTATCCGGTTCATCGGTAAACTCTTGATGAACGAAAAGAAAGTAAAAATTTGACGCTTTCACCACGCAGGCGCGGACGAGTGCACCTGTATGAAGGGCCAACTTTAGCTGAAAGCTCAAGTAGTTTGCATGAAATGGAGGTCAAAGAAATAGGGCGATAATTAGATGCGGAAGAGTGGCTGCCCTGTTTAAAGACTAGGATAACCCTTCCCACCTTCTAGTCAGATGGAAGGCAGCTTTGAGACTAAGGATTCATGAAAGATGAGCTTCAAATACTCACTAGAAATAACACTGGTGTTTTTTTAATTTTAGAATTGATGTTGTCGGTTCCAGCGGACGAAGTAAGTTTTAGTTTATCAACCAATTTTTAATACCGGCTGAGTTAACGTTAGTAGGATGCATGCGCTCGTAACGCTCTTCAGGGAGAGTGGGGACAGAGTCCAAGCACTCGTTAGTAAGCACCGATGAAAAGTATTCGTTAAAAACCGTAGGGCAGTCACTCTCCAGAATGGGGTCACCGTTAGCGTGAGTAAGATGGATGGTAGAGATGTCATTCTTTGGCGACACCACCTTCCAAAATTTCTAGAATTACTACGCAGTTTAAACTGTTTAAGTTGTTTAAACAGTTCGCGACAGAGCAAAGCAATTTTCTATGAGCTTCCTAACACCAAATCAAATGATGAGGAAGTCGGACTTTTGAATCACGAGGATCGGCAGATATCTGCTTTGCACAAGCACCAAAATGGCGGCGCCCACAACAGTATTCGGGAACAGAGTGCGGATACTCTAAGACAGGGGTTGGCAACCTTTTCAGTGGCGGGCCCAGTCGCCAAGAAGCCGACAACGAGGGGGCAGGACGACAAGTGGCGAAGGGAGGGGAGGGGGGGCGGGGAAGTCGAAGAAAAGGCAACAAGGAAGTGAACATGTTGTCTTCCAAATTATGGGGTGGCGGACAATCCCCATTTGAGGTCAAAACTAGTGTTCGTGGTAATGCGTTACTGGTAGCGCTTTTCCTCCGTTACTTATTTCATGTAACGTAGTTACGTCAATTGTTACTTCTTTCCAAGACATCAAAAAAATTACACTTCAATCTTTTTGTGTTTAGGTGCGTTTTTTTAGAGTATTTGAGGTGAAGGCTGTAAAAAAGATAATTTATATTCAGTTTTTGCATGAACATAATGTTTCTTGATATAGGCGCTTATGCATATCTCTACCGTCAAAACAGTAAAACTTGTTCATTCATAACTAAAAAAGTCCCGCAAAACTAACCTGCGATACGTTTTCTCGGCTACGGTCACGGTAACGCGTTCCTTTTATATTGAGGTAACGTAGGTCGGTATCGCGTTCCTTTCATTGGCAAGCAACGAATAACGTACTTGGATCCTTTTTTCAATAATACAGCACTGGTCAAAACTGCCGTGTGGTCTATGAGTCTGTGTGAGAAAGCGGCAGAGGGCGGGAGGGGTTGCTTTTTGATGTCGTGCCGGAGACCACATGAAACTGCCTCGCGGGCCGCATGCAGCCCGCGAGGCTGTGAGTTCCCGACCCCTGCTCTAAGCACAGCTCCTTAAGTGGCTCTAGTCAAAACTTGTCTTTCTGCACTACCGATAACTCCGCTGACGGTCTGCGCGAGCAGAATACAAAACCGCACGAGCTGTCTTGTGAACTGACGCCTGCCTCCTATCAACTACAGTTCTTGCGGCGTCACGCATGCGTGCAACGCTGAGTGAGATCAGTCTACCAACATTCATGAAGCTCGGAAAAAAAAGCCAGGCTCTCAACATGAGTGAAACGAACTTAATGAGTTGTAACCAAACGTCTTGCGAAGATGCCAGTATTTTTTATTGAGCTTAAGTTGTGAATTCAATGATTCTAAATTTAACCGTCTGATTTAATAACTTTAAAGCTGGCACACTATAAAAAAAGACAAAAGGGGAAGCGATGGAGCGCTTTCCTCCTTTTACGAGAGGCGTTCATAAAGTTCGTTTCATTGTCACGAAATAATAGAGATTGATCAATCAAACTTTAGTAGGAGTTGAAACTTTCTCTACATGTTCGCCACCAAGCGTTAGCCACTTTTGCAAACGATGGACCACATGCCGGAGTCCATTGTTTTAGAACTCCTCGTTTTGAGTGTTCAGGAATCATACCATTTCAGCAATCACTTGGTCGTCGTCCTTGAAATGCATTTCTCTTGTTTGACCACACTGGAAGCGTCAACGCCATTTAACCATAGTTTCATAAAGTTGGGCGTTGTGCCACAACAATGCTCCCAGAATTTAATGAATATCCTTGGTATTGCTTCCCCTCAAATGGAAACAAATGGATCACTGCTTGTGCTTGGCTCCGACGGGTGGTGCCATTTTGGTTTCGACTCCCTAGCGGCGTTCCGCGCTACTATAGCACGCGATGTGTACAATGTGCGGAAGCTAGAGGGACGAGCGATCTTGTTGATGCCTGCTTTGTTCCGCTTTTTTAATTTTTTGTGCCGACAATATGAACTTTATGAACGCCCCTCGTACTGACACGTCCCCAAGCGGAAACGGCAGGGAAGGAATGTGACGTTTTTCTCCTCAGGAGAGAAGTGATAAAAGTTTCGCCCTCCAGTATCAACCTCTTTCGGTTTTGTTTTTCGGGAATCCGCACAAGTGGAAGGTACGTGCTCGTTAGACCAATTAGTCGCCTATATTTTATTACCAGAGCCAACTGTGGGCTTGAAAAGCCTGCTTGGGGGAAGAGCGCGTTGGTTCAAGTCATGGATAAAGAAATAATAAAACAATTAAAACTGGGACAACACAGCCACATCTTTAAAGTAAACTGACGTTCACTTTGAAAGAAGTGGTTGTGTTGTCCCAGTTTTAATTGTTTTATTCTTTCTTCACCCATGACTTGAAAAGCCTGTTTTTGTTTTACGTTTCTCCGGAGCCCAGACATTTCACTGTCATACTAAAGAGGATGTTTGCTGATATTCGGAACTTACTAACGTCTTCTGCTGGTCAGGTAGAGAGGACCTAAATGTAGTCGCATGTGATATTTATTATTAAAAAACGCCTCAATATTTTATAAATCAATTATGAACATCAATATGAAACTTCACGCCGAATGTCGCAAGTATGCATGGCTGGTAGTGTCATGATTTGACATCAGGCATGGTAACGTCAGAGCCATGGGCGTTTACTTATTCCCGGTATTGGTCAACACCATTGTTGGTGCGTGCAAAGATCATCGTCAAAGAACTGAGCTTCTTTCTAAACCGTAAGTATTGTTTTTCTTAGAACGAAGATATATTACTGAGACAGCAGTCTAGACCTGAGTTGGCTCTATTTGCCTGATGCTACGCGAGAGCTTCCGCTTTTGCCAACGAAAACTCTGTGTGTTTTGCAGGTGCAATCATAGCAGTCGGGCTCTATTTAAAATTGTATTACTTGTTCGACGGAGCACTAAATATTCGAACATCGTGCGGATGATACCTTTGAAAAGAAGCTTGTATTATGGCACTACTAATGTTGGCATTAGTTTATCTGGTGTGGCGGCCACAAAGAACAAGGTTGCTTGTGTAATTTTGCGGTTCATTTTTGTGTTTTTATTAATAAAAAGAAAATTAGTTGCAATAGAAAAGGCTGGGCATTGTCTAAAACAACAAAACTTAGGAAAGTTTGAGAATATGGGAGCATATGCATTGCTTTTCTTTTTCTGTTTTTTATTATCTGTGTGTTTCAGTTTGTGAGCCTTGCGCCTGCATCAAAAGTGGTAAAATTTGCATCCCACTATGCTTCAATGGGGCTCAACATATTTGTGAAAATGGCAGATTTAGTGTTTTTTATACTCATTAATTGGGGTGTGAGGCCATTGCATGCACTGCCTTCACCTTCACAGCGTCCTATATGTAGCTAATAATGGTATACAATTGTGTTGTCCTTTTCAGGAGTGGCCCATGGCTCTTTGTGATGGTCAACACCTAAGGCATCAAACTAAAAGCATGAGAGATAACACGTTCAGAAAGGAGGAGAAAGAAAACGAGACGTTTCTGGCACATGCCCTTCTTCGGACTACAGAGCAAGCTGAAAGTTTAATGTTCATTTTTGGAGTATCCAGTGTTGATGAGCAATAAATATGTAAGAGCAGATGGGAATTTTTGTAGCTTATTTTATCAAACATTCCATGATCCTGACAACGTTATAGTGACAGGAATGACGGAAAAGATACAAGCAAGATGTTTGACCTGCAACATCGTGGAAACCCGACATCAAGGAACAAGAAGGAATGACACAAACAACATTTAAGATTGTTTTGTGAGTCCACATTTTTTTTTAATCTCGTGTTTGAACTGTTTTAAACTTTACCCTGACGTCGCTTGTCCTACATTCAATCTCGACTAATTTTGTCTATCACCGTTCGAGTTCTAGCGTTCCTCGTCCTCGGACCAGTCATACGCCTCTCTTTCGCCACGTGATCACGCCCTCGCCTATACCCACACGCAGAGAGCAGGGTCAGGTGATGGAAGGGAGTCGGCTGATTGATCCCACCGGCACGTAGCTCCCACCGCAGTCTCGGCTTATGGATGACCGAAGCATAGTGAAATTGCAAAATAATTTTATTTCAGATTGACAAGGAAACGTCAAAATGACGCCTGACTGTATTTGCAACTTCAACGCTCTATAGGTGGCGGGGCGGTAGTTCCCAAATGGTGGAAGAGACGGGGATAGATTCTCCAGGATATCCCGTGTGCCTGCTTGCTGACGCTGTTCAGCGCGCTAAAAATAATTTATTTGTCTACAAATGCGAAGCGGTTAAGGAGGGATCATTTCAAAGGTGACGGAGATGCTGATGCACAGTAGAAAAACGAGCATGCTGATATTTAAACGTTTCAGAAACCTCAACTTGCGAAGCTTTGTGGTGGTCGAGTGCGTTTTAGGCAACGGCAACGTCACTGTTTGTGGCAGAATATTTTTGGGTGTGATGAAAATATCATGTTTGCGCCTTGCCTGGTCATTAGTGTTTTAAAAAGTGAGCCGCGAACGGTGGCCGTCAAGCTTCGGAAGGGCAGCGTTCACAGTATTGGTGTCTTCGCGTCACAGGCTCACAACTCGCTGCTCACCGTCTCAGTTTTTAGGGTATTGCAACACGTGATCAAACTGCTCTATGGTTATTGATAGAACATTTGTTACCGCAGGCTACCGTGCGGTGTAGCATTACAACCGGAAGCTCGCGCTGCGCCTTTGAAGCACAATTTTCAGTGCGCGCCAGGAGCGTTGCCGTGCTCATGACTCTAAAAAAAAGAGCTTGTAGTCCTTACACCCCTTGTCACATACATGACGCTCCAAGACTTCAGTTCGGCGTGCAGCGCACTGACATCAAACTGACGGCCCCAACTTTTACGAGAGGCTTGATGACGGCGCAGTATAAGATATTAAACAGCTAAAGTGCGCATCAAAGAGTGTAAAAAAAACACCGATGTTTTTGCAGTAGGGCAAAGAAAACCCCGATTATGTTTTTTCTTAAAAAGCTTTTTTAATAAGTTTCACAACTCGGCTATCAAGCCGCTCGTGAAAGTTGGTAGCATCGGTTGAACGTGAGTGCGCTGTACGTCCAACTGAAGTTTAGGGGTGTCGTACGCTATGCAAGAACTGCCTATTAACATAATCGGCGTATTTAGGTGTTTTATTAATTGCTCTGTCAAAACTAAATATTTAACCCGTGTTATTTGCAACGTTGCGGTCCCTCTGGCCAAAACTGTGCGCTCTAAGCTCTCGTCACGAACGGCTGGCTAACAGCAGACGCGCTTAAAATGCTTCGAGCATTTCTTTATTTGATTTGCATTACCTGAAAGCAAGTACAGGTACTCTGTCTTTTTAAAGTGCTTGGAATAACTGGTCATGTTCCTTGTAACGGCTTTAAAACGCGAACCCATTCCCGATTTGTATTGCTCGACATACCGTTGCGCGACGAGTTTTTTCCTACTTGTGGCAAAGAATAGACTTTTCGTAGACCGTATGCTAAAGCTCTGCATTACTAACGGGAGCGTTTTCCGTCACGTTGAGCACAGATTGAGCTGGCAGCCATGCACAAGACCAGAAATCTGCAGCGTATGCGATACACGAAAAGTCCCTAATGAAATTAGACATCCCGGTCCTTCGTGCATCGCTGTTGCAAGGCGGAGCACAATGATTTCTTTTTTAACGCGCTCACTTTTTTTGTTAAAACGGCTTTACGCATCAAGGCCGACAATCCTTTCCACCATTTCCGCGCCACCGCCGCCGCTGCCGTCCCCTCTCCTCTGGTTCTCCGTTCGTCCGCGGGAGGGCGAGCGGCAGGCTGGGGTTACGAATAATGAAATGACGTTAAAGTGTTTAAATTACGACTCAATTGTATTTCAGATTGACTATTACGACGTGAAAATGACGCCGGACGTATAATGAAATGACGATAGAATGTTGAAATGACGGTTTAATTGTATTTCCGGTTGAGGAATGGGGCGTCAAAATGACACAAAACACCGTCATTTGAAAAAAAAAGGCTATCTGCCGTAATTTTGACGGTCAAATGCTTGGAAATAGAGCTGCCAAAACATTTCCCGTCATTTTGACGGAAATCTTTTCACAGTGTGAAATTTATTCCTAAGTGGCATTCGAAGCACGGATTTCGAGATGACTCGTATTTGAATCTGTATGCAGACTCTCTTTCGTATGGTGCATGAGCAGTATGACCCCGGCTTAAAAGATTCATTCCTCGGGCCGTTAAAAATATCATCTTGGAAACGATATTAATGAGAATAAATCAACATACTGGGAATATTATGTGTTCCTTAGGTGGTCATCAAAAATTGCGTGCCTTCAAAACGGCGAGTATTGGAATGCTAAAGCGCAGTGTTCAAATTTATTCATGGGGATTGTATGTGTTGATGGTGCTGTCTGTATTCGCTGTGTAGGTCTATGCGCTCGTTGTATTTGATGTTCAGCAGATGCTTTCGTGCCTAAGAATGTACTTACATGTGTCCGTGATAAAGCAGATCCATAGATTAGATAAGAAAAAGTTTGGCTAACAGTTGTGGCCTGCTTGACAGCTAGGGAACTATGTCGCGCGAACGCTATGGCTACGCGTGTGCTTGGCTCTTGGTTTCTTTCAACGTAGACATTTTTATTCTTTGTTTAGTCAGTCGCTTGCAGTATTTATGGTGTCTCGAACTTATTTCGGAGTTAGTTTCCGGTTACATTGTCAATTTTCCCTCCGACACAAGTCAACAACATCGGGTTCAGGCATACCGCGTAAGATTGGTGCGTCACGAAATTAAATATTTTTTTTAATCTTTATTGTTTCTGAAAATTTCGCGACGACAGCAACTTCTAATTTGTAGCTGACGAAGTTTCGGTAGAATTTTCAGGTCAGCGAGCTAGAGGAAGGGTTGTAAGCGCTCTCCGAAATGCTATGGTCACGCGAGATCTTCAAAAGTATACTCGTGTTTTCTAAACAAATATCGTCCTTCCGAATGTAAAATGTACTAATATCCTTCGTTGGAGATGTTCGTTTTTACGAAACTTTGTTTGTTTTTAATGGAATTCCCTCTCCAACATATTTAAACGTGTTAAACAAATATTTCACTTGGGGGAATGCAGGACATTCTCCCATGCATTAGACAGATATTATTACTATGTCAACTATTTTCGGTTCAATCACGGCAGCGTTTTCTGTATAGAAGCCAACAATATACGTAGCGTCCTCGTCAATCTTCATTGAGCTTGATTTGCTTATTTAGGGGTAGCAATAATTAGATTCAGATGAATGAGGAACATTGTTCCCCCTCATTTCAGGTACGAACGTTGCTCCCTTTTTGAATTTAAGTAGGTTAAAATATTCTTCTCCACTTAATGAAGACATATATAAACCATTTTGTAGGAGTCCACTTCGGACGTGGAGCTTTAAGTGCGTCTTTTTGTAAGAAAGAAATAAAATACGGCTCGTTAAGCGACTTTTGAAAGGTATAGAATAGAACTCAATACACGCACGCATAACTGTTACCCTGAGCGCGTGTATCTTGTATCATTGCAATCTCCTCATATTTCCACCTATTTGAGCGACTTTTACGAGTTTAGAAAAGCTTTTTTATTACCTCATTCGCACAGCGGTTGAATTTGCTTTACAAAAAAACGCTCCCTCGCTGGACACGGAAAATTAAAAGCCCCCGATGTCAGCACAGCGTACTCGCACTTTCTTGCGCTGGTCATTGTTTCGTGAACCCTCGTGGAGCGCACCTCGGACAGCCCCCTTTCCGGCATAAAGTTCAGGGCTGAACGTGCTTTAGTTCTCGGTCCTGGGGTGCGATTCTGGTCACCGCGAGAGCGTGAGCAACATCTAAATTTCCTCTCGCGGCTCGAGCTAAGATAGCGTTCGCAGACGGGCTCGTCTGCTAACGCGTGCAGAGCACGCGGTTCGTCTGCTACGGAGCACTGTTCTAAGAACAAAACTGAAGAAGGAAACATCGTTCGTCGTCTGCAGATAGCCCGAAAAAAGAAAGTTAATCGTTTCCTACGAACCAAATGCTGCAACGAAGTGCGATCGGACGCCGGATGAAATTGTTATCGTCCTCTATTTCACGTTGGAAGCCATTGGCAACACGCGCTTCGTTTGGAAATCTCAAGTAATTATGCTGCCGCACCGAAGCTGACATCGACCGGTATAGATAACGGAGTACTAAGGACACGCACATTAGAGGCCGCGACACATCTCTTGCTATGTGCATGTTGGTGAAAGTTTCTCCTCGAAATTTCGCCCGATTGTGAACTTGCGAAGGGGTCAAAAATGTATTATTGGTTGATTGCGCGCAAGGTGCGTCGTCGCCACGTCCAATCAGCAGCCGATAACGCTCTCACTTTCACCTTGACCAAAGTCGAACCTCTGGTCTCGGGCAGCGAGAGAGCGGATTACCGTTGTCCCGGCAACGCGGCGATGCAGCCGGGACGTGGTCTCCGCAGCCCCAAGGGAAGTGTCCCGCGAACAGCACGTACTTCGTTCCTCCCCTGAGCTGACGAGACGTTGGAAGCCACGAACCACTTGGAAGCTACGAGCCATGAAAAAAGATTAAAATTGCTCTAGCTTTCTACCTGGAGTGTTTTTTTTATAGAAAACGTAAGTGTTGGGAGTAATGAGGACACAGAAACCACGACATTCGTATCGCATTAGGCTACTAAAATGAGACTCTCTTTGGTGATGTAATACAACAACTTGAAAACATCAGTTTTCCCAAGTCATAAAATTAAAGAACCCGTGTTGAGAGTATTAATAGGTCGTTTACTGACTCCTGCAACTCTGTACGCTCTCTGCTATGAACTGCGCTTAAGATACGGGCCATAGGGCAACTCGTAGCAGTGCAATTCGTCACATAGAGCAATTCGTCATAGGGGTATTCGTCACTGTTAGACGTTGTCGAAAAACCGGAGATAATATTTGAAGATTTTGTTGCCCGTCCTGCCCTGTGTGCCTCTCTTCTCTGTCATCGTTTTTTTTTTTTTTTTGTTTTGCGCATTTTTATTATGTAGTTTTTTAGCGTTCTGTCGCTTTTGTTCTTCAGCTTTTTGTACTGTCCTGTTCAGAAAGTTTAGTGTTTGGTTAGTTTAAGTTGATAAAAATTTCAGTTGATCTTGGAATCATAGAATGTGAAGCTTTCAGGTCTCCTTTGTAATCCACCTCTAAGTTTCCTCAGTGCATGCGCGACACAGACATAGACTGCACATTCGCGAGACGGAAATAATGTAGGTCGTCCACGTGCTCGACATAGGCACAGTCTGTACATGCGAGACTAAAACGTTTGGCATCCATTTGGTTCCATTAGTGCCAAGTGATAAGTTCAAAGAAAAAGATGAAAGATAAAGTCAATTTACAGAAGAAAACAATCAGAAACACATCCAGCCAGCTTAAGCGTACAACGCTTGTATGCGGGACAGTGCAGAGAATTTACTCGCCTCAATTTGCAGAAATAAGCAAACAAAAATTAACTACTAATAGCTTCTTTATTATAATCGAATGGTCTACGGCAGTGGTTCTCACCCAGTGATGTTTCGCGGACCTTTTATGGATCGGCGGAGATGATGGAGGACACCGTTCGTGGTGAGGGGAAGGGAAAGGTATAGGTTAATTATGATAATTATTTAATGAATGGATATAACTAAGAACTAGTGTGAAGTAGACTTCTCTCATTGACATACGCACGAGAAAACTCACCCGAAAATTGGTACTTTTCTTCTCATTCTGAAAAAAGACATCTTTTGTTGCTGGGCTTGACTGATGAGGGTAGGCTTCGCGGACCCCTAGAATGCCTTCGCGGACCCCAAAAGGTCTGCGGACCCCCATTTGAGAACCACTAGCCTACGGTATCAAGTTCTATGGGTAAATTGAGGAAGAGTGCAAGAGCATTTTGAATATAATCTAAAGACTGATTGATGATATCCGTTAAAGACTTTTGGCACTTCACAAAAATAAATCAAGAAATATTTCAATCAAAAGAAAAAGTACATACTTAGCTCGTGTTGATGCTTTTCAACGATATAATTTAATTAAGCACATTTCAACGTCTAATGACAGAGATCACCATACGTACAATAACGAGTGGCAATGAATAATAATACAGGTGTTCACACAAAGTTTTATCGTTCAAATTTTTGATACTCTAGTTAGGTCTGTTATGGAAAACACCACTCTTTCATCTTCTTTTTTATCTGCTTCTTGTACGATATTTTAAGAAGATCTGTAAGTATACTGTTAAAAATAATGGGAACATAATACTGGCGTTGTCCTTTTCAATAGTTAGTATATATTTTTCGGAATAGCATGGGTTTCTTTGCGTCGAAGATATTTTTGTCTGCTCTATACTTCTCTGAAATCCCTGAAAAAAATAATGACTGCCTAATTAAAACAAAAAGTTTCAAAATATTTTCAAATTACGATATTCCGACTGATCAAAGTTTCATATTTTGATCGATATATTGTGTTATGTATTAATACATTTATGAATACTTTTATCAATTTTTTTGTTTATTTTTAGGACATGTCCCCTATATAGTAATTCCATATCGTATAACAGACACTCCCAGCGACCGGTACACGTCGCGCGTCAAATTGATGTCGCAACCACTTTTAAGTCTATAGAGATAGGCTGAAACAATACGTAGTTTTTTATAACATGATCAACGTGATCACCCCAAGAAAAAGTTTCGTCAAAAAGCTGTGCAAGATAGCATGCTGCTTTAACATTCTTCAATCTTCTGCAGTCACACGGACCACAATGTCGAGCATGAAGAAATAGAAGGACATCAAATGTAACCAGTTTATAAGGATTTCGAAAGCACATAAGTTTAGTATCTTTATAATTGACAGAAATATAGTTATTACCGAACCAGCTCGATAATGCATCTATACCACCTAGAAAAAAATAGTGGCTGCAATATTGCATTGTGGGTGCTGTGTCGTCTGGGAATTAGAATAGTTTTGATTTTAGTTTCAGGTGAGCTACTTCATTAATGTATATGTTAAAGAGTAAAGGACCTAAGGTAGATCCTGTGGAACACCAATGATCTTTTGAATAGAATAACTTGTTAGACCGTCAATATTTACCACTTGCTATCTGTTCGTAAATACTTTTCTAGAACTGCATAAAATGGCCCCCTGAAATCAATTCTAATAGCTTCTTTATTATAATTGAATGGTTTACGGCATCAAGTCCTATGGATAAACCGAGGAAGAGTGCTAGAGCATTTTGAATATAATCTAAAGACTGATTGATGATATCCGAATTATTTTCCGTTAGCAACGTCGTGGTTTTTCTTTGTGGAATATATATTTTAATGACTAGAGAATATCTGCCAGAAAATGATTTCATAACTTTCGCTAAATACTTTTCCGTGATATGTGAGATTGAAGGAAGTATGCATTCATTTTTGTAAACAGGTCTTATGATAGGCAATTTTATACCGTGTGGGAGTTTCCGCTGGCAAAGCGCAGTGTGAGTTTTAAAGTTAAACTTTAGTTTTACATGACATTGGGGACGACTGTTTTTGCCCTTCATCTGATTATAACCTCGAGTTTGGTAGGAAATGAACTTGCGGGGCATATTTTTATTTGTACACGTACTTTATTAGATATATTAGTTTTTGATGGCTATTTAGAAAGGATTATTCCTCATGAAAATGAGGAATAATCTTTCTAAATAGATATAGAATAAATAGGATATAGAAATTTAAAAGAAACTCAAAGTGTAATGTTTTCACAGCTGCTCCACAAGAGGAACTCACCTTAGATTGCGCACAAAATTTTTGTTTGTAAATAATACACAGCTAGTCATTAAAATATTTTATGTAATGGCTCGAAGAGCTTTCTTGGTAACTCGCAGAGAATCTTCAAGGGACCCATGAAACGATTTTTTTTACTTCCGCTAAATACTACCAATAATCACTCCATAACATAAACAACTTAACAAACTTGACTTGGCTTTTTCTTTTTGTCTAAACAATCGCAGGCGCCAAAAAAAAAACAAAAAACTATATGAACATCGTTCTTTTCGCGATCTTGGAGCCAGAACAAGCGGCCACGTGGCCTGGTCCCTGTTTATGCCACCAACGTTAATTACACCCACGCGCTGGGGATGGCAAAGTAGAAAATGCTTGCTGAGCTCCAGGCATTGTTTAAAATTAGGCTTTTCTCATCACAGCAGTGGTTGGACACGAGCCACCACTACCCGAGTGTCCGCCGAGGCATTGATGGTTACAAACAAGTCGAGTCCTCAGACAGTTCTCATGTCCAATTCATGAACACCGCTGGGCTGTCATCAGGTAGGTGGTTTCGATCCCACAATTATGTTTTAAAGCTTCGATAAGGCAAGAGTAAAAAAATAAACGCTTTTTATCCTCGCCATTTAACCGCCATAAAGAAGCTTCTGATTCAGTGGCGATCTGTGCGAGTATACTTGGGTCAGACTAGGGCCAGTAGCATATGCAAAGTCATGAACATTCCTACCGGATATCATTTGATGACCCCTTTAACTGCGATCCCAATGCCTGCTAAAACACAATTGCACTTTGTGTTTTTGCGGTTGTCATTTGGTTGTGAAGTGGCTTGGTTTTCGCAACGAGTGAACTGAAAAGACGCCAGCTGGGTGTCGTTGCTGCATTTTGACTTGTTGTCGACGAAAGCTTTCTTACGAGCGTGTTGAAATTTTTTATGGAGGCGCTATTCGGCGCTGGGCAAAACATGCGTCTCTTTGTTGAGCTTCCGATCGGCTCGTCATGGCGGATTGTTCCCTGCCGACTTTCAGTCAACGGCCGCTGTCTGCCTGCTTTAATTTCTTGTTGAGTTTCCGATCGGCGTACCTTGAGTTTGTCAAAGTGCGGACGTCCGCCGGCGTCCGCACAGAGGAAAAATCCTGCTTCGCCGAGATCCGCGGGCTCGGTGATTGTCTGCAAACGTCTCTGACTTTCCTCCTGCTTTCCCCCTTGCCACGCGAAAACCCAGCGCATGCGTACTCGCGACCGATCGCCGCAGGAGGCGTCCGCCATTAAAGTGCAAACGCTAGGCATGGTTTGAGTAAACCCTCTCTTCAATCTAGGTTCTCTACTCGGTGACGCAGATGACGCGCTGTCTGAGTGGCGGCCGAGACGTCAGCGGACCCTCATCCTCCTTTTAGTCGAAGAGGGGGACGCAGCGTTGACGTCGGCTCTCATCTCTTTTGCATCTCACGCACTAACGGTTTTGACCACCCGGAGGGAAACGAAGGACGCAGCGGAGAACACGCGCCATCTTGTCGAGGGAGACGTTGCCTGCAGGACTGCACAGGAAATGTGGTGAGGCTGTACGCGTTGATGGGCTTGGATTCGTAATCTTGATCGGATGCTTGTGGTTAAAGTTGCCGTGTGTTTGAAGAGATTGGCGAGAGTCGCGAAACGCTTCTTTGTGGCCGCGCCGGATACGACGGTAAGAGGTCTGTCTCGGACGAGCCTGGCCTAGCTGCTGGGCCCCTGGACAAGCTGTTACGCGGACTTTACTGGTTCGCAGCACCGGTTGGAAAGCGAGCAGATGTTCAGCACGTGGGCACCATGGTTACAGATCCCTAGACAGTCCACGTGGAGCCGATGAAGCAGCGCTGAACCTGGCCCGAGGAAGCGGCGTGGGACGACGACGAGGACGTGGCAGTCCGACTGATCCGGAGATCACGCTCGGGATCGGAGGTGGTCTCGAGGCTAGCTGCTTACTGGCTACGAAATCCTCCAGATTTTGTGAGCCTCGTTAGTTGGGGACCCTAGCAGAGGTTCAGCTCGAAGCTCAGAAGCAGCGGGATGGGCCTGTGTCTATCAACTATACCGCGCATCGGCTCAAGCGTTGTTGAATATGTCATTACAAACGGTTTGTGTTTGTGCTATGCGATTCCTGCATTTGGAGTTTATTTTTCCATCGTTAGTTCGTCCTCAAGTTTTACTAATGTATTACCATCGTTCTCGCGTTGCGTGATGGAAATCCCTAACCATCTGTCACGCCTCGAAGCAACTTCTGCAAATTGTATTTATTTCTTCGTTTTGAATGCTGCTCGCAATAATCTTTGTGAGTAAAGATTTTCCACTGATACTTTGATGTTCTTATTTTCTACACTATGTCCGCATGCGTGGATGCTTTTTTAATACGCAGTGTTTAAAATGCCTCTTCGGCATTTGTGATATTATCGGAAGTAAATAATCCCCAATCAATAGGCAAACAAATATTCTATACAGTATTAGAATGAGGTTCTCGGTTCGTATTCATTCTAGCACTTTGCTTTACACGAGTTTCTTGTTTTAAAGATTAGCCTAATGATCTTCCTTCATTTGTGAAACGTTAAAAAATTCATGCATTAACAACACACTAGACACTGGGTTTCCATCATGTTGTTATGAATAAAGGTTTCGACCGAAAGGGCAAACACATTAGACACGCCTCATAAAATGCGCATTTCAAACGTAGATATCTGAAATGTGGCACGCGAACGTAGCTTTGTAAGAAGCTGTAGGTTTATTTTTTAAATGTACATTTTAAGGAAGTGAAATAACAAAAATAAAATATAATCAAAGGACGTGTATTGGCGATGTCCTACTCGCTACCTTCAGCGATGGTTGTACCGCGGTGTGAGAATGGCGTTCCCTAGCCAGTGGATGATTGGCCTCATAATAAATGGACTTGCCTACACCTTCCTGGTGGGAAAAATTCAAGTAAGACCCTAATAGTGCTCGTATATAGCAAAACAAGAAATACTTACGCGTCGCAGACACAGTCTCGTACTGCTGTTCAATCACGATCATCCAGAAGAAAGCCATTTTGAAAATCACTAGTGCGCCCCCTATAGGTCGTGAATGTTGCAAATACCAGCCAGTTTTTCATCTGCACCCCACCCCTGCCCGTTTATTTATTTATTTCAAAATACTGCGACCTTAAGAAAGGTCATTGCAGGAGTCTGAATGACATATACATTTTACTTAAACACACACACACACAGAGAGTCATAGGTAATGCAAAACAAACTAAAAAGACAGCAATAAGTAAAATAAAAGGGTTATAGAAGGGATCACATCAGTAAGTAAAATGGGAGGATTATTAATAGTATGCACTTTCCTAGTATGCACAAAACGACCTAAAGTGCATCCCAATATTTATCAAAATCATGTGAACGAGTCGTATCATCAATATACTGTTCCAGTTTTTAGTAGTTCTAGAAAAGAAAGAGAATTTAAAACAATTAAGCTGACATTGATATGGTAATATGCTTAAGAGATGAGAACTAATTGTGCGGCGATTGAGAAGTAAAATCAATATAACTATTACGAGCATATACGAGGGGCGTTCATAAAGTTCATATTATTGGCACAAAAAATTGAAAAAAACGGAACAAAACAGGTATCAACATGAGCGCGCGTCCCTATAGTTTCCGCACAGTATAAATATCGCATATTATCGTAGCTCGGAACGCCACTAGGGAGTCGGAACAAAATAGGCACCGCCCGTCGGTGCCAAGCACATGCAGTGATCCGTTTTGTTCATTTGAAGGAAAGCAATGCCAAGGATATTCATTCCAATCTGGGAGCGTTGTTCGGGGACAACGCCCCAGTTTGTGACACTTTGGTTAAATGGCGCACACGCTTCCAGTGTGGCCAAATAAGAGGAAAGCATTTCAAAGACAGCGACCAAGTGATTGCTGAAGTGGAGAGATTCCTGAACACTCAAAACGAGGAGTTCTATAACAATGGCCTCCGGCATGTGATGCATCGCTGGAAAAAGTGGGTAAAATTTGGTGGCGAATATGTAGAGAAAGTCTCAACTCCTACTCGAGTTTGATTGCTGAATCTCTATTCCTTCGTGACAATAATACGAACTTTATGAACACCCCTCGTACACTGTTCTTATTAACTATTTTATAAAGGAGCTTAAGACGTTCAACTTTGCGTCTAGAAGCCAAGTACTGTAGTCATACATCAAGCATGGATGAAGTGGGGAAAACGTGCGGCCGTAGCGGCTACAAATAACTCTGGTAGACTTAGTCTGTATTGTGTCAAAGAGCCTAACGTCACCCTTAAAAATGCGGGTCCGAGGCTACACAGCCATATTCTAAAATAAGTATAATTAAGATTTTATAAGTGGTTATTTATATTTCAACGTTCTTTTAACATATACCAGTTTTTGTAGGGCAGGAGAACAAACAGAACTAATGTGAGTGTCCCATTTAAAAGATGGGGTAAATAAATTTTATAATAACTTATATTCATAAACCTGACGCAGGATCACATTACCAATGTTATAACAAAAACAGACGGCATTTTTTGTTGGTGAATAACATAAACACAGTTTTATCGAAGTCAATCACCATCTACCGCTTCTTGCTCCAAGTAAGAAATTGTGAGAATGAGTCATTTATCATGTTGTGATACTGTACTGAATTGATCTCATTATTTAAAACACAATCATAGGCATAAAGGCAATATTTAACTGGAAGATGGTTCACGACATCATTAATGTAGAGTAGAAATAAGAGGTTCGATCTGGATGTGCGTCGTACGGGTGTGCGTTCGTGTATCGCTACTGCGTGGTGCACGTTAAAGTCCCCAGACTACTGGCTGTACTGCACTGGCTAAATTGGTCATCTACAGCGAGTGACTCGTCGGAACTTTGAAAAAGCTGACCAACTACACGCTGTAGAAGTATCCGCACAACCCCAATTATTATTGTCATCTGCACACTAGTTTGTGAGCTGGCTCCCGAGTGGCTTGCGGAACGCTAAAATGCTAAAAGCCACTAGAAGAATCTGGCGATCGGCAAGATAATCGTGATATTACTTTCAAGAAAATACGAGCATATCAACCATGACCATATGAGAGCAAGCTCACACAACAGTGTGCAGGCGAGAATCATCCGGCGAAGGGCATAGACGATGCACGGCCGCCATTTTAACGCGACATTGTTGAGGACACAATCATTTCTAAAACCCAAGACCGGAGGCTACAAAGAGGGGACAAACTTAAGACGTCTATGTTTGAGACGCCTCGTGCTTGTCCCCTTTTTGTAGCCTCCGTCTTGGGTTTTGAAAATGTTTAATTTTAACCAGCTTACCTGCCTTATTACATTAACAGTGTTTAGGAGCTCGTGTCGCAGAAATTCTGGCGCTGGTGTCGGTATCGGCGTCGGTGGCACCAAAAAATCCCACAATGTAACGCGCGCAGCCACATGTGTCACACGTGACGCCATATGTGGGTGCGCGCGTTGCATTATATAATTTACCCGCTAAATGTGTCGGAAAAACGTTCTCGCCAAGTGTGGCAGAAACGTTTTTCGCAAAATTTAGCGCAAAGTTTTCCCGCGAAACGTTTGCAGAACATTTTCCTGCCAAATCTAGCTGAAACTTTTCGCGCAAAATTTAGCGGAACATTTTCCCGCAAAATTTATCGGAAAATTTTTCTGCCAAATTTAGCGTGTCGATAGGGCGATGACGGCACTATCAACACACTAAGTCACAGCCCCGTGTGACGTCCCGTGACACGCGACGCTACGGACTAGCCCATAAACACACACCTGCGCGGCTTGGCAACGAACTCGTGTTTATCTGATAAGGTTTTGCGAACGGGACCCGGTAACGCTCTCGCGTTCCACTCTTAAAGGCGAAGATTAATGGTTCCCCAAGTTTTGTTTCCTTTATTTTTAATATTGTACCGCCATTGACTTGATTTCTGACAAAAAAAATACACGAAACCCTTCTTGCGAACATACGTTTGTGTGCCCAATATCAGGTATGTACGTTTGCAATTCAAATTTTCAAGGCGTGCCAAATAAGGTAGTCCCAATTATCGCACCCTGTACACCAAGAACTCACTAAGAAACTCTTTAAGAAATCCTCAGAAAGTAAATAGAGTTTGATATGATTTACCTATGTCTTTTATTGAAAACTCATAACAAAAGTCAAAATAAATTCGCATAAAAAAGCTTCGACACGCGTGGTGTTCCAAACTCGCAGTCAATAAAGATGTTTTCGAAAGGGTTTGGTATATAAATAAAAATAACTGGGGATGATGGATTACCACCGAAGTGTAAAGAATATCAGCGTCCAAAAATCTCGCGAAACTTATTACAGGCGCCAAATCCCCCGAGGCATCTTATTTCGCGACGAAGAGGTCTGGCACGTAGGTTATGAACCAAAAAGGTAAAAAATAAAGGATTTTGCAAATGCTTATAGGTTTTAAATTTTTCTCTCTCTCGGATGTCCATGCAATCTACTGGGCATGGCTGTCTTGCGAGAAGCCCAAAAAGACTCAGGGAAGTACGCAAACTAAATGAAGGCAGAATTTTTGGGGTTTGTCTTATGAACTCTTCGTGTGTTCGATAACATCGTTCTCACTATCCGAATAGATCGGGATATCAGGCTTATCTACGCATTTACCCGATATAGAACTCGCATATTTACTCTTGCTCCAAAATTATGTTTATTTTTTTCGACTTCTCTTTTTTAAAGAACTAATTCTTTAGATATTTTGTTTTTACCGTAAAACCTTTCAATTTTTTTTTACTTAGTCAATATCCGAAGTTTGTTTATTGTCGGATAATATACTTTAAAATCTCAATAAAAAATTAAAAAAAAAAGTTCTCACACCACATTTGTTGGCGTTAATGAGCATTTACTCTGACTCGAGTTCGTATTCCTTCTTTCTAACAACTGTTAACTCCAACTTATATTTGGAATTGCGGCACCTTATCGCGTACAAATTTGGCTCTTCTCATACGTGTAACATGTGTCTCGCCACGTGAATGAAGAATGGTGAGGGACTGTCATTGTGATGAGCTCCAGCAATTTCTTCTTTCCGATGTTGAATCGTAGGTTATTTTTTTCGTGTTAAGTGTTAAGTGGTAGGGGTTAAGCACTGCCCGGCTGGACAGCAGCATTCCTTCAAGAAATGCCGCTAAAGCGGAAATAAATTTAGTAAGAAAACTTGATTTTTTTTTTTTAAATCTGACTTTAAGTAGGAGGTAATCTATGTCATGCCCGTATTACCTAAAAGACGCATTTGAATTTGTGGAAGAGGGGAGTAAACAAAAGGGGAAAATAAGACGTCACGAAAGGGTTTCTCGTGCGTGTTCCTCGGCTCGCAGAGCTATAGCGTTCTGCGTCATGGATACTCTAGAAGGTGATTCATGCTTCTGAAAGATGTTAGCTGAACGTAGGAAGAAACACGAAGAGAGAAAAAGCGATAAAGAGAAAGAGAGATACAAAATCGGATAAACACTCTGCTGGACTAGTAACCATTTATTGAAGATTTTCCACGCGCATTATTTCGATATAAAGAAAGAAAAGGTTTATCTTCGGTAAATTGTGGCTAGTCCAGCGGTTCCGAGCATCATTCTGCAGAAGAGGCAGGCACCTCGGCGGATCGGAGGAGTTTGCGCAAAGGGGTGTCGATACGAGGTAAGTATATCCAGTTGATCGTTGCCCGAAATACACAATTAGAATCACGCTTGCTCAGTTGATGACGTCACGGTACGACCAACCAATGACGTTTGGCGGCGGCGAGCGGCTGCATGTGTTTGGATTTTTGTTCACGTTTACTGTCGTTTTGACAAAAAACAAATGATGGTCATATTTAGATTCTCAAAGAATAACTACGTCAGAAAGAAGTGATAACTTTTTTTTTTTCTATAAACCGTTCAAGCTTCTTTTTAAAGGGGACCGGAGACGAAATGACGTTACATCGAGCTCTTTACCCCTCGCTTCAAAGTCCACCCGCGAGAAGGGTAATGCGTATCGCACTCGTGGAGACGATACTTCATGCAGGGCCAAGGGCAGTGTAGTTGCGAGCGTTGCCGCTTGGTGGGGTTAACGCGCGACAGTCTTGCCTAGTAGTAATATCCGAGGACCCTACGCCCTATGGCCTAAGCATATCGTGCCAGTAACATCATTCGCGATGATGGCGGTATTTTATGTGCCACGAGCGTTCGGTTCGCCGTGTTAATATCATACCATAGAAGTAGTAGCTTGAGAAAACTAATGGGTAGAAATAGCCGCCAGTTCTGAGCAATGGCGACACATGCAAGCTATGTATATAAGGTATTCACCGGGCGCCATATTTGAGCGCGCTATTCACGGCGCATCCGGAGAAGGCGGGGAGGGGGGGGGGGGGGGGTGTAGGTATGGTTCGCCTGAAAGAGGTCCGCACATCTTGAAGTAAGTAATTGTCTTGCTTCTATGTTTAGAGATTCTTGAAGTTTGTAGAACTCCACGGGTAACCTGTCTGTAAGCTCTAGATGATAAATTTATTTATTGCACTACAACCGATCACTTCAGGTATAATGTGCACCACGCTGTAGTGATTACTCGAACGCGTGCCGGTACGAAGCTCATCCAGATCGAGGCGGGCAGGGGGTGGGGATCAATCTCAGGTGGTTCTCCACACTCCACACTTTGAGCTGAGACGCGTTAGCCCACTCGGCCACCGATGCCTCCCCCTCCCCCCTAACGTCTGCAATGAACGACGATCTTAATGGTGTGGAAAACACGTCGTCCGAAGCACTGTGAGGTGAGGAACCTCACTAGGGGTACTTCTGTTTTTCCTCACTATGGGTAGCCCACCGTCTATCCACGCGATTATATTTTAATTTTCATAGTGCTTAGAAGCTTGGCATTGCATGTGCTTGCACCAGCAGAGGAAGTTGAAATATCCTCCTCTAAGGATTGTGAAAAAACAATTCACCTAAGCGGCTGATACCCAAACTTCTCGCCGCGGATACAACGTTGTAGTTAGCGTGTTAGCGTTCTCCGCCAAGTCACAATCAGGCCTAAGTAACTCCACGAGCGAGCCATACTACCGCGAGCTGGCGCTGCTTTTAGAGGCCGATGACGTATCGGCAATCCAACGGAGCTTCACCGACCGCCACTCGAGGCAATTTTGATATATGGTAATTTGCTTTAAATTTTGTTTTCTTGACTTTTCTGCTGGCAGTCATGAAATACTTGTCTATACTCCGCCGCAAATTACGTACGAGCGCAGGGGATGCTACGAGCCATCAGGGCCAAAGAAAAGCCGCGTACGTATCACGTGACCTTGGAGAGGGGGCACAGCGTCGCGCGGAAAGCGTATCACGCGCTACATCCACAAAGCGGGATTGGTTGGAATAGCTCGTAGCGTCCGCTGCGTCCGGACTTAAGGTGAAATAAAGTTCAGGCTAGTATTTCTGAACAACCGGCACAACATATGCAACATAAAAACAAAAAATAAGTGGAAATATTTTGTTTTCGTACCCTCTTAAGGCCTTTGGTTTCGAATGAAAAAAAAAAAAAATGGAAGTTGTTCTACCGCGTACGGACGCGACAACGCTACGCCGCCCAGTACTGCCTGAACCACCCTGAACAACTGTTCCGACCACAGTGGTTGAAACTGGGTTCAAATGTACTCATATTAAAAAAAAACTGTGGAGCGCTAATTGAAATGCTTTTGGCTTACGATATGTAGACGCTTGTATATGCAAATTCGTATTTTTCAGAAGATAAAGAAGAAATGTTTTTTGTCAGTCCCTGAAGGTAGGCGACCTTGAGGCCTGTGGCTCTAACTACTACGAAAAGGCCTAAAATTCAACACCGGTACCAAGAGACAAACACGGCGAGATCAATATGTTATTCTTAGAATGAGTCAAAGCGCTGTAGAAGGGTTGAGGTCGCAGCGACCCCACCGACCTGCAGTGGCAGAGAGAAACTACCCTCAATGTAACGGCCGCAAGAAAGCGCATTTTTTTTTTATTCTGGTCCGGCCGTGGTTTACAGTCACCGACAGTGTAAAAAAGGCAGAGAGAAGCTTCAATTTCTCCGCCTCCACCTCGAGCTTTCTGACCTCGACAACGTTTCGACGTCTTGTACGCCTGGAAAGCGAACTCGCAGTCAAAGCACAGCGGAGGGCATGGAGTGCGTGCAAGAGGCCGGAGATTCGAAAGAAATGCCCTGATGTTCTCATTTCATCAGGGTAGATAGACGCTCTGCACGCTCGCCAGATTACAGCCTCCATTGCTGACCTTATTTTGTATTATCGAAATACGAAGCCACTGAAGCGGGCTTTGACGAGCCTCTACAAAGGCCCATGCTGGGGAGAAGGACACAGTCTAATCAAAAATATCAATAACCTGTCCTGCTGGGGTAATGACGGAGCGAAGTGATCAAGATAAAAAGAAGCCAAAACTAAAGGTCGGTTATAGAGGAACCCATGCCCAGCTGCTGCAAAGCGTCAGTAGCTTGACTCACGTTTTACTGCTTCAAACCAAAGGCGAGCACGGACCATCCCTTGAACCGGAAACTTCCATATGTCTTGCCAAAAATCCTGCGCAAAAAGCAGCAGATGAAAGTAAGAGAAACATATTTTTCTCGAATGATTTCGAAAGCATCGTTCTGACTGGAAAGGCGGTGCTTTGCCGTGATTTGTTTAGTTTTTGGAGCAACGCTGTTGTCATACCAATGTACTCGACACAAAAGCGAAATACAAAAAGAGGAATGTCAAATTCTTCAAGTGGCTTTGACAGCGGTCTCGTTTGCAATTGTGTTCCTCGGGATGATATATAGATATTTGGTTTCCGTTGGATACAAGGGAGGCAGTCAAAATTGATTTTGCTTGTCATAAGTCTCTTCTGCGTTTTTTTTTTGTTTCTTGTCAAAAGAGGAAATAAGAAGCGATTGGGCTGAAAAGACGTATCGTTTATCGTTGCCAATTCCTGGGGGTAAATCCCCTCTATACTGAAAGTGGTGCAATTAATTTATTCCCCGGCACACACTCACACTCCAAAAAAAACCTCCTCTTCCTCTTTAAGTGTCTTTTGCCACTACAACTGATCACTATGACAATTGCTGGATCGCGCGTCCCCACTTGGTCCCTGCAGCGTTGCTGCGACCCGAGTGCGGCCACCGGACAGCCACCTTGCATGGAGCGAAATCGCGTTTTTACTAGTGTTGAAGAGGCAGGCGGCAGCGTGCTGCAGACACGTTTTCTACTCGTTCGTCGTCATTCGCCAATGAAGTCTTTTAAAACCCTAAGTAAGCGGTGAGACTTGCCGTTGAGAACGCGTGGAAATTTTTATGAAAGCGCAGCGCTGCATTAAAAAGGCTGAACTCGTCGAAAGGAAGTTTCGCCGGTCTCGCGGTGTGATGGCAGCTTTCTTGGAACCGCCGAAGGGCTGCGTCCCTGTGCCTTAGCACGCTTGGATACATATCAAGAATCGACGCCGTGTGGATGTGCTTTACGAGTGCAATATTCGTGACGCCGTATGTGCCTCTGGGGCAGCGTTTTACATTACACTGACGACTGTATTTCTAAATTGCGGCACACGCTGTCCAAAAGCGAGTTTGGTGGAGCATCCAGTGGCGAGGGAAGAGGCGGGAAGGTACGTCTTTTTCTTCGTTGTTAGACGATTAACAGAATACCGCACAGCAGCTCCTCATCACTTATCAGTGGTCTGGCTCAATATCTACCTAGTAAATTGCACTTGACATCAAGTTTGAGCACGGCTCGCCTAGTTGTGGTTAGTCAACAGAGTGCACACGACCATATGGGACGCGCTTTAAAAATTTTCAATCTCGCCGTCTTGTACTTTTGCCTTCGAAAACCTTCCTTGCTCCACAGCGTTGCTTTACTTGTGCTGCCGTGTTATTCATTAGGGTAGATTTGCAACGTTACCCATGGTTAATTGTGCATAAGAGCAACCGTTGAGTCCCCCCCCCCCTTTTATTGGTAGCAACTTGCCGAAACCACTGAACGATCCTGAACTTTGTGGCCAATATATGATGTAAAAATATATACGTGCGACACACCTTCAAAGCTTTGGCAAGGCGTCGAATCTTGATCCGTATCCAAGCGTGCGAAGGCACAGAGACGAAGCACGTCGGCGTGCCAAGGAAGCTTTGATCACTTCGCGAGACCAGCGAAACTTGCTTTCGACGATTTGTGCCTTTACATACGGCTTCACGCACATTGCACCCGCAAAATACATTCACACGATGTCGATTGTTAATCAGTGTCCAAGCGTGCGAAGGCACAGAGACGCATCACTTTGGCGTGCCAAGGAAGCGTCGATCACGTCGCGAGACCGGCTCAACTTCCTTTTGACGAGTTGTGCCTTTTTAATGCGGCGCTGCGCTTCCGTAAAACTTTCCACGCGTTCTCAACGTTAAGTTTCACCGCATGCACAAGGTTTTAAAAAACAGCTTTGGCGAATGACGACGAACGAGTAGAAAACGCGTCTTGAGCACGCTGCCGCCTGCCTCTGCAACGCTAGCAAAAACGCTATTTTGCTCCATGCAAGGTGGCCGTCTGGTGGCCGCACTCGGTGAGCGGGTAAGCGCGATAACCAATGATTGGACGAGCGTCCATCTGGTTTCGGTTGGCCATTCAGTCCGCTAGTTGTGCTCTCCCGTGTCACCGCCTCGCATTCTCAGGCGGATTGCATACGCATACATACTACATTGCCGGCCGCTCGTCAAATTTTCTTTCATCGGTAGAGCGTACGTCTCGTGTTTTGCTTTTAGAAACGACATCGAACTGCCGCTTTGACGTAATCACTTGTGATTGTTTAAAAAGACGCACATTCACGTTTTCTTCATCTCGTCGTCCCTTCGGTGTGTAAAGACAGCAGCAAAAATGCATAAGCAGTGATGATATTCGCTGTTCACTGTTTTGGAAACGAGCGAGTCGGCTACACCGAAACTAAGATGTACCTTGCTCCGTTCGCAGCGTATGATCACGGCTTCGCATTCCACGACAGATACAGTGTGTTCGCTTATGGCCTTGGCTCCCCTGTCCGCTGAAGTGGAAATGAGATTAGGACGATTTGCCTCACGGTTCAGTTTAATTGTATGAACGTAAATAAAATGGAAGAACGTACCTGATGTCGAACCGATTCCTCCGAGTAGCCATACAGCCGAAGACTCGATAGAACTTGCGTGCCTGCTCCAGACTTGAACCGATAAAGATATATATCTCGTATCCAAAGCGTCAGGGATTCCTGCAACTCATATGTTAGCGAAAACAAGAATGGTGCGAGTTGAAATCGCACAGAAAACACCGGTCTAGCAAGGGTTTGTCAGCGGTCACCTGTCGCAACGCTCGGCGGAAGGGCAGCCTAGGAAGCGCTAGCGTTGAAATGAAAGAAAGTGAGACTCGCGGAGAGGAAGATAAATAGGAAGTTTCTATAGGTAAAAAGGGCCTGGCGCTACGTCCACTATAGAGCGACTTTAGGTAGCAGAAGGGGGTTTTCAAATGATTAAGATGTTTGTTTTATTCTCTAACAATATACTATTTCGCTTTGTAAATCACGTCGGAGAATCGGACAGCTTTCCATACACTACACGCTTCATATTATATTTGGACGCTTGGCCTTTGCAAAACGAAACCTCTTCCGCTTCGGGGACGTACTTTTTTCTCGTTAATTTCTGCATGCGGACTGCAAGAACGAATGCCAGTCTGCGGCTTGTTTCGCGTGCAATGATTTATTTTCGATATTCCCATGCATAGGCCTCATAAGTTGTTTCTACAATAAACCGACCGTATTACTATGACTTATTCGTTTCCGCGACGCCGCCATTAATTTAGTTCACAGGATGCGGGCAGCAGTGGCCAAGACTGCTAATCTCGTGTACAATAATCATTATTTCGCTACGTTAAGAGTCCATGCAGCATTAATATTTAAATATAGGAACATAATTCAGGTATCTATGTATTTGGAGATCGGTTATACTAGGAAATCTAGCAAAAAACGTATTTATTTCCACATTGGATTTATTGCTTCCTTCCGAGCGAGAAGGGAGAGGGACAAACATAAAGCAAGCTGATATTGCTTGTATAAACTTCGACGGTTTATCTATGCTGTAGAATTAGATAATGTTTCCGTCTTTAAAACAGTATGTCTCGTGCCCTCTAAGTGACTGCTAGTTCTAAGAAATCCGCCTCGTCTGGGCTTCGAGCCAGGGCCTCTGCATGTCATTTTCAGCTTGGAAACGCTGGATGCTGCTTATTATCTTCCCGACTGTTCCTTAGTGATTTGTATTGCGGTGTTTTAATCGTCTGAAATTGCAAGTTTTGTTGGTTACGGTGTATAAACCAGATAGTCAGAACAATCTAAGCCCTGTGTTTCTAAATCTGCCAAGAACTATTTCCTTGCAGCATGGATAATTGGGCCAGTTTATCTACCGGGTGTCAAACGTAGCGGCCAGGCTCTTTAAGTCGACCGCGAAATTCGTTTTCTTAACCTATCGCCCTACGACTTCGTGCAGTGTTGGCCACAGATTTTGCATTTTTTTTGTAGTAAAATTTGTAAAGAGCGAATTTACCTGAGGAAAAAGTAAAGAAAGAAAAAAGGCGTAGCGCCTATGGAAACCCAGCGAAGCCACCGGTCTTCAAACAATAGGGCGCCCTATTGATTGAAGGCTGGTGGCTTCGCTGGGTTTCCATAGGCGCTAAGCCTTTTTTCTTCCTTTACTTTTTCCTCAGGTAAATTCGCTCTTTACAAATTTTATAAAAAATGCACCACCTGTGGGCAACGCTGCACAAAATCGCAGCGTGATAGGTTAAGAAAACGAATTTTTCGGTCGATTTAAAGAGCCTGGCCGCTATTTGAGACACCCGATATGTTGCTGATTGAAGTTACTTGATCTTAACGTGAAACGTTCCTTGGCTAGATGTTCGGAATTTCGTTAAGACCAAATAAAAGTGAAACATTGGTTAACGGGGGTCATGTGATCAGAGGGGTAGGCGAGGAGGAGCTTGACCGCCTGTGCATACTGAGGGAAAGGAGCTCGTAGTTTGGAAGGCTCTCGAAGATCGCCAGTTTTATCAACCCGATTAGCGGTAGTATAGCTTCATTCTAGGAACAACCCTCAAGTGTACACGTGGTACCCCTACCGGAAAACCCAGTATAATCTTTCGCTATCTGGATTATGGCACTGGACATCTGTCTAGGTTCTAACTGGATTTCAGGTTTTCAAAAATTAATCCTTTGTCTGCAATCTTGATTTCAAGTTTTCAGAATAAAAAAAAAAACATTTAGATTTCCACTTCCATAATCCAGATAGTGAAAGCTTATACTGGCTTTTTTCGGTAGGGATGTCTTACACTGTCTAATGAAGAGCGCTGTGAACGTAGGAATCTGTCATCTGGCATGTGGAAATTCGGAGTACCGCTGAACGTTTGGGATGCTAAAACGTTTTACATTAGCAACACAATTGCCTAGCAATTTACCATGCATTTTTTTCGCCGCCTTTTCTAATCAGCAATGTAGCGTTGCGCTCTACCAACTTCGCTAAATGGACGTTAGGCTTCAGGAAAAAAAAAAACATAATGTTATTTGTTGACTCGTATTTAAACCGAATCGCACCAATGATGAGCGTCCAGTGACAGCCGTTAATTTAAACGAGGGAAAATCCCCTACACGATACCTAAGCCTACCGAAATGTGCAGCCCTGCTACAAAGGCAGTATCTGACGCTGGCGAGAGATCTATATTTAAAAATGAAAGACGTTTACAAATCCCTGTAATGCCGAATTATAGCGCAGCTCTTGAGGAGGAGGAGAAGGGGAGATACGGAGGGGAGGGTATGCCTCTCCTTCTCCTCTTTCGTTCAATTGAGATTGATGTTGAGGTCATGTGACACCAGTTTTCTGGGTATATCTAGCGGAGAAACTGAATTTGTTCATGGGTGACGTGACACGAAGACATGTGACGTTGTTTTGCCCGCAAAATTTAGCGGGGAAACTGAATTAGTGTTTAGGTTACGTGGCGTCGATTTCCCCGCTAAATCTAACGGAGAAACTGAATATCTTCATGAGGGACGTAGCACAGTCACATGACGGGGTTTTTTTTTTCCGTTATATTTAGCGGGGATATTGACGTCACGTGAACTTAACACTAATTCAATGTCACGCTAAATTTAGTGGGGCGGTTACGCCGACTCTGCGGAACCCGAAAATGGGCGCCTAAGAGCTGCGTTCTAAAAAGAAAATTGTGAACGCATCACCATATGTTATACGATAGTTTACGTTACGTGCAAACCCTCACAGCTCGGTAAATCTGCTGGCGTGAATATACGAGTGTGATTACAAATTATCCGCACTCTGAATAGAAATTATTTTCATGTAAACTTTTTTCAATCCCAAGTTGTGAAACCTTCAGTGCATTGCCTGACTCGCAAATAATCTACCACATCCATTGTCACTCGTCAATCGAACAAATTCCTTTCACCTGCACGCTCAATGTTGTCGTCCTCAGTCGTAGACAGGGAAGGGCGTCCGGCTCTTTCTTCACGGCTAATATTTGTACGTCCTTCCTTAAACTTTCGTGTTTATTCGAATACACTTCTTTCCAACAAGACGCTTCTATAGGCTGCGTACAAAGGGGTGTTGTAGGCGTTACCTAAAAAAAGTGTCGAAATACGTCACTCGTTGCTTGCACACGAAAGGAACACCTTACCGTTCTACGTTACTTCAAAATAAAAAAGAGCGCCTTACAGTTACCGTTACCTATAAAAAGTAAAGCACGGTGCTATTGCGTTACTTGTTTAATTATAATAGGATTCAAGTTTTAAAAATTTAAGTTTTGACAAATACGTAGGGTCTTTTTCGAAGTTTATTTTTGGCCAAATATTCGGAGTTTATCGGAGTTTTTTTTTTTTGTTTCATTCAGAATTTTTTGAAATACGAAGTTTATTATTGTAGTGTTGCCTATCAAAAATAAATTAATACATACATAAATAATATAGGGCGCAAACCTACGCAAGATACAAAAAACAAAACGCGCTTGAATAACCTGATATTTCTCCAGCTGTACTTGGCGTCGGTGCCATTTCCATTCGCAATCCTAATTTTTCCCACGACAAAGGTTGGACACCATTGTTGCTTCGATAAACGTCGCAACTTCAAAATCAATGAACTCCTGGAGGCAGTCGCTGGGAAGCTCGTATGCGTCCCATCCTATTGCATCAACTTACCCCAAGGCCGCGCGAGGTGGAGTGGTGAAGGATGTTATAGAGACGTTTGAACTGCCCCTCTTTCCCTTTGTATGCAATTTATATGGTCCATAGATTTCACCGTTACAAACACAGCGCTCCTTCCTCTGAGGCACAAATATTATGTCCCAAAATGGAAACGAAAACAGTGGTTTACGTAGCGTCCCAAAGGTACAATTAACCTTGATGAGAGAAGCGATAAAACCTCATTTGACAATGGCCCAAGATTTGAAAGAAACTGTGATGGCATTCTCCAAGGACCATTGACCCTGTCCGCTGATCAAACTGAATTGTAAAATACCGTTATTTTCTTCTTTTTGTGTGTCCGTGTGTGTGTGTGGGAGGGGAGAAGGGGTCGTTGGCACATAAAAATTTGGAATTCGTCGGATAAATTCGATTTTAGGAAAATTCTACCGGAGGGTGCGTTTCGGGCTTCTTAGGATTTATCCGAAAACACGGAACCCTAATTATGACTGGACAGGTTTTACTGTTTCGACGTCGCGCGTATGCGATAAGCGCCATATTTAAAGATACATTATGTCAATGCAGAAACCGCACATACTCTTATCTTTTTTATGGTTCCTAGCTAAATACTCACACAAAAAACATACATAAAAACGTAAAATCATCTCTCAGAAATTCACAATGCTTGGCGCCTAGAAACGAAAAAAAAAAATGGAAGTGTACTTGTTTTAAGTTTGGAAAAAATATGTAACGAGTAAATTGAGTACGTTACTCGTTACTCGAAAAAAGAAACGAAAGTACATTACAAGGTAGTGTTTTGAAAATCTAACGAACACGTTATGCGTTACCGAAAAAAAAAGTAACGCCTTACCGGTAACGCCGTTACTTGTGTTAGAGGCGCCGGGTCACTCGAGCCGGCCAGCACAGAGCGCGGGACGAGCGCAGAAGGCTCGCGCCAGCCAGAGCTATACTCTGTTTCACCTTGTGTTGTACCGCAGGAAAGGCTACAAGCGCGAACTCCTTGCTCTAGGGCACACCTCGGCGGCACAAGCTGTCGTGCACCAAGGGCAGCTGCCAACACTATGAGCTCGCGCTTCTAGCCTTCGCTGCGGTACAACATAAGGTGAAACGGAGTATAGCACGGCATAGCTCTTCGTCGCAGCAAGCGCCCCAACGGTCATTTCGACAGCTTGCCCCGTTTTTGCCTCGAGTGCCGAAAGAGGACCGCAATTAACGTCCTGACGTCCTGAAAGAGGTGCCGGCCCCAACGCCCTTCCACGATCCTCAGGTACGACCACAAAGCTTTGTAGTGGCCTTCTACCTCGGCCCAGCACGTCGGACGCCCTGTCACAATCCACCGGCATCTCTCGACCCCCCTCAGCCTCCCTCATCAGAGCCGGAGGTTCCAACCCAATTCAACGTCGAGAGCCCTAGCCACTTTGGAATCCCTTCTCGCTCCAACGGAAGTTCTGGAAGATCAAGTTCTGTGGCGAGCGCGTTTACGGTTTGCAAGATGGTTTTCTTGATTTTTTAATATTAGGCCATGCATCTCAAGATTCATACGCCGTCTACACTCTAAAAAAGGGAGCGTGACTTACTCCCTCAGGAGACTAAATACGCTGCCACTACCATTAGTCCCCATAGGGGAGCAACGGTAACAGGAGGAACTGTTGCGCCCCGTCCATTAGTCCCACGCACTAGCACCGTTGGGACTAACTGTTACACCGTTTCAATTGCACCTCGAGGACCAACTGTGAGGCCCTTGCACTTGGTCCCCTGGGACCAACTGTTACACCGTGTGAATTGACCCCAAGGACGAACTGTTAGGCCCATGCACTTGAACCCCAGGGACTAACTGTTACACCGTTTCAAATGAACTCCGAGGACCAACTGTTGCACTTGGGCCCCTGGGTCTAAACGTTGCGCCCTTGAATTTAGACCCCTGGGACTAAAGGTTTATCCTTTACATTTGGTACCGAGCCACAAATCTCCGAAACAAAATTGTGCAGTTCAGGTTAAACGTAGCTTTATTGCCTCGTGGATACACATAGCATTCAAGGATGACTGAAGTCGAAGTTTCTGGGCGGTAGAATCCACGATAAGGCCAAATTCCGAAGAGTGCACTTGCGTTGACGATGGCTTGGACACTGGGACGTCTGTCCAAACCGGTCGTGGTCCAAGCACCGTTTATCGGGGCGCCGGCAGCTTCTTGCCTGTTTGCGAGGAATTTGGATTATTAGTAACAGGGCAGCATGAAATACCCGATCGCTCGACAAAAGTATGAGATATAATACACGAATAATAAAATAACAAAGAGGCTGCGTAAGTGCTACAATGGTTCACATCCAGCATGCGATCTGTTCACAGCAGACCAGCGCAATATTAGATTTTTAGTAGACCGTTCGCTGCGAATTACAGACCCAGCGTGTGCGTGCTCAAACTATGCTTCAAAGTGACGGCACGAGCTCCCGCCATCAACGCAAAAGTCTAGTGTACAATCGAATACACGTTTTCATTAAGGCCGTTTTTTACACGCAGCGAAGCGCTGATGTAGCGCTGCTCACGTGTCGTGAGCTACTTTTAGTCTGCCATGAGCAACAGTTTTGACGGTGCGATACAAAGCTGGTGACCGCTCTCGTCAGCACGCGCTTAGCGCAAGGTCAGCGCTATGCTCGTAGCGCTCCGCCGCATGTGTGAACAGGCCTTTATGGTCAAGCGATCCTGCCAGGGTCTGCAAAACGCAAAAAAATAAGCCATCGGTAGAACTGGCGTTTCGCTCGATACGATTGAATATGAAGTCTCTGTGCAGCATAACAAAACCAGCAACCATGGTCCCAAAAAAAATAGAGCATGGCGCGCGCTTTGCAAGCTAGAGAACGCGCTCAATATAAAACACTTTCTGAAGCCACAGTTAATAAATACACCATAAACAGAAGTACTTCGACATACCTTAATCGAGTTTCCTTGACTTGTGACTTCGGAACAGATCAAGTGCAGTGCTGCAGCACCGGGAATCCAAACCGGATCCCGCAATGATCGGAGACGACACAGAAAGAAAAACGGCGACCAGCTTCCAACGAACGCTGTATTTCAACTTTCAACTCACTAAAAACAGGTTTTTTTCAAGCAAAGACCCCTTCCCATTTTCCCAACGGACCCTATCTGCTTCATCTGCCCAACCACCCGCGTGAGCGAGGAGCACAAGAAAGAGTGCGGGGGAGGGGTTGGTGGGAGGGGGAAGGGCGCGCTGAAGAAACTATTTTCCCCCTCCCACTACACACAACACACGGACACAGCACAGCCCCAAGGACGGGAGAAGGTCACCATTTCGAACACGCCGGTCGAGCGACGTACCAGCAAACACGTTTTTTTTTCTTCTCTCTCTCTCTCTCTCTCTCTCTTAAGTATTTTCAATTTTCTCGGGTGTCTTTTTTTTTTTTAGTCGCATTTGTTTTGTGTTAGCAGGGTGTTGCCATGGATGACGTTCCGGGCGCGGTTCGTTCTACGTTGTTCATCTGGAATGTAATCTGAAACAGCAACGACGATGGCATGAAGGCGTCTGGATACTGCCCCTGAATGTGCTTTTTGAGTGGAACGTGCCGCGCATCAAGTGTGCCGTTGCGTATTTTGAGTTCGACATTGGACTATCCAGAAAGGTTGGTCACGGAGAGACGCTGAGACGAGGCTCGACTTGTTCTCAGTAACTCAGTTTTAGCGATTGAAGTGACCATTTAATCTGACTGCGAGACTCCGGTGTTGAAAGCGCAGCTTCTACAAACTGTTAAGTTTCATTTAAGAGAGAGAAAAAAAAAACGTATTAGTATTTGGAGGTGTTGCGTTTGGATAAATGCTCACTTTTTGCGCGAAGGCAAATTACGTGAATGGGACTTGTGAAATATCAACAGATCAATTTTGACGAGATAGTTGGGTGAAATCGAGTCGAGAATGCGAGTTAACATTCGTTAGCTCGCATTCACACAACTTGCGAAGCTCTACCATGTAATGTCTTAACGTTCGTGGCACATTAAACAGATTCGCCAGTTTCGTCCGAGTTTTGTCAACACTTTCAGCCGTGCTGGGCTGAGTCTCGCCGATCCCCAAAACAAGCGAAATAGCATCCGTCCTCCTGGCGAACATTCCGTTTGCCTTCGGGGACAAAACTATACATATGTACCCTGTCTTAAGGGTACTAATGGATGCTTTTGCTCGCGCACACCTATTGGTTATTCGCAGTCGAGCGCAGTTAGTCCCCAGCTTTTGGGCACGGTACCTAGCTTGAACCAGATGGTCCTTTCGGGGAGCAAATGGGAGTTCAGAGGACCAAATGCTGCCGTTAGTCCCTTGGGGCCAACTTGTTTGTTAGAGTGTATACTGCTCCAAATTGTGTATGCTTTGCTTGAGGTGTTCAACCTCTCGACGTCCACTGTCCCTCTCAACGTTTTCAATTCTTCTTTTTATTTCACCTACTTCTTTGTTTTGTTCCCTGATTTGCTTAAGAACTTCGTCGTACTGGTTAGACAAGTGGTGAACTGATTCCTTTGTACTAAAGACAGTTTCTTTCATGCTGAGTAGCATGTCAGCTTTTGCCGTAAATCAAATAGGCACTGCAAGTTCTTTGTTGACTTTACTTAATCGCGACATGATGTTAGTCTCTTGCGCTTTCGTGGCTTTCTCTGGCTTATGAGCGTCCCTGTATTTTCCTGCCCGGCGACCCGAACACTACCAGTACTTTGAGCTGTGAGCCTTTTCATCCACGTTCCCACGCTCGGTGAAACGGTAACCGTACCCGCATTTTGAACATGCCGCGTATGCACCATTCTCTGGCAAAGAATTGTGGCATACTAGAGAGAAGCTCTTGTCAACCATGACCCACAAACAGAGCAAAGTCGTTCAGCAGTGGCACGCACAGTTTTTCGAGAGGTTGTGTCAAAATTTAGACCAACCTGGAAGAATGAAATAGCCGGCTTAGTATGTTACGACAATGCGCTGCTGCCACCGCTGAACGCCTGTGAGGGCCATCTTCCTCGTCCGCTTCTTTTGAAGGCGCCCCAAGCAGCACAGAGTTCATCGTCCAATGGCTGGCAGTGGTCTTTTGGCCAGTCGCCAGGCAGTGGCCAGCCATTGGCCGATGACTGGCCTTTCTCTGGCCAAGGGCCAATGGCCAGTGGCCATCAGCCATTGGCCAAGCATTGACCGATGAATGGCCACTCTTTGGCCATTGGCCAAAAGGCCATCGCCAGTAATTGGCCATTGCTTGGCCGAAATCCGTGCTGCTTGGGGCGCTTGCAGTGTCATAAGTGACGTGTCGGTCTGGCGCACGCAAACGCCACACGGGATCCGGCTGCTGATGGCAGATTGCAGCGCGTAACAGAGGGTATCAGACGATCATGATGTTTCTTGTTTATTTTTGGTTTTTACTCGACTAACATTTACTGACGTTTATAGTGTTTTTCTACAATAAGAATGCAGTGTTAAGTTTCACTTGTTGCTCAGAGTTTTTTTCGTTTTAATTGCGTTACGTGTTGTCAAACTGTAATTATGTAACTATCTACAGCATTTTAGCTTTAGGGCGCAAAGGCTTGGTCAGGCACGACATCTTTTCTTCTGACTTCAACGCAATGAACTCGCGAAAAACGAAAACAATTGAATCTGTATTAAGAATACCTTGTCTTTTATTTCATTTTGGACACAAAGGTCTTGGGAAACGGACAGAACGTTGATACACTCTGCCTGCCGATGACCAGTCACCCCGATACATTGAGTCTGTAGGTAATAAAAACCCAAGTATTAATGTAAAACAAATATCAGCTGGAAACATCACCAAACATATCTTACTACATCCTCAAAGAAAGAAATGTTCTGGACTTATTTTAAACAGGCTGCCACATTATGTAAAACACCTGAAGAAGTTATATAATAATATGATTATTGGGCATGCCATAGAAAATCTATGCGGACACAATTTGGCGAACACAATTTATTCCGTGGGACACAACAAAATGCACGTCTTCACATCGTTTTAAAGCTGTTGTGCAATAGTGTTTTGCATTATTGGAATAACATTTGGATATATTATAAAATATATGTATTAACTATATATGGTCATTTATGGTTTTTGTAGATCGTGCTTAGTAATGACAACCTGTAGGAAAATAACATTGAGCACCGCACCGAATTTATAAATGAAAAATAGGATTTTGTCACGAAATACGTCATTTTGTCCATTACAGGTTTAGATAAAAAAGTTGGTTACCATTAAACAAAATGGTTTTAGAAAGTGCGGATGTGTATGGTCTTTGCGATTATGATATTAAAGGACACATGCAAAGAAAAAAAACATTTTTTTTAAACAGCTTAGATGGAAAAAGGATATCATAAAACGATTTTACAACGAAGAAAAAAAATTTTTAGAGCTATATTTACGGCGCTATCGAATTTGTAGTTGGCGCCCGCGGGCGCCGCGGAAAAGTGGCCCTTATTTATCACGTGACGGGCCCATATTTGTCACGTGGTGCTCGCGCTCTTTCGGAAGCTTCCTATGGCCTCTAAAAGTAACTTATTCATCTTTGTTTGAAGTATAACAAAAAACTAAGATGAATAAGTAACTTTTAGAGCCCAAAGGAAACTCCTGAAAAAGCGCAAGCAGACGTGATCGACCTGTGCGCCGGTCAGATGACGGCGGCGGCGCCCCGAACCAGACGAACTTCTGCGGCGGCGGCGACGGCGGCGTGGAGAAACGCGTTGAAGCGGCGTTCGCACAACGCTCAGCGTGCGGCGGCGGCGTCGCTTTACGGCTCGGCGACGCAGGGCGGCGGCGCGCGGGCCTACCACGTGACCAGCGGCGGCTCCAGCGGGCGCCAACTACAAATTCGTATAGCGCCGTAAATATAGCTCTAAATTTTTTTTTTTCTTCGTTGTAAAATCGTTTTCTAATATCCTTTTTCCATCTAAGCTGTTTAAAAAAAATGTTTTTTTTCTTTGCATGTGTCCTTTAAATGCAGCGTAGTGCCTCTTTGTATAGTAAAAGTCTTTCTAAGTTCGTTTTAGTGATAAAACCCGAACTTAAAGACAATATTGAAGATGAAAATGTACGGAAGCCTATTACACTTGAACATTTAGCCATTTTAGCATCATCAATCTAGGTTTGTAAAGGAGGCGAATAGAAAGAGTATTTTTCGCATGCATTTTATTTATGTGTTGGGTCATGATAAATTTTCTTATAAACGAACACATACTTACTGCTAGGATGATGCTGTCGGTAGCAGAGGGTGAAGACAGGTAAAGACGATAGAACACAAATTATTTATCAACGCCGGGCGAGCACGTTGGGCCTGGAGCGAGATGGTCGTGCGCCGTCTCCTTTTTCCTTACGATATTCATAGACGAAGGGTCATTCGCTCATACACTGCGAAATTTAAAGGGCATGCTGCAGTCATTGAGTTTATAATGCGACCTGAATATTAAATATTTAGTTTTGTAAATGTTTAACTGTTAATGTGCCCTGTTTTCGGTGATCCCGTTTCTATTTTAATTGCCAACATCAGATTCCAAAGAGACGCAAGATACAGGGTGTGACATCGTAATCACTAAATGCTTAAAAAAAAACAGGAATTAGTCCATTAACCGGAGACTCGACGAGGATCATCGAGTGGATAGGTACACCAAGCAAGTAGGTAAGACTGGCAATCTCCTATAATTAATATTGCCGCGTGCAAACAGCTGAGTCAGCAGTGTGCTCGACTCCCATGCCGCGAGCTGGGGATCGACCCCCACCATCGCTTGCTCTTTTTATTCTTCGTTTTGTTTGCATGACTGGAATGTTCGAAACGACTGGAGAATCTTGTTTGTTAGAGCATAGAAACTTCTAGACAACCACGCGCTAACAAAAGTAGCTTTGCATGGATGCTTGATTAAGTAGTCTTTCCGTCGCCGTCATTGTGTGGGCTTAGGTACTTCATGTTTCTGGGCACAAGTTCGCGGCATTAAACGTTCATTATAAGTCTTATTTATCAAGTGTATATATTTATTCGTGACAAAATCATTTTCATAACGTAAGATGGAAAACATGTTACTAAAATGCCTTTCTAAAAAGAAATGGCACTGACAGTTCAAAGAACACATGGCGTGGTGAGTCCCGATCATCTTGTTATTACTCGGCAGCCTCCGAGGTGGCGCCGGTGTCCGATAAGAACGTCCGAGAGCAAGGCACGAAGCAAGAAGCGGGAACACAATAGGCCGTGCCCCACGGTTCTGAAGCTACCAGCGATGTTAGTTTAATTTTGTCGATATGTAGCTTTCATTCGCGATAAATATAATACAACTTGCATTCTATTGATTACGTATCTGACTTGCGAAGCGTGAATGAGGTTTTTAGATTAACTTAATGATTTAAATATTTCTCAGTTTTGTGGCATAAAGAAATAATTTCTAGGAGTTTTCATGTTTTTGGTGCAATGGCCCAGTCCGATGACATATTTTAAGAGACGGCGGTAGTATATACTAATAAATAAAATAACCTATTCAAAGTTCTCAATTATTAAATTTGTTTTTCTTTATTTCTTCCTAAACTTCGCTTTGCAGAGGTAACGGGTGTTTCCAAATTTACAGAACCCTACTAATTATTGTGCCACCCTATTAAGAGGCTGTTGGTCACATGTCTGCGTGTCAAAAAATATTTTCCTTATTATTGTGTGTTTTTTGGGGGTTTTTACAGTTAATTGTTACTTTGTAGGATGATCTTAAAATAAGGTTCAATCATCTCACCAGATTTATCTGCATTCCATATTGGAAAAAAAATAAACTCAGATTATATACAGATATATAACCATATTCACATACCGTGGAATAAAGTAGACACGTAAAATACGTAATTCATCTAGTTCAACAAAGACGTAAAACAGTTCCTCGTGAATAAATAAAAGTATTACAAAACACTTCGTTATCGCAATAGGCTATTTAACTTCTATCGGCACAAAACGACATGAAATTACAATTGTTTGGTATTACAATGCATACAGAAATGTGTACAAAGAAAGGTTCACTGATAAAGCTGTTTAATAAAATAGAAACACAGCAATCTAAAACGCAAAGAATCTCAAGCATGTGGATAATGCATCGTTATGCTAAATACTTTACGGAAGTATTTAAGAAAAGATACCATAAACCCATTTGAAAATTCATTTGAAGTAGTATTCAAGTTGGTCTTTGTACGAACTATCTTGAGCAGAGTAAAAATACCTTGAAAAAGTTATTTAATTATTTTCGAAAATACTACTAATTCGAAAAAAAAAAAGCGGTGCTCTATTTGTAATGACGTTCCTGGAAATTACATTTTTCTCTGATTTTTATTACTTTCAAAAAGCTCATCAGCTGCTGCAATTGAAGTTTATTCTGAAATAATTCAGGATATGAAATATGATGAGTGCCGAAATATTTTATCAACAATGGGGACTCGTGCATTGTAGATATGCCGCAGGCTCGGCTCATTACGCATTCCTCAATAAGTTGGTAATGTGCTCCGCCGTTATTCGGGGGAACTGTTATGAATATGCAATGCTGGACAACATATCAACTGAACTAGAAATTGATTCGGCAGTCAGATTTGTTGATGAGTAGGCGAGTGAACGAAACACATGCGCGCTCAGGTGAAGCATCGACTCGACTGCAGCAGCCGCGGTTTCTGATTAACAACCAAGAGAGAGTACTTTGTGCCCCCAGTCAAATGCGAGGAGCCCCTGTACCTTCAAATCTCAGAGAACAAAACAATATTAGAAAGGTCAAGAGGGAAACACAGAAAACGCAAGAAAGTCTCCACAAAACTGCTTCTAAACCCCCTTCCACTGCCCCTTCTACCCCACCCTATTGTAAAGACCAGTTCAAACTGGTACCAGTTTCTAACTTGGTAATTGCTCAGGTTTGACTAGTTTCATAATGGTTGAACTGGTCAAGGTGGTTCGAACTGGTCAAACTGGTTGACTGGTCATGATGGTTGAACTGGTCACGGTGGTTGAACTGGTCACACTGGTTGGCTTATACGCTGGTTCGACAAAAAGTATTTTCCTTTGTTTACGCCACCACTGCGCTTCGGAATTTTTATTATACAGAAATGTAGACACAATACGCCTACTACAAGCATAAGCTGAACATACATTGAGCGCATACACATACACCGCACATACAAACATTAATACAAAGGCACACTAACCCGAACACTACTTCCGAGCTCTGCGTTTCCGTCTTTTATACTGGTCGTTTTGAACGTACGGAATTTCTCGGTGACCGCCTAAGCAATAAAAAATATTCCCAGCATGGGTATTTTTTTCAAGCAATGTCGTACCTCTGAGAGTATTTTGAACGTCTCAGGGGATGAATCTCTTAGTAAAAGGTAAACGCTCGCGATCATGCCGTAATTATTTGAAAGCCAATAAATCAAAGTGAGAAAGCCAATAAATAAAGTGAGAAAAAGGGGTCGAATTGGTACCCTGTTGGGTCAATCTGGTTACCAGTTGGACCAGTTCGGCCAGTCTGATGACCAGTTCGGCCAAGCTGGTGACCAGTTCGGCCAATCTGCTGGCCAGTTCGGCCAATCTGGTGACCAGTTAGGCCAATATGACGACCAGTCAGGCCAATCTGCTGACCAGTTAGAAGGCAATCTGGTGACCACTTAGATTAATATGGTTACCAGCTAGACCAGTCATGGCTACCAGTTGCACCAGTTTGATTTCCTGTTAAACCAGTGTGACCAGTCTAAATACCAGTTTGACCAGTCTAAATACCAGTTTGACCAGTCCAATTACCAGTCTGACCAGTTAGAGTTTCAAACTGGTTTTTCCAATAGGGAATACTTCAAATTATTCTTGACGCATTGTGATCAAATGGTCAAGATTACAGAATCAGACTTGACTAGTTAATAATTGACTACTTCTGGCGGAAAGCTGGTTGTGAGGACTTGGAGAACGAAACAATGCGCGCATAGAAAAAGAGATGAAACAAACGCTTTTGAACGAGCTTCCGAGCAAACGTTAAGCCACAATAGGCACACAAGCAGCTTTGGGGAAGCCCAGTCTAGGTCACTGAAGCTCAATGAAGCCATCAGGATCTGGTTTCTTTAGCCGATAGAGTGCTTGTAGTCGCATAAAACGTGTCCGCCCGTATTTATACTGGAACCCCCTGAAACGGTGATCTACGAAAATGGTTCGTAATAATCATACCGAGCGTTGGCGTCACAATCCTCCGCTGACGCTACCACTCTACCTGCAGTCAAAAAGTGTGGTCTGAGTTTAAAATCCGGATAACGTCAGCAGCACTTTGCTAGATCCAAGCGTGAGTATCCATTCAAAATCAGGTTGAAAAAAAAAGTAGACAAGTAGACAGGAGAACACAAAGGTGGACGTGCTTGGGGCTATCCAGTTGGTGTTTTGTTGGTATTTCGAGACCGAGTTTTGCTCGTGACTTGTTTCTTCTTCTGTGTTGGGTCGCTTGACTCCAAGTTTGGAATCCCTTCATATTTGCCCTGGAATCTGACGATCCCTAGTTCCGCAAGTTGTTGTGGCGAAAAAATGTTTTCCAAGGTTGCAAAATGTGTTTGAGATCCTGAGTACAAGATGGTGATAAATGCTAACTAAGACATATTAGAAAATACCCTAGACTAAATATATTTGCGTGATACCAAACTGCTACAAAAATATTTAAATACAGTACCTTAAATAGAGTATTTATGACAGTAAACCGTCTGGACGCATTATAGGTGGTTAAACGTCTCCACTAATAGCGAAACGTTTCTCATGGAAACACTTTTCGACAGCAAGGTCAGCGAACACCTGGAAACACTTAAGATGTTATGCACTATAATCGTAGAACGGCAAACTGTGAGCACATTCCCGCAAAATTTACACCATCCGCAGGAGCTTATAGACAGATTACGGTAGGTTACGTGTTGGGAAGTTTTCAGCTGCTCGTACTTGTATCGAAAATAATTACAGGGCAGTTGTACAGTCCCAGGGTAGACTCCACGTCTGAAAGCCATCTCAGTTGAGCCTTTACTTTTAATATTGTTTCACGTAGGATTCAATTAACGCCGGAACCTAAAAAAATCGTACCAAACAGAAGACAACGTGTTCCACATACTTCGTACTTTATAGGGAGCGATGTTTCAGATAAATTCAGATACGTCGTAGTTCATAAGGAACAATGTTTAATATAATTGATAATATTAAACAATGAATGTTGAAACCCCTCTTTGAAGTTTTAACTGGAACAAACCGGCGCTTAATTTGAACAGGGGAAGTGCTACGGCATATAAGTGGAATGACAATTCATGTAGGAATTATTTGTTCCAGAAGAACAACATCGAAAAAAATAAAACGAAGAGCCGTCGCAGCTCCGAATTTGCCAGCAAATTCGCACCATGTGAATTGGGCTTTACTCTGCTTTTTAAAGAATCGCGAGGACTGATCTTTTTCTCCCCTATTTTCTTAAGCTGGATGGAGTGACTTTGTTTCGCTGTGTGAAAAAACCAATACTTTAGAGAGGTAGTACCTCGAAGAAATAATTTACCCGTCTCTTTCACTGAATATTATAATGCATCGCCGCTCGGGAGCACGTGGAGTAAACACTGGCGCTGCAGGTTTCGACATCATAAGTTTAAAGTCCACTCCTGTCGGTGAAAGTTTAAACGGGTGGAGGTACCGATACCAGCACTGACAGCGAGTAGCGTCTACATTAGAATTATTAGCGAGTTTTAGAATAGGGGGCCCCAAAGGTTTGGGTGCCCCAAACAGCTCGGGGCATCGCAATGGACATACGCAGAAGTTCTGTGCATGCGCAATGGGACGCTCCAGGCTGTTTGGGGCACCCAAGGCTGTGGGGCCCCCTACTCTAAAACTCGCTATTTTCGCTCGAGAAACCATTAAGAAGTAATCACATTCGATGTAGTAGCGTGCATACGTATAAAGCCACTCTAGACCACTAAAGACGTGTGGGCGACCGGTTGGTACACGAAGAGTTAGACCAGGTTTTCCGCAGGTCGAATCGTCTGCGGTCATTTCCTTTTAAAAGTGCCATTGGAAACGCGGGCGGTGCTGTGCCGCTTATATAAGGCCGGCAAAGCGTATGCGCGAGGTTTCTGGGCCGCGGCGTGCGCCGGCAATTGTCAATAACTGACTACGTGTTGTTGAACCAGTGAGTTCTGTCATTCTGGGGACTGGCACTGGAAATCCCACAGACACCAGTTGAGACTATAATTCGGAAAATACGGTAGTTTGGAACAAACTTCGTCCTCGGAAATTTTTCTTTTTTCTGAGTTTATTTATTTACGATTATACAGATAAAGGAACGTAAACCCTTGTGCTCGGCTTTCCTCCTTGTCAACACACTCATCCTGAAATATCTATATTTTCCCACCCGTCGGACGACGCCATTTTTCAACGCGCCGGTAGTGAAAAAAAAAAAGTGCTGTTTCAGCGTTCGGATGTGACTCGCGTCTTCAATCATTCAAGACGAGTCTCAGCCAAACGCAAACGGAGTACGCGTCTCCATTTCATGCACCGCGTCTGCCGGGAGGGGAAAGGGAAGTTGGGGGGAGGGGGGGGGTCTTTTCCCATGAGGAGAACTCGGCGTGTAGAGAGGAGGTTAACTTTTCGTATACGGAAAATTTCTTAACCTTTTATTTGCAGCTTCATTCCTCACCAAGTCACCAAAAATGCCAGCAGCCAGCACTCTAATATCGGGGCTTTTTTCTTAATGCAAAAATTCGCGCACCCTGCTTATAGCGTAAACCGATTACTTAAAGTGCAAAGCGTGTAAACAAACATATTTGACTAAAAATAAATGCAGGTTCACATGGTACACTTCACAGAAAAAAAGCCGTGTATGATGCAATGTGTCACAAGTAGAATCATCATCGTTGTCGTTGCGATAATCAATAGTTTCTTTCGCAAAGCGGCATAGTGTTGATGATGGGTGTGCTACGTCGCAGAGATATAGATTGAAAACACTCCCGCGTAAGTCGTCACTAGGGTAACACCTATAGCTTCGACACCTTATCGGGTCGTAATGTTTCCTCTTGTAGCTTATGCCGCGGCCGACAGCTCACATGGAGGAGTAATGATCATTCTCAGCTCAAAGAGCGACACAGTCAAATATTTTATACACACCGAAGCAACTTGAGATTATTGAGCATGCCCAGGCAGCACTCAGACACTGGGCCAGCTCCGGGGGAATATTGCTCACAATATTGGCCCAGTTTTATGTTTTGCACCATGGGCCAATATCAGGTAATGATCGTTCTAAAAATGGGCCAGAATTGGCGATGTCCTTCGAGTTCTGGGCAGAGATGGGCTATATCGCTTAACATGGCCGCGGCCGCTGCAGTGTCAGCGGACTTAAGCCAAGCCAACGTTACTAGAACCGATCAGTTGGGAAACTGCCATAGAGCCTGCTCTGAAAAAGTGGCACCGATCTGCACTCGAGAACCGAGCTAATAGCGATCGCAACGACGACATTTCTCCCGCACCGTCCACTCGAGGGACTGCACGTGACTTCTATTTTGGCTTTAATCGGCCATTTTGGCTCCGAGACAGATACGGTGGTAGGGGCTTCCAAGCAGACGCGCCGCGAATTACTGCAGAAGTTAGGACGCGCTACCTGAAATCACCGCTGAGACATGGTTGTATAAAAATAATATTAATTGTGCCGGAAACCTTGTAAACTTAAAATTTTTAGAGAACATCACGCGCCCCTGTGTTGTACTAATCTCCAATAACAGTTACTACAAAAAGAGTTTTTTTTTTCCGTTTGTTTATACGGAAAAACCCAGTTCCAACCGCTGATTGCCCGGCGCTCCCTCGGCGCGGCCCGTGGCAACAGCGACGGCCGCCGCGATTGGCCGGCGCCACTGACCGATTCAGTATCGTTTTATAAACGGTCAAGAATCCCTAATACCGTCCGAAATAGCCGGTTCAGACCCGACAAATTACCGGAAAACTTCGCTGGATACTGTATATCAGCGTGCCATTGGCCAACCCAAATGATGTTCAGCCGACATCGCCCACATCACAGCAATACTGGTCCGATCTTTACAATCCAGCGCCAATATTGGCAGTATCAGGATGATATTGGCCCGAGTTCTCCGATCTGACGCCAATATTGGCGCAATACTGTGTGCTGCCTGGGTGTATTTATTTTTTCCTTGGATGCCGCAGTTTTTGGGATGTGCTCTTAAAACCCATTTATACAGAAAAGTAGCAACATCCTTTGAAGAATGCCGCCTGCAATCTTGGGCCAAACCAGGCGGCACTACAGTCGACGCGCGGGTGTAAAAAAGCAAAACATAAAGATAATGGTGTGCGCGTCAGAGGAGGGGGGAGAAGGAATGCCTATGCTGTAAAGAGTGCAGTGCATGCTATGAGCTCATGTCGCCAATCAAATAACGCCGACTCTGCGACGTCACGGCTTTAATCGTCTTTCTTTGAGCACATCTGGTAGACCATGACAGTGCGCTTTTAGCCTGTGTGCATGTATTTGCATGTCATTCAGCCTTTGACTGCGCTCTGACTCAAGTATAGGAAGGCCGTCTGCTATCTTGGGCGAAACCAGGCGGCGCTACAGTCGACGCGTGGGTGTAGAAGAGCAAAACATAAAGATGAAAGTTGTGCGCGTCGGAAGAGGAGGGAGAATATGTCGCTACCTTTTATAATTCAGTGACATTAGTGTACCTGCGCACGCTATAGACCTTTCCAAGAAAGAGCGTATGGCCGGTGCCATTTCCAGTGTTCGTGCGTATGGCGCGTGCTTTGCTCGTTTTCCGGAGCGACGCACACGCGCGTGCTGAGCTGTGGAGATCGCACGCTGGGCTGTGGATTTGTAAACATTGGAAAGGTCTATAGAAGGAGCTGCGTAGTACCCCACAGGGCATTCACGTTTCGTTTGCAATGAACGAGGAATGTGTGCCATTTTGTATTTATTTTGTTTTCTTTTGGGCCTTTCTAGCATTTGGCGCTGACAAATAGCAGTACGGCATGCTGTTGATGACAGCGCAAAAAAAGGTTCACTTCTTTTTTCTGTGTGTGAAGCAAGCTCATAGTGTTTGATTCACGCGCGAGCCTATGCACGAGCGCCTAGGACTTGTAAAACGCGCATAAAATTGAATGCTTAAAAAAAAAACAAATTAGACGTTCGTGTTTAGACAGTGTAAGGTTGGTCTACTTTTGAGCTGCGACGACATTGGTTTACGTCGTAGATGACAAAGTTATCCAGTGCAGTGCCGGCGCTAGCCTGGGGTCAAGAACGTGCATCGCGTTAGTATTTATAACGTGCTGTGCGAAAATCCTGAAGCGCAATTTTTAAATGAAATGACACGTGGTATTTGTGTTGCAAGAAAGGAAAACAAGCAGCTGGCGTTTCTCCTTGGTAGCGCGCTCGCTTTACATTTGACAAACACGCGATCGAATCATGAGAAAACCGCGACGGGTTCTGGGGATTTGTTTTTTCAATAATTTGGCGATATCGACGACAAACGCCCTAGATCTTTTTGAGAGGGAAGGAGAGCCTATAAGAGCTACCGCTGTAATATTGAACCATGTAAAAATGTTTAGTCTACGCATATTTGTTTTACTATAGGTTACAGCGCACTCAAAGCTAGAAGACCAATACAGATATGGATAAAATAAATGCTCAAGGTCATTGCGAATTTGCTGTGCCTCGTTGGTTTAGTCGAAAATTACACCCGTACGAGAGGACATGATTTTCCCCGTTGGCTCGTAGCATAAGGTGTGAATTGAATTGAGGTGAAATGAAATATAAAAAAAGTGAGACGAGCCTACAAAGAAACGACGGTGCCGTCGGACGCGCGTTCTCGGAGCGGGTTCGCGACCAATGGGGTCAAGCGCCCTCCTATCTCTGCCGCACAGGAACGGCCGTCGCTTGACGTTACATATAGTTTAATTTTATTCGTCGCAATTCTTTGCGTCGGCAGTATGACTTAAAGAGCATGCATAAATTATGGGGAAGAGGCGGGTTGGCTGCTCCTTCTTGGTAGAAATTCCTAAGCCACTTGCTACTTGTGCTTGGTCCTTGGGTGTCTAAAGTTGGGTTGTTTCGTTCGTGTCTGTTTGTCTGTGTTTATCCGCGAGTGTGCTTCATCGCGGGCACGTTCGCTTCCTCACATGGATACTACCCAAAACATTTTCTTGTTCCTTAATTTACTCCATTTCATGTTTTCTTTTTTTTCCGAAGGCCCTGCGAATTTTTAGAGTAGTGTCTTCTAGCGCCAGTGTTCTATGGAGTTTCAAATATCTTGTATTATTTTTATAATGCTTTAGCTCAATTTCTGATATTCTGTCCCTTTATAGCCACTCTGAGACAAGAAGGGCTGTAGTTAGCATTTATCACGTATAATTTTCTGAAATACCTGAAAGATAATGGCTTCTCGCAAGCGCCGCTTTCGTGGCTAGAAGGAACAATAGTTTAAATATTTTATTCCGTCGCGTTACCGCCTCCGCATTCGTGCTTTTTCTGTTTTCAATATCTGTCAGTCTCTCTTTTCCAATGTATAGTCCATTCATCACTTTCTCTCTTTGTCTCTTTCCCTCTCACTCACCCACTCATTCACTCACCCACTCACTCACTCACTCACTTACCCACACACTCCACTCACTCACCCACTCACTCACCCACTCACTCACCCACTAACTCAGCCACTCACTCACTCCCCCACTCACCCACTCACCCCACTCACCCCACTCACTCCACTAACTCACCCACTCACTCACACACTCACTCACTCCACTCACTCACTCACTCCACTCACTCACCCACTCACCCACTCACTCACCCACTAACTCACCAACTCACTCACTCACTCACTCCACTCTCTCACTCACTCACTCCACTCACTCACTCACTCACTCCACTCTCTCACTCACTCACTCCACTCACTCACTCACTCACTCACTCACTCACTCACTCACTCACTCACTCACTCACTCACTCACTCACTCACTCACTCACTCACTCACTCAGTCACTCACTCACTCACTCACTCCACTCACTCCACTCACTCCACTCACTCCACTCACTCCACTCACTCCACTCACTCCCTCACTCCACTCACTCACTCACTCAACTCACTCACTCCACTCACTAACTCCACTCACTCCACTCAGTCCACTCACTCACTACACTCACTGCACTCACTCCACTCACTCCACTCACTGACCGAAACTTACTTATATGAAAATGTATAACATGTGTATGCGTTCTAACACAGAAGATGAGTGCAATGTGCCAACTGAATGGCCTCACAGACAATTGTCAACGATTTGGAATATTTGATGAATTACCCTTCGACGAGTCATCCTACTACCGATTGGCCTAATTCAATCAAATGCCCGTCGACAAATATTGTTCTTGGTTTATTTGCCATCTGCCACAAAGGGGCAGTGTGGGGGCTCGTCAAGCCGACATCTGCCAGCATTTTTCTCACGCCTCCAGCGCCTGTACCTACTGACGCCAACAAGTTGGCCTAGAAATAAATACCCACGCACAATTTTATAGCCACTAAATATCTCTACTCGAGCATGTTTTGTTTTCAAAGGGGCGCCCACCTGTAGGTGCTTCTTTGAATTATACATACGTTATGATCAAAACGTTTCGCAGCTAATGAGTGAAGGCCGACCAACCTATTGTGTCCAATTGTCCGTGTATGGGAGAGGAGAATGCCATTGCGTCAAAGACAAGCACATCGTTTACGTGTGCGAGCGTTGCTAAAAAGAGAGACAACTATCGACGTTTTAGTGTACTTGGTTTCATTCTTAGTCAGAGCGCAAACAAAGGCTAGATGTCACGGAAACAGATACACAAAGACAAAAAGCGCTTTATCACGGCCCATTGGGTGCGTTGTTATATTATACTTCGTCTTAGCTTAGTTCCGAGCGCGGCCTATGTTATGAGCCGAAGGGCCGATCAAACAGCAAAAGAGGCACAACGTCATAGCGTGCGCTCTGCAGTGGATAGGACCCGCCGGTATTCGCCGTCTCTCTGTGCACTGCTCCACCGCCGGCTAGTCAAGCACAGAGAGCACGTCATGACGTTGCGCTTTTTACGCTGTTTGATTGGCCCTTCGGCTCATAACATCGACCGCGCTCGGACCTAAGGTAAAACGAAGTATAGTGGGTGGAAACACTCAAACAGAGATAGTGAACGCCGTGGCGCTTAGGTGTTGAGCTGTTGGTGATGCTTGATCGGCCCAATGTGTCGGCGGAGCTCCAGCTGAGGGTGATATGAGTCAGGGCAGCTCTGTGGTTTTACTTGTTGTTTATTTTATTTTCTTTTTTTTGCACGAAATATCGCGGCTCACAACAGCTTGGCATCGTCGTTCGATGAAACTCTGTTTTATTGATTGGCGTTTCATCGAATAGCCATTTCATGGAACGCCAACTCATCAAGTAGCTTGACAATGCTTGATCGAATTACGTTTCTGCTATCAAATTATTGCAATTATAATAACCACGCTCGTCATATTTTGTAAATAACAGTAGCCTTTAGCAAAAATTATGTTGCTTAGTTTCGGCCAAAGTCTGGACATTTACACTCACCAAGTAAACATTTTCAGCTGTGATTTGAGACTGTGTTGTGTTTATCCCGCTCTTATTTATTTTTTTTTGTTTCTCCCGTTTCTGGCCTTTTTTAGTATAAGCTTCCACCACCTCGCTTGCGCGTCAACTCTAATTTCAAGCGAAACAAGTTTGTAAATTAGGGTGACACTATATAGTTTTGGAATCCTATGCCAATTTTTATTGCCATTTGGTGGGCCACGTACGAATTTTGAAATATATCCTTTCATCTGAATAATCGATTAGTAGATCAAATGGCGATTGGGACGAATTTACTACGATTGGAAGAACGAATCGGCAAATCACACGGCAATTAGGAAATTTCAGCCATTCTTGGTTTCCGATTGGTCGCGTTCAGTAGCGGCTCCCTCTGCACAGAGTAGCTCGAGTCAGAATTCGCGGAGTCTCTACTGACCGGCAAAAAAAGTGCGGCGCTTCAACTGCTCCCGCCCAGACGACTTGATGTATTTGTATGCACCCATAACACCGGCCGCGATCGGAGATTGAGGTTTTGTTAGCCGACGCAAGCGCCAGCGGACGTCTCATATTTCGATACTCTGATTTAGCTACAGAAACAAAAATCATCCAGATCATGTTCACTATGTTCACCACTGACAAGGTTGTCGGTAATCGACGAATTCCGTGCAACGCCGATCAAAACGAGGCACCAGATCAACGTTTAGCTCGCTTCCTTTGACGGCTGCCATCAGGAAAGATCTGGCTTATCGCGTTCCGTCAACGTCACTCCGAATATTGTTTGTGCCTCGCGCACCATCCTGTTGTAGCAATCTTTTTATTGTCCCAACTGTGATGTCGTTTTTATGTTCTTACTGGTGTTTGATCATAATTCGGGCATTGAAATAGTTTTTGCTGCCGATCCACCATTCTTTTGACCCTCTCGCAGCAAAGGAATATTATGCCGGCATTACACACGAAATAAGAATGTAGACACTCCGTCCTATATCTCAAATTACGTCACAATGTGTTTACACAACTGTAGTGCAGAGGTACGATGAGGAGGGTCTGAGAAAATATTAGTTTCAGTATTTTCAAAAGACCGAGAAAACAATATAAAAAAAGAAAGAACCGCCGAACGGCAGCGTGTGCAAGCAGAGACAGTAGTGACAGGAAGCGCCAGGTGTGTCTCTCGTACGGCCTGCATCCAGGGCGCGCTCAGATGTATACTGTTCCGTTCACAAACGCATGAGACGTTGACGCACTGTCGACGGTGTACTCTTTGTTAATCGTAGGATTGCGATGTAGGCGTGTGCTAGTGCTCCTGCAACCCAAGCATTCTATACCGTTACGTCATCGCGACCGTGCCTTTGCCATCCCTGTACACAACTTATGCAACATCGAAAAAGCATAGTTCAAAATTGGCGGTCCCACTTTTCCATACCGCTTCAAAACCCCATCTCGCTCAGATCACTTGGCACCCTGACAAGGGGGGGGCAGGGGGCCTTCAGTTGGGGATTATCCGGTACATTGTCCTCTCAACAATGAACGTACGCGCGACGCTCAGGAGGGTGAACACGTGAAGGGAGGGGCGTAAGAGCGGAGAAGGAAACTCAAGGTCGCAAGCGACGGGAAAAAGGGTTTAGAAATTGGCGCGCAGTTTCCGCAGCATTTGCTCACACGGACAGCCGACGCCGCCCTGGTGGTTCAACTAATGTCTTGTTCAAGATGGCCGTCGTGGTACCGCAGCCTTGAAGGTTTCCCAAACGCTCATTATGATGTTTTTATTTCAGCGGAGCTGGTAAGGGCTAGTTTCCCCAGTTTCGTGTTTTTGGACAAATAAATCGCGACACAACCCTCGGGACATCTATAGCCACCTATAAGCGACGGTGGCAACCAGACAACCGACTTACCGGCTGTCTGGTTGCCGCCGTCGCTCAAAGATGGCAGCACATAGTACAGCTCCCCTTCTCTTCCTTCTTCACCAAAGTGGAAAAGCTGAATTTTTTTTTTAATAATTCTGTTTCCATCACGGAAATAGAACAATGAGAAATTGTAAATTTTTTGTGTTATATCAGTGGTTCTCAAATGGGGGTCCGCGGACCCTTTGGGGTCCGCGAAGGCATTCTAGGGGTCCGCGAAGCCCTGCCACATCAGTCAAGCCTGGCAATAAAAGCTGTCTTTTTTAAGATCGAGAAGGAATTTTCCCATTTCCGGGCGAGTTTTCTCGTATGTATGTCAATAAGAGACTCTACTTCACATCAGCCCTTAGTTAAATTCATTTATTATATCCTTATTACATTTAATCTGCACCTTCCCCCTCCCCTCACCAAGAACGGGGTCCTTCATCATGTCCGCCGATCCACAAGGGGTCCGCGAAACATCGATGGTTGAGAACCACTGTGTTGTCTAATAATGCGATGACTCCAAGCTTTTATTCTTACTTTGACACACGCCATCGAAATTAGTTTGCAACTGATAATAAGTTGCCAAGATTTCAAGTCGTTACGTCACAGAGAGGTAATTCCTGGTCGTGACGTCACGAACAGAAGCCATAAGAGGTCGCCACCGAAACATTTCTGCGCCAGAAAATCTATCGAAGAAGAAAAGTTTTCTTTTGAATATTTTATTTATTTATAGTATTTATGAACCAATAAATTAATAAATTGCGTTACAGTGTTATTCGTGCCTCTTCTAAATGTATGTGTTTTTATTGCGAAAGCATTATATGCCGCATTACTTGAAAATCCGGTGTCCTCGGCGGCGTGACCAAGCGATGGTACCGAAAATTGCCGACGGCGCAAAGTGTAAAAACACCTAAAAAATACCCAGATTGACGTTAAAGTTCTGAGGGAGGTTCCTGTAAACAGAGTAAAGTAATGGCTTTGAAATGACACTTTGGCACATTTTGATGTGTGTGTGTGTGTGTGCGTGTCCGTGTGCGTGTGCATGCGTGCGTGTGCATGCGTGCGTGCGTGTGCGTGTGCATGCGTACGTGCGTGCATGCGTGCGTGCGTGCGTGCATGCGTGCGTGCGTGCATGCGTGCGTGCGTGTGTGTGAGCGTGTGTGTGGAGGGGGGGGGGGGTGGTAATCGAACCCCGGTCTCCGGGGTGCGAGACGAGCGCGCTTCCATGACGCTACGGCGGAACCACGGTTCTGGCTGACTAAATCTGTGCCTAATGCGTGCGTCATTGGGCACGTTACGGCGCTGCCAGTGGGGAGGACGTGGCGTCACGTCATGAATGTATAAAACATTTCACCAAAAGGACTATAATGCTTTGGCATTCCCTCGCGTAAACAGTCTTAATAGGGCCCTGCAATGACTTTTTTACTGGTTTTACTTTGCACCGAACCTGAGCGCACTGAACGTAGTACCTTAATGAAACTTTTCTTTTCTCAAATTTCGCTTTATTTTAAAAGTTATAGGCAAATTAGAGTTACAAAAACAAGCAAAAAATAACCTCCTTCATGACGTCGTAGGTCCTGGCTTGAGTGACCGTGAATTAGAGGAAGGGTAGTGGGCTCATCGAGCGTTCACGGCTGCCGCACTCCGTGTCGACGGCTCGAGAGGGCGCCACTAAAGCATGTTCTGGATAGGCTGTATGAAGCGGGCGGCCAGGGCGGCTAGCATTGCATTTGCTGCGCGATTAAAGACTAATTCGGCATAACACTTCATTGGCCACAAACTACAGCAAACACGGGGTAAAGATCAGTTCAGAACGAGAGCCACTTCGCGCTGCCATACCGCCAAATGGCCAAATCGCCAACCAAGCCCGCGCCGAAGGCCTTCGGAACGTTCGGAAGCGGTCGGATGCTCGAGTCGGTATACGATCACAGCGCCGCCGCGTACACCCGGGATTTTTCTTCGCTCGCCGTTCGTCGGGGCCTCATCCCACTAGCCCTTTCTAGTATGCGCCGTTTTTTGCGCCGCTTGGTGGCGGGTACGTCGACGGATCATTTCTTGTTTCCGTACTTTGCAAACTGAATTTGTTTCTTTTCTGATCTAAAATACTGAACAAAAACTAGTTTCATACATAATTGAAACGGTTCGCGACACTTATATTTTGTATCTCGACTAAAAAAAAAGCTTTTAGAGGCTTTAACCAGTAGTAAGCCCAGGACCAAAGACGTCACATTTCACGCGCTTTCGGCAACGTGGGTCGCCCTCGTAGGCGGAGGAGGTTTCCGCGTCGTCCGGTTAAAATAGGACGCACTGCTATTTAGTTACTCTGTCCATGGCCGCTGGCTTTCCCGAACCCCAAGAGACGTGGAAACCGCAAAAAAGGCAGTCGCTTAAATATGATTGCAGGGCCCCTTTAAGTGTCTCTGTCGAATTTAGTATTGTTGAGTTTGATACATTGATCATAGTCATAGTATTTTTATTGATAAACCAAAGCTTGGTTGTGATATCTTTCGAGAAAACAATCCATAAAATGATTTTTCAACCTCCTTCTCCTTAGCTTTGTTCCTCAACTCAAAATCGAAATGAGAAATCACGTGCTTGTAACGAGCTTGGGCACGAGAGCTGATGACTCCAAGCTTCCGCCGTTCTTTTTAAGCACGCAGTGGAACTTGCCATTCGCAAGTGAGGATAAGTGTCGTCAGGGCACTCATTGGTCACGAACGCAAATTGAAATATTTGTCGACGCATCGATTGTTGACGAGCGCATGCGTCCGAGTGACGCAGTGCTTGTGTCCAATGCGTGAGCTGGGCCCGACTGACGTGCTTTGGTTACCGCGGATGCATCACAGTGAAAAGGCGGGGAGCTTTGGAAGGAGAGGAGGTAAGAAATAGTGCGCAATATTTTCGATTTTTCGTACCGAAAAGCAGCTTATGACTTTCGACCCCCGTGTACCACACTCTAAAAAAGTATGTGCGTCTACTTTCACGCACAACACTCGGAGAACCAATCAGCACAACTTAGGGAGGCAGCTTAACGAATGACGATGCCGAAACATCTGTTTAGACCAAAAAACGCAGACTGAGTTGTGACATTACGCAATGCTAGCGTGACGTTTTGCATTGCTTACTGTCACAACTCAGACTGCGTTTTTTGGTCTAAACATATGTTTCGGCATCGTTATTCTCTGAGCTGAATCCGTAAGTTGCGCTGATTGGCTCTCCGAGTGTTGTGCGTGAAAATATACGCACATACGTTTTTTAGAGTGCAGTTTTATTTTGGCGCACTAAACGATATGCGATTATTAAAATCCCAAATTATCCCAGCCGAAATTTCATTTTATGATCACTTTAACGATTTTGTGCAGTGTAAAACTTGTAGTGTTGAAAATTTACTGGATAAAATAATCTTGGGTTCTGCCCAAGTATCGGGGCATCCCGGACTGACAAAAGCAAAGACCTCGAGAAAGCTTTCTTTTTTTAACTTTCGAAGGAATGTGAAAGTATATCTATGACGAGTTAAGTGTTGTTTACGTTTCTGTATAGCACCATACAATAATAGTTGTATCAACATTTTTTTCTTTTTTAAAGCAAGCGGAAACAACCTTGTAGTGCAATTCAGCTCCGCACCACTCTTTGCACGATATTTCTCTCTTTAAAGCACTCTTTAATAAATGGAAAAAAAACAACATTAAGTGTCCTGTGTAGTTCAGGTGCTCTCCAGGGCTGTGTATTTGCTTTCTAAAAGAGTGGCACAACCAAGAACTCTAGGGCGCTATAAATAAGGGAGACAGCATTGCTTAATTAGGTCTACCGACACCTATCGAAATGTGTGATTTATAGAATATTAGATAAATAACCGATTGAATCTACTTAGGTGTTGTGAAGTTTACTGTGTACGTAAACGCGTGAACCGGCCATTCCGCGTTCATCAGCGCTCATCAGCACCATGGAAGGAAAGTAGGCATTTATTTCATCGCTTTCCCGAAGAAAGTAAACCCAGGCAGCACAAGGGGTTGGGCCAATATTGGAAGAGCATTGGCAAAGAAAGGTCCAATGATGGTCCACTTTAGCCAATCTGCTCCCAATATTGTTTATGCCATTATATAGAATCTTCAGTGATGGCCCAGCTTCTCCAATGACCAACCAATATTGGAAGCACATTGGCATAAAATGGTCAATCTTGGCCTGTCAGTTCCATTCGCTTGCGAATATTGGATGAACACTCGCAAAACATGGGCAATGTTGGCCTGACAGTTCCATTGGCTTGCGAATATTGGATGAACACTGGCATAAAATGGGCAATGTTTGCCTGTCAGTTCCATTGGCTAGCGAATATTGGATGAACACTGGTATAAAATGGGTAATCTTGGCCTGTCAGTTCCATTGGCTTGCGAATATTGGATGAATACTGGCATAAACCGGACAATGTTGGCCTTTGAATACCCTTGGCTTGCTAACATTGGATGAACACTGGAATAAAATGGTCCGCGTTGGCCTGTCCGTGCCGTTGGCATTCCAATATTTGATGGGGACTGGCATAAAATGGACACTGTAGCATTGGCTTGCAAATGTTGGATAAACACGAGCTTATATTGATTACTGTTGTCCTGTTAGTACCATTGGCTCATCGTCATTTCAAGAACAGAGTGGCAGATAATGGTCAGTGTGTGTTAGTCTGACAATACCATTGGCTTAATAGTGGAAACATGTTGGAATATGCTGGTTTAGACGTGTTCGTTTTGCCTAAACAAGTTGGAATTGCTCGAGCGCTTTTCAATTTTATTTAATTTTGTCAAAGCGCGATTCAGGTGCTTTTCTGCAAAGTAAACAAGAATAACAAGGTACAAAACTTAATGGCGATATTTTGCTCCTTCACTGTGCACATTAAGGAGTCGCCAGCCAAATGGGCTCATCAGGACGGCCAACTTGAAAAAAAAAGAAAAACGATGTCCACGTTTTAGAGTCAACATAATAGATTATTATGTTCTCTATGATCTCGACAAAAAAACTTCGTACCCTAACTACGGGCTTGTGGACTGCACTTCCTGTCAGGTGAAGATACTTCTTTGCGATTCACTCGAACAAGACACTATTCTGTAATGCGGTTAACGTGCGGTTAACAAATGGCGGCCCCAGGCAGCACACCGTATTGGGCCAACATTGGATTTGATGTGGCAAAGAATGGCCCAACAATGGCCCATTGAGCCATATGTTTCCCAATATTGGAATCACATTGGACAATAATGGACTATCAAAGCCAATGGTTTTCCAATATCGGTGATACGTTGGCATAGGCAGGTCAACATTGGACTGTCAAAGCCAATAGCTTTCCAATATTGGATATACGCCGGCATAAGCTGTCCAATATTGGACTGTCGGAGCCACTGGCTTTCTGATATTGGCTATACGCCGGCATAAGCTGTCCAATATTGGACTGTTAAAGCCAATAGCTTTCCAATATTGGATATACGCCGGCCTAACCTGTACAATATTGGACTGTCAGAGCCAATGGCTTTCCGATATTGAATATACGCTGGCTTAAGCTGGTCAATATTAAACTGTCAAAGCCAAGACTTTTCTAATATTGGTGATGTCATGGTGTAGGCTGCTCAATATTGCACTGCCATAGCCAATGGTTTATCGGTATTTGTGTCGAATAGGCTATAAACCCGCGACCCTTTTTTTTGCATTGCTGAGGTAGGAAAGTGGAAAAGAGTCATTCACGCGCTCGCTCGGGGCGAGAATTTTATTTAACCAACTTCATGGGGCGTACGTCGCCGGTGCTTTATAACCGCGGTCAGAAATACGTCCTTAGCTGCCTATAGGACTATTGCAGTTTTTTTGCCGGCTGCTCTCCCTTCGCATTGCCTTACCTCCGCGTTGAAAACTTAATTCCGTTTTTTAGATTTAATTATTTTTGTCTTTTCCGGTGTATTTTGTATGTATATGCATTACGTAGCGTTAACGTCTTCTACTTTGTCCGTGCCCCTGCCATGTTTGTATTTCTTTCTGCGTGCTCTATTTTTTTATATTTAATGTTTCTTTGCATATTTGTCATTGACGACGAAGTGACTTCTACTCTCAGTTTTACGAGAGTCTATCGCTCTAGAAAGTCGTTTATTGGACTTGAGTGAAGTTTCAAGAGGGCTGCTTCGACTGCCAGTGCACATGTCATCAGTGTAGGCAGAGCACCGACGTAGCAATTGCGACGCGAGAGCATACTGCGCCTCCATCTGGCCGGCCGCTCTGCGGAAATGTGAGCGTAGGACTCTCGAGCCCCGTTATCCAGCTGAAGTTGGAAGACGCTACTTTGTCGTCGCGAATCCTTTGCCCTTCAAACGGTCGTGAAGCCGTTGCGCCCGGCGTATCCTACGCAGCATCTTTCCGAAATTGTTAGCGCACCATCGCAACCTTCTGTCAGCGAGCGGCGGCGATTCATCGTGTGTTGAAAGTCGGACGATGTGCTGCACGCGCTGTCTTTTATGTGTAACTCTTTCGTAAAAAAAATATGAAGTTTAAAAACGCGAACCTAACAGTGTACAAATAATTATATATATATATATATATATATATATATATATATATATATATATATATATATATTTATTTATTTATTTATTTATTATTTATTTGTGGACATCGTGCGCAAAAAATTGTCGCGCTTAGTTCTTCATTCTAAATTTTAATGTGAGTTATACGACGTAAAACATACTGACTTCAAACTTGCCCCGTTTAGAATCACTTTTGGGCTGGATAGCTTCTTTAGAAATTCAAAAGCTAGCCTTCAAAGAGCTGTCCTGTTCAATCGGTATTGGCAACAGGGTAGACGCTATGCGTGTTTTAGGCCAATCGTGTCTCCGGTTAGGGTCACGTGACTACAGTCTCAAAGCTGGTGATAAGGCAGAGCACGGAACCTGACTAAAAGCCCAAGGCCACGCATAACATCCACTGCACTATCAACCTTGGCTACAAGTGACAAATCCTCTGGTTGGGTTCATTGTTGAGATGGGCTTGAAGATTAGACTTTGTAAGCGCACCCTCCACCCCCGTTCTGGGCTGCGTTCTTTCTACTCCTTCTCTTTCTTTCTCCCTCTCCCTAAGCTGAAGGCGCAGCGTGATCACGTGGTTTGACAGATGACGCATTAGCCGTTTACAAACCCGGAATGCCTGCGAAGACCGGACCTAGTTTCGCGTGTGATGCGGCCTGCGGGCCTGCTGTAGATTTCGCTTCTGTGGTAAATGTGGTAAATCTAGTTCGAGAGTTCCGATCACCAGCAGCGCATTTCGTATTAGTGCCAAGTGCGATCTTCAACATGCGGATTGCCAAGACCATGGATATTCTTTCGGCAGCGCCTACACACCGGCGATCTTCCTTTGTTGTGGGCATAAATGTGACCACTAGCTTCGACGGACCGAAGACACGACGGACCGCCTTCTCTTCCATGTGAGTGACAAGGAGAGGTCCTCCTGACCATTGGGGATAGGTATTCTTGCAACGCAATGTACGTTTTGTCCCTATCCGATGAGTTTGAACCGTGTCGAACTCTGTGCCAGGAATCTCCGACGAGTTCAACGTGTAATCCAGAGCGATCGGCCCGCAAGGCCCTGTACAGCGCTATTTGCAAGTGCGTTTTATTCTAATAGACCCGTGAGAGACGTTCTGATTGGTTATTTTTGTGTTCGAAGTCATTCTTATTCAGAGTAGCGATGTGGGCGAGTTGGTTCATGCTTAGAAATAAAGGAAACAGCGCGCAAACGACAAGGACGGGAGGAAAAGAAGTACACAGGACGAGCGCTGACCTGCGCTCGTCCTGTGTACTTCTTTTCCTCCCGTCCTTGTCGTTTGCGCGCTGTTTCCTTTATTTCTAAGTCATTCTTATTTAATCTTTTTTTGTGTTAAAATATGGCTGTCTTTTTGGCGGTAGATGTGTGCTGTAGTAAAAAGTTAAGTACAAAACGAGCGTGTTGGTAACAGTAATTAAACACGAGGAAGATACACAGAAAGGGGGACGGACAACGTCCGTCCCCCTTTCTGTGTATCTTCCTCATTTTTAATTAACTAAAAAGTCCTCCCGGTATTTCCAAGCCGAATACCACACAGCGTTGTGTAGTCCTTATTTGCCAAGGTTCGGCTTGTTGGGTGCGAGTGGAGTGTCAGTTATGTCACCGCGCTCTGCGAGTGTAATTGCCAGTAATTGTCTTTACACGACAAGCTATTTTATGTGCGCGATTTATTTTAAACTCTTGATTGATTCAAGCATTAAGTTCTGTTCAACTGTCAAGTTCTTACGTATAACGGGGTATTTATTGAACTGTTAATTTAGTAGTGCGTTTGACACTGGTGAGCTGAAGAGGGAGGCCGGCGGTGTAATTTATAGATTGTAAATATTATGGAGGCCATATGGGTACATTTATGAGTACATATTTCCGTGCCGCAAATACCGTAAATCTTAAGAAAATTGTATTTTTTTTTTTTCAAATCAAAGTAGAAATATTGGTGTGAACTTAATTGGCGAGATTGTACTTCTTAAGACTTCTTAAAGCTAGATGAAAGGTTGGAGGACGCCATGATGTTGGAAGAGTACAGTTAAGCAATTTATTAAATAACCTTCGTACTATTTCATTAATTTTTTAAACCACTATAAATATTTTAATCTAGATCGATCGAGCTCTGAGTAAGGACAAGTCGGACGAACAAAACAATAGTATACGCCTGGGCCGTCTTTCTAGAAACAGCGTCTCAGCTGAGACGGGGGGAAAGAAAGCACTGTCAAAGCCAGCGTACGAGCTCAACGGGACTCAAGACGCTTGTGTTTCCCAGCCTTTACAGTGCTTTTTTTCACCCAGTCTCAGCCGAGACACTGATTCCAGAAAGCTGGCCCCGGTGTCTTACCTGCGCATCTATTTATTTTAGAAGGCAGTGCTAAGTTTTTTACAAACAAAATAATTCACTGGAAAAGAAAGTTTATATTATGGAAAAGTAAACATACAAAAGTCGGTTGGCCTTTCCGAGGTTTTATACTTCCAGAGGAACTGAGCCGATTAATCGAATAGTTAATTAAAGGGCGGCGAATAATAATGAAGCTATGTTTTATTTTGATATTCATTATTGACAAACGTAAGAGAGAGCTGAGAGCCTCTGAAACCCTTCACCTGAATCCAAACCCCCGCTTCTGTCTTTTTCAGAATCCTGTGGCCAGGCCCCTGCGTGGAATCCCTTTGCCCAGGTCTTCGCCCAGCCCTCTGCTCTGTCCACTACGGAGCCTGCCGCTGAGTCTGCCTAGGCCCCCCTGGTTGCACAATTTTGTTACATCTTTTTATTCTATTTCAATAAATTATGAACTGTCAAACGTTATGAACAATTCATTTGCATGCTTTAATGATTTCTAAAGTGTCCAAATATTGTGAAATCGCTGCATTTATTAGATTTTAGTATCAGAAACAAAACAGTGCTTGAGGAAAAAGGGCAAGGGACTTGCTTGGTTCTCTGCACTGTTTTTGTGACACTAGTTAGAACACTGACTGAAAAATGGCATCCAATAATGTCATGATAATAGATGCAAAAAATAGCCAGTGTATTATACTGGATAGCCAATATCTAAGCCAATGTTGGAAGAGCCAGTGTGTAAGGCGCTGGATGGCAATGTTGGTTCAGCCAACGGTGAAACTTTATGCCAATATTGGATAAAAAAAGCGCAAACCACGTTGGTCCAACGTGTGCTGGAACGTTGGCAAACCAGTGGTCCAACATTGGCACCAATGTTGGACCACCATTGGATCGGGTGGCGTTTTCGAAAATACCAACGTCAGACCAATATTGGATCCATTTTTTGCCAACGTTGGGCCAACGGGGGTCCAACAATGGTGTGCTGCCTGGGGCTCTATGACTTTACGGCACTACTGGTGCCACAATAAGAGGCCTAATGCCTCCAACATGGCGCCAATGCACTGATAGCAGACGACAATGTTGGTCTTCATTTAGGTTCTAGCCGGAAGCGACGTCAGGCACAAAAAACCTAAACTTAAAAGCACAAAAAAAACGAGAACAAAAGTAGGATTGCAAACTCGGCGCGCTACTGGAAACTGAATTTTATTTAGACAGCATGAACAAATATAATACGTTACTATACCTGGGCGAAATAAATCAAAATTCCGCATTTTATGAAACGAGTGACGACGCACGGATGCAACCGTCATCCTCCTTTACACTGATTTTGAACGCCAAGAAAATTTTCCTCTCTGTATTTGCTTCCCAGTTGCCCGGAATTTGTGTTTTATATAGCAAAGGATCACACGAACATTTATCACAGTGGACTTTCAAGTTCCCCGAAGAATACCGCTTTACAGAAAGTAGGTGTGCTATGTACGATTGGGTCGTGCACGAAAGCACCCGATGTCAAAAGCCCCGTGTCAAATGCTCCACGACTGACACCCCACCCTGTTGTCACGGCTTCAAAAGGCCAGTTTTATCAGAAGCCCATGACGCGCATCCCTAGATCAGGTGGTCGGGTCCTCACCGTAACGGTTGAGCATCCAACTTTTAATTAAGAGACAGCAAGTGTGCACGCGAGCGTGTGTAACGTAATCATGTCGTCATTTGTAGACCCTCAACATATTAGGATGACATGAAACAATTCTGGTTGAAGCGCGTAAAGGGATTCTGCACGTCGGGCTATCATGCAACACACGTACGATCGCCCACATGTCGTTGGTATTTTAGACTACCGGTGTGGCGCATTCCACATGTTTGTGCGCATGTTTTTTGTGCGCATGCTCTCCAGATTTGTTTATTTCGAAGCATAAGCTAGTTAGTTTCAATGGTGCCCTGAGGGAACGCCAAAGTGGCGGACGATTTTCTTGAAATTTATTTCACCCCTTTTTTCCGCATTCGATTTATCATTGTCTCTTTTTCATTTTGACATGAGGTTCCAAGCTGATTTCGGAGCTTCGTGTCTGCCAGTCCCTTTTCGTCCTCTTGCTCTAGAGTTATCATGTCTAAGCAATCTCTACTACATTGGTTTTTGGAAACCCGGATAGCAAATACCAGCAGAGACAGACGAAAGAATTCGAGAGTGAGAAGTGTGCAGGGGTAGGGTCACGCCGATGGCCTCGGAACGATTTCGGAAAGGGCGAGAGAGGGTATTGAGTGAACAGTTCCCCTCCCTTTTTCCCCACGCCGTCACTAATCTCCAAATCTCTTCTTTGTTAGTAATGAGGACTTGGCGTCCTTGAGGGAGGTGGACACTTTGCATTCCTGAGCTGACAGTGCGGTGGGAGCAACGCGCCGGCCGAACCAGTCATCACCCGCACCGCTCTCTGTGCGTGGTTACGGGAGAGAGCGTGATCACGTGATTAAAGATAGCCCTGCGATCGGTTCACCGAGCTTCTTAGCTTCCTCTGCACTCTCAGCTTAGGGGTGGTGGAGCCCAGCCCACGAAACACACGCACACACGCACACAGAAAGTGGGATCGCATGCACCAAGGTCACACGATAAGGTAGTGGCTCCTCAATTTCCAACACGCGCATCCGCGAACTGGAAGTGGGCTGATGCGCTTCGCAATTTATGCATTTTTTTTTTTTGTGGCAGAAATAGTTTTTTTTTCAAGGAACAAGGTTGGCAAGATAATCATGCGCATATCAGGACACCGTGGTGTCAGTTTCTAAGTTCTCTGAGTGCATTTGATTGCTTAGCAGACTGTTTTTATCGGGCGAAGAGGCTCGGCATCTCAGCCATCCACGTTACCCTATACTGGAACCGGCAAGAACGGTGGTTCTAGAGTTCCGATCACCAGCAGCGCATTTCGTCTTAGTGCCAAGTGCGATCTTCAACATGCGGATTGCCAAGAACATCGATATTCTGTCGGCAGTGCCTACACACCGGTGATCTTCCTTTGTTTGGGCATACATGTGACCACTAGCTTCGACGGACCGAAGACACGACGGACCGCCTTCTCTTTCACGTGAGTGACAAGGAAAGTTCCTCCTGACCATTGGGGATAGGTATTCTTGCTACGAAATGTACGTTTTGTCGCTATCCGATGAGTTTGAAACATATCGAACTCTGTGCCAGGAATCTCCGACGAGTTCAACGTGCAATTCAGAGCGATCGGCCCGGAATGCCCTGTACAGAGCTATTTGTAAGTGCTTTTTATTTTAATAGACCGTGAGAGACGTTCTGATTGATTATTTCTGTGTTCGAATTAATTTTTATTTCATTTTTTTAGTTAAAATATGGCTGTCTTCTTGGCGGTAGATGTGTGCTGTAGTAAAAAGTCTTCCCGGTACGTCCAAAGCCGAATACCACATAGCGTTGAGTAGTCCTTATTTGCCAAGTTTCGGCTTGTTGGGCGAGTGGAGTGTCAGTTATGTCACCGCGCTTTGCGAGTGTAATTGCCAGTAATTGTCCTTACCCGACAAGCTATTTTATATGCCTGATTTATTTTACATTCTTGATTGATTGAAGCATCAATTTCTGTTCAACTGTCATGTTCTTACTTATAACGGGGTATTTATTGAACTGTTAATTTAGTTGTGCGTTTGGCACTGGTGAGCTGAAGAGGGAGGCAAGCGGTTAGATTTATAAATTGTAAATATTATGGAGGCAATATGGGTACATCTATAACTACATATTTCCGTGCTGCTAACACCGTAAATCTTAAAAAAGTTTTTTAATTTTTTATTTTTTTCACATCAACGTAGAAATATCGGTGTGAACTTAAATGACAAGATTGTAATTCTTAGGACTTCTTAAAGCTAGATGAAGGGTTGAGGGACGTTATGACGCTGCAAGAGTAGAGCTAAGCAATTTATGAAATAACCTTCGTACTATATGATTAATTTTTTAAATCTTTATAAATATTTTAATCTACATCGATCGTGCTCTGAGTAAAGACAAGTCGAACGAACAAAACAACAGTAAACGCCTGGGCCGTCTTTCTAGAAACAGCGTCTCAGCTGAGGCGGGGGGAAAGAAAGCACTTTTAAAGCCAGCGTACGAGCTGAACGGGACTCAAACCTCGACTCAAGACGCTCGCGCGCCTCGGCCTTTACAGTGCTTTCTTTCACCCAGTCTAGACTGAGATACTGATTCCAGCAAGCCGGCCCCGGCGTCTTACCTGCGCATATATTTATTTTAGTAGGCAGTACTGTGTTTTTTACATACAAAATAACGAAAAATAAATCACTGGAAACGAAAGTTTATATTATTGAAAAGAGAACATAAAAAGTCGGTAGGCCTTTCCGAGATTTCAGACTTGAAGAGCAACTGAGCCGATTAATCGAATAGTTAATTAAAGGGCGGTGATTAATAATGAAGCTATGATTTGTTTTGATATTCATTATTGGCAAGCGTAAGAAAACCCTTCACCTGAATCCAAACCCCCGCTTCTGTCTCTTGCAGAATCCTGTGGCCAGGCCCCTGCGTGGAATTCCATCAAGTTCCTGCCCGGTTCACAGCTTGCAGTGATGAACCCTGGCACTCATTGTTTAAATTTTCCTTCAATCGAAACTTTAATAAAATGTATTGACGGTACACTTTGCATTTCAGACTTTTATATTTACCTGCATGTAATATTGACTTAATATTTTCCACAGTGAATGTGGCTTGTCTACAGCAGCTTTCTTTTTAGATGTATATGGAGTGTTCTACTGAACACTATAAATACATCTGAAAAGAAAGCTGCATGCCCGCTAAAATGGCTGCCGAAAATAGTGCAGCTCGAGCTTAAAATTGGATGCCGAAATCGAAATATCCAGAGCGTTAGGTTGGGAGCAAATATTGGATAAGCCAATGCTTAAACTCGGATGCCAATATTGGTTGTAAGGCCCACAACCAGTAGCGGTCCAATGATGACTTAGGTGTTGGTTAAATTGTGGCCCAACGTTGGCTTAAATGTTGGTTAAGAGGCGGTCCTACGATGGCATAAATGACGGTCCAATATTGGTCGAATCTTGGCCCAACATTGGCATTAGTGAATGGTCCACCATTGGATCGGGTAGCGCTTTTGACAAAAACCAACGTTAGGCCAATATTGGAGCCAAGTTTTGCCAGTGGCGGGCCCATGTTGGTCCAACAATGGTGTGCTGCTTGGGAAGCTTCTGGAAGCCCGCTTATGCCTACATATCGCCGCGAGTTCGAAACGTCGAGGTTAAAAATCGGGGCAGACAATTTAGACTCCAATGCTCGCTTGCTGATGCCACAGCGTTGTGCCTTGATCTAGCACATGGCACGGCACGACCTGTTACCGCCATATTTGCCCCATAGTGGCGTCCCCTATAGGTCGCTGGAGCTACGAATATTAATTATGAAACGGAGTATAGTTTCACTAAACCACTTGTTTCTTCACTTAATCCTGTTTTTTTTTTTTTTTACTTTGCCCATTTGCTCACTTCACTCGTTTACTTGAATCACTCGCTCGTTCCATTTGATCTCTTACTTTACTCGTTCACTTATATCATTCGATTACATATTCACTTACTGACTCGTTTACTTTATTAATTTCCTCTCCACTTCTTTGTCCTCTTTTATTCGTTGACTTGTCGACTAGCTCGCTTATTTTACCTATTTACTCATTAACTTCACCGATATAAAAATTTCACTCGTTTACTTATTCTCTCCCTCACTTTATGTTTACTTAAGTCTCGTTCGTTTTAAACATTATTCTATTTTCTCCTCGTCTTCTTTCTTGTTGCCCCTTGTTTTGTTTCTACTGTCGTAAATATTCCCCTTCTCGTCCCTGTATTCGAATGTATAATGCATATTTGTTCCAGCTCGCAATGTTTCCTATATACAACGCAAACTTCCCTTCCCTTTCAACTAACTCTTTTCTCCCGCGTCGATTTCCTTCTCCTCTCACAGCTCTGTCCCCTTCCGATTCCTTTGTAAGCAAGCCTCAGTCGTGCCCTCCTCTCCCTCAAGAACACTGGGAAAGATATTTCTACGTGGAACACACTGCGCGCCTTCCCGGATTGCGGTTATCTCGAGCAGGTTTCCCTTTTCCGGAGTGCTTCCCAGCGTCCATTGTCGAACTCAGAATCATAAGTTGCAAGTGGTCCTCTCTGCAGTTTTTGTCCTCGTCACTTTGTTGGACACATTCCCCGCCCGCCTTTGTGGAATTATCAGTGACGTGAACCCGTTTGCAAAGTTAGCTAAAGGGAACAGGTTTGCCATCATTAAAGATGATTCGGCGGCCTGTGCAAGGACTGTACTAGTTGATATATAACAGTACAGAATGCTTCACTAATATAGGTCAACTTGTTCATTTGAGCAAGTAACACGAGAACATGTCATGTTTGTGCTAATGTAATCACATGGACTTAGTAAATTCCCGGTTGTAATACAATTATCAAAGGGTAGTGATCGAACTGTATTACCATACTTGCAGACCAAATGTAGTAACTCGCTGCGAAAAGCGTAATTGTCAAATTCTTCTTTCGCAATTGACGTATAAAGGCGCTGAACATCGTACTGCTATTAATGGTGGCTACGAGCACTGAATACGTTTGAGGTAGCATACCTCATCTCTGCTTCTAGAACCACCGTATGGTCATTATGATCAGGTTTTAGTGTAAAATGTGTTCATTAGAAATGCCTTATGCCTTTTTATGTAATACTGTGTAAACCCAGCTTTGGCTGATTAATAGCGAAATGCACCCGGTTGATATTAGTACCGTAGTTTACGGGCTATAATCCGCACCCTGTGCTTAGTCCGCAGGCCATGCATAGTCGGCACTTAGTGCCTAGTCGAAACGTAAAACAATTTGATACCTAGCAAACCTTGAAAAACGCCTGTCTTATTAGCTCACAAATAAGCTTGTTCCATACATAAATCAACACTGATATACTCTGTTTTTCATAAAATCCTTCACGTCTTGCCACAGTGAACGATCAAAGAAAAACAAACAAATTCTTGTATATTGTGCAAGTGTAGATAGTCTGAATAGGGTAATCTTCAAACATTTAAACATTTAACGTCCGTGGACTACAACATAGAAAGCACGGCATTTTTTTAGGACGTTGTGTTAAATTAGGGATGAATAAGATTATAATTATCTAAAGAGAATATAAAGCGGTTCTGTATTTAAAAGAAAATCTTTTTTTTTAATTTGTTCTCCACGATCACGAATGTGTGTTGACCCACGGGCTCCGGCGGCACATTATAAGAAGACAAAAGCAGAGCGCCTGAACGATAGATATTTGTCAGTAAACAAAAGGCTCACTAGGGCGCGTGTTAACCCACTTCAGTCCCCCTCGTTCACGCCGCATCGCGGCAACAGTGTGCGGTGGCACATTCCAAGGTGACAGGATAGGGCGCAGCTGACGGATTAACATTTGGTGGTAAACAAAAGTAGGCTAGTTTTGGCGGCGAGTACAAACCCCCAACACTGCGTGGTGGAGCACCTCAAGCGTCTCAGTCTATCGAGGCTTCATCTCCATATCTAAGGCGGCATGTGGGTACGCGTGAAACACTGGCGCGCGTTTTAACCAGCCGGCGGAGCCCGCAATTGAGACGTGCGCAAAAAAAAAAAAGGTCAATCAAAGGGCCCCGATTCGCCCCATGGTTTTACTTCGTGAGGAAGCAGCTATAAGCGCGCCGGTCAGGTCGGGGCGCGACATAGACTGTAGAAGTCCTACTGTCACTTTTATGACCAGACAGAGCGGAGTCGCAGAAGTACCTGAAAAACCTTTTCTGTTGTTTTCTAGAAATCAGGACCCTGAAGGGAGACTATTACTCTCCCCTTCATGGATCGTTGGGACGTAGCGACGGAACAAGCTGCTTCGCCCCGCAGGTATAAATCTAATTGCTCATTAACTTGTCCGCAAGCGTTCCCGGTTTCAACTGAATGTTCCGCACTATGATTGGGTAAAAGTTCCGATTATTTCAGTTTCGAACGGCTCAAGAAAATGGCTCAATTCTAAACGAAGATGTTGAGCCAGGAAGCTCTTCCCCACTTGCTCCATGACAAAAAAAAAGCTAGCTTAAAAACATATACAGTCGGAGGTACCAACCAAACTGAACAAGAAACGAAAAAAAACAACGAAAAAAAATGAAAGACGCTTGCAAATCCCTGTAATGCCGAATTAGAGCTCAGCTCTTGAGGAGGAGGAGTGGAGGGTACGGAGAGGAGGGTATGCCCCTCCTTCCCCTCCGTACCCTCTCCTCCTCCCCTCCTCCTCTCTCTCCCCCTCCTCCTCCTCTCATTTCCACCCCTCCTCCTCTCCTTCTTCTTTCCCTCCTCCCTCGTGACGTCACTGGTGACCCTCGTGACGTCACTCGTGAAAGCCTCATGAAGGTCTCAACCTTCACGAGTGACCCTCATGATGTCACACGTGACGTCACGTGTGATGTCATTATGGGAAACGCCCCATAATGCAACGCGCGGTTACGCCGATGGCGACGGCGACGCCGCTCAAGCTGGAAACGGGCGCCTAAGAGCTGCGCTCTAAACCCACAACACAGAAGTTCACATGGAAGCTTTTAGGAAAATAATACAGTAAATTTCACAGCACAGAAGGGCATGGCACAATTAGAAAAGTAAAATTTGCTGGAGGTAATGAAAGTAACACAAACTACTGATGAAAAACTGGGCGAAAAAGCCATGCGGATCGACTGATCGAGCTTCGAGTATTTTGCAGCCTCATGATTTTGTACTCTGGCACGGTTGAGTGACTTAACAAGAAAGTGCAGTCTACTGGGAACATAAAATGTCATCACTTCAGCTGTTAGTGTATTGGAGCAATCAGCACATGTGATCATTTGGACGAGCGGCGTCCGTCAAAAGCGCGGGATGGCTGCTAACGCGATAGAAAGCAACCGATGCAGACGTTTTCTCCTCCAGTTATCGACAGCAGCGCCACAGGCAGTCCGTCCGCTTCTTTCGGCGCAGCGTCTCCTATTGACGTTGGCCTTCGCTCTTGCCACTACTCTCTCATCTAGAACACTGTACTTTCACCGTTCCGTAGCCGACCATACTGGAGCTCGGCCACCCGAGCTCTGCCCCCTTCCCTCATCGTCGTCTTCTCACTTGGTCCCCGCGGGCCTAGGTCGGGCCCCTTCGAGGCCTCGCCGTCTCGTCATTACTTTTTCCTTTTTTTTTGTCGCGCTGTTTTAAACCAAGATGTTCATCTACCAACCAGCCTAAACATACATTTTGTTTACTACCCCAAAGTACTTTTTGGGCGATCCCCGACATCGTTCAACATTTTTTGTTCGTGGTTGGAAAAAACGTTTCTGTCGCGTTATAAATGATTTATATTTAGGTCGCTCAATCATTGTACGGTAATCGACGAACGTATTACCAGTTTTAGTTAAAGTAGTAGGTAGGGCCGCCAGACATACGAACTACAACAAAGTAGAGCCGGCGGATCAGAGAAAATCACACCAGGGTTGCTTCGAGCTTTGCCGTGCCTTGGAAACGGAGTTATAGGCAATTTCAATAACCGCCTTCTTTGATCTGGCATCTTTGTCTGCCATGCTGGTGCAAATTAGTTGCAATACCTTTTGCTGCCCGAGCAAGGTGGGCTCGAAGGGGGCACTGTGTAAGATTGCCCAATTTCGTCTGCCCGGGCAATGCCCCCCTGGTGCCCACCTCGCCTGTACGGGGACAGAGTAAGCAAAGAGCGGGACTTCACAGGAGCATGCCAAACTTGAGCTGCATGTCACTTGAGTTAAGCATAAGCAGAGATATAGCCCAAAGCTGTGGTGCACGGGGACCGAACGTGGACACGTTCAACTTGCACAGCCCGTGCAATACTTCCGTGGGCTTCACATCGGCACATTGCGGGCAAGGATAGCATAGATATGGGCTACAAGAGGGCAAAGCGTGTGCATACCCAACTAGGACTCTGGGCAATGCCCTACATTGCACTTTCCGTTCCCTGACGTCGCAGAAAGTGCCCCGCCGTGGGAGCGGGAGCCATCAGCTGAGTCTGCGGTGATCGAGCTTTCCGTCCATCCGGTATATGTCCCTATACTCTGGCTGGCTGGTCGGGTCCGGATTAGCAGGGCAATCTGTATAATGAAAAGTGGTGTGAGCATCATGTAGCCTAGGCCGCCGCATCCACAATGCAAGGTACTAACAGTGCTGATGGGTTAATACCTGAGATATACGGCAAGCGAAAAACTAAAACCTAGCGGATGCGCCACACACACACACACACGCACGCACAAACGCACACAAGCGCGCGCACACACGCACACACAAACACGCACGGACACATACGCATGCACGCACGCGCAAACACACACACACACACACTCGTACGCACGCACGCCTACAGACGCACACACACGCACATACGCACACGTAGCACGCACGCACGCACACACACAAACACACACACAAACACACTCTCTCTCGCTCTCTGCCAAAACACGTTTAGTGAAAAGCATGAACGCGAAAGCGAATTAGGCCGCCGTTGACGGAATCCAAGCTCGGTGACGGTGTCGTCCCTGGTGTCGTGGCGCTGGCGCCTCCAGCCTTGTTTTCGCTCGCAATACGATCTTCTGAAGCCGTACTTACGAAGTGACGCTGAAACACGGCACTGAGAGACCATCTTCCTAATCCGCAAATTGATCGGCTTAAGGAAATATATCCCACGCGTGGGACAAGAAGCAGACAGTGAGCGACCGCTCGTCGCGGCCGCCCGATACAAAATGGCTAAGAGGCTTCTCCGACGCATATACCTTGAAGGACCATGTGATCCTTCCCACAGACCCATTAAAACCATTTTGATGGGTTTCGTGCTTCCATGGAATCAAAATGCGTAAGAAAGAACCCAAATCAAGAAAAGTAATATGTCCTATTGCGCGCGATTAAGAAGGTCAAAGAAAGAGTAAATTCGGGTTTTTTTTAGAAGTTAATAAAACTGTGCTAAAAAGTTTAAATGTACAATAATTCTTTCTTCCGTATTTCTTCCAGTGATGTTAGGAATTTATCAATAAATGTGCTCTATATAAAAGTACATATTCTGATAAAGGGTCGCGTTTTTTTTTCTAACTACAAAGATTTAAATCAAATTATTCTGACTAAAATCAAATATATCTGATTTGAATCAAATACATCTGATGCTTTTTTTCTTCAAAATAATCATGATTGCTTTTTGTTTGTTTTTATTACTCGGACTCTGAGTATTAAGCTTAAAGGTGAATTACAAACTCGCTTGTCGGAATATCGGCATATGCTCTAAACTCGACGACTCTAGGCGGCTCAAGCTAGCTATGTATCCCGAATGTTTTTTCAACAGAAAATATATAAAAATGTGCCACTTTTTATTATAAATTATAAATTTCTTATCATAAAATCATAGACGTTTGTATAAGTATCAAAATGGCGATAAAGTAGACGCAGGGCGAAAGTGACGAATGGCCAATTTCGGATGCACTACAATACCCCACGCCGTAGGGGAATCATGAAACGATAATAAATTCCTCCATCGTCTGGGGAATGACGGACTCACGACGAGCGGAGTAAGGTTCCCAAGGGGACATCATGTGTGCTGCCCATTTAAGCTCGCTCTGGGTACCACGAGGAAAGCACGAGGTGTCTTCATGGGCCCACAGGGGGCCCATGTAGGCCCCCTGCGGGTCTCACGAGGGGTTGAAATATGTGATGCCCGAGTGAACCCACTGCTGGTCCCACAAGGGGAGCCCACGAGGGGAGCCCATGTGGGCTGCGCAAGTAGGAGCCTCGTGGATATCACTAGGGAAGTACAGGTGGGCGGTCCAAGAGGGCCTCATTTGGGCCCGACTCGCAAAACTGACGTGGGACACAGGTTGGCTACAGAGCCATGTTTGTGCGACTTGGGATGTTCGCATCACAAGCACATCAGTTTGATATATTTCTCTATCCTAACGATGAAAGGCCTTTTTGCTTTGTGGTGAGAAGTTGTATGTTCCCTTCTATGGGTGCTGGCATCCACGGTTGGCGACTTCATGCAGTCTGGGTGCTTCAAAGGCCTCACGATTGACCAGACGGGCAATGAGATGGGCGCGCTTGTCCTATTTTTGTCTCTCAGTGACTTTATGGAGAAATGTTCAAGGTGACAAATGTTTGCAAAAGTTGTTTAATTATAATTCTAGTTTGACAATAGCTGATAGTGATAGTTTTATTTCACTTAATTCGCAGCGCCGCTTGGTTTGCATACGTGCTGGGAACGCCATTGCTTCCATAACCGGGTAAAGCTAGAATTAATTACATTTCAATTAAATGTTGTTTGGCGAAACGTAGATAATTTATTTAAATATTTAACCTGAGTGTCGTAAAACATAACGGAGGAATGTAAACAATAAAATGTAGATTACATAAAGGAAAAAAATAATTCACCATTTGTCATTAATTTCGAAAGTCAAGTGCCGATTATTAGAAGGTCGGAACACCTGCATAATGGCGGAACTACTGCACCGAGGAACGTGCAAGCCATTCCATGAGATATGGAACGTCGGAGCGCGGCAACACTACGAGCCGAAGAGCCAAACAAAGAGCGTCGAAAGCGCAACGTCACGGCGCTGACCACCTTTTTCTGTGGGTGTTTTTTGCCTTCTAATCCAACCAAACACATAAAACGTGACGTGATGTTGCGGTTTTCGGCCGCCATTGTGCATGGATTCCACAGCCGCAAACAGAGGTCTGTATTTCGAAAGGGGTCTATTACAAATTACAAAAAAGAATACATTAGGGTAATTCAATTGCTGTAATTGAATTACTAACCAAGAACGCTCTCTACTGGGGCGTGGAACACGATCTGATTATACGAAGTAGCTCTCTTCTGCGGAATAAAAGACGGCTCCTACAGCCCACCGAGAAGAAAACGCATGCACATGACGTCATCGTTAGTGGGTCTAGACCAAACGGCAAACACGCTGAAGCTCGACTAGAGTCTCCCCAAAACGCATCGTCCGTCTTGGCGTCGCCAAAGTGATAGCACCGCGTTAGGCATTGCAAGACGTGCTGGCGGCGGCGCTAACAAAATTGAGGCGGAGGTCCACTAGTGATTACGTTTAGTTTTCAGGCCTTCTTCTCGATACTACCTTGTCCAGCGACTCTATATTTTTTTTTTTGCGTTGAAAATCAGCGCTGAAACTGTGTATTGAGTATTGCCTTGTGGTCTATTTTTTATACAGCTTGCGGCCGTAAGAACCAACCAATCTGGCACACCTTGCTAAATTCCAATTCCAAATGTACATGCATAAAATTAGGCACCCGAAAGTGGTTTCGGAAGAAGTTTTATGTCTGTTTTTTTCATGGCTCAAGTCGGAGGTGGTGAAATGTTAAAAATAAATCAAAATCGGAGGCCGTGCATTTCCTATGTCCTACACCAGCGTGTTCTTCGTCTGCACACTGGTTTATGAGCTCGCTCCCGGATGGCTCGCTGAACGCAAAAACGCGAAGAACCAATAGTAGAGGCTGGCGATCGTATATATAAAATATATATCTCATAGTTCTAACAAAATATAGACTACGACCACCTGGGAGAAGGAACACAGCCCAGTGAGCAGACAAGGAACATACGCTATAGAGCATAGGAACGGCACGGACGCTGTTTTTGTTCTATTTTTTTAAATTTTACCACCTCAGTCTTGAGCTCTGTAAAGATAGACATAAACCTTATTGCGGAATCGCGTTCGTGTGCCTAGTTTTAGTTATGTGCGTTTGGAATTGGAATTTTGCAAGGAGTGCACAATGTGTTTGTTCTTACGACCGCGCCCTGTCCGTACCAGTTTTTATTCGGACAGCAGACGACCCGGCGCTTGAGAGGCCCGCACGTCGATGGCCAAAATGGCTCCGGAAGATGCCACCGATACGACTCGAAAAGGTAAAAACGTATAATAGGCATGCTTTACGCTGATTTAAACACATTCTTTTTTTAACTTGTTCAGTTCTGTAGACTTTGTTTCAGCATTCCGTCAACACCAAAAACGACGCCGATAAGTTATCGGCTACAAGCAAACTAATCAAGGAATGGGTGAACGCAATACACCACCATAGTGGAGCGCGGATTACCGGTAGTGAAAATTCATTTTGGGAAAAAACAGAGGATCAGAGAGCGCATTGCCACAGTTGTTGTGGTTGTACGAGTTACGACGGCAAGTTAAAAATCACTATCCCGGCATTCACATGAGTTTTTGCATTCGAACGTGTTTCTTTTTTGTTAAAAAAGGCGTTAACACTTTCCATTGTAAAAAGAAAAATCACCTGAAATGCACTTTTAGAGATTTTTGTAAGCCGAGAATTAATATCCCTCGTCGCACTTCGAATAAGGTTGAAAAGCTAGTGTTTTAATGCGCTTTAAGTGTTGCGCGAATTGGTGTCTTTGAAACGCGTTCACTGTAAGAGGGAGGATGAAGCGGCACCGTTACATTTTGTATTCGAACTCACGTCGTGAATCTTGCCCAAAAGAAGAATTATGTCAGTTTTTTGTTTAAAATATCATGACTGTAATGCTAATCCATGTAGCTGTCAGATTTAAAAGAGAGAATATGTATTAGACGCTCCCATCGGGGGTAGGGAAAACCACTTCGCCATAAAGGCCTTTAGATTTTATTTTTAGCATATAAATAAAATGAAATATAAGTCGGATATAAAGTTCATCAAAAAAAGTAATAAAATACCAAACTGCTTCGGATATCTCTCGAGGACGAATAGTTTTTTCTTCTTCAAAGTTAGCTTTTTTTTTTTTTCTGGACAAGGCACAACCTTGTTTACGTTTCGTGTTCTCTGCCGTCAAGCGAGTACATTTTTCTTCAGTCTTAAAAATTCGTCTTTTTTCTTTTTTTTTCTTTTCGGCAGAGTGCAGCTAAGCAGCTTACAAGAACAGGGTTACAGGGAACAAGTCAATTCAGCCGTATACGAATAGCGTCAGGATTCCTTTTCATATTTGCCGCAAATCCGAGATTATGTTTTTCTCGAACGAAAGACCAGCTTGTAGATTACACGCGCGTTGGCTGATTGATTTCTTACTGAATTTGAAAGCCCGCCAGGTGCCGAAATATTGCTATAAATATATCCCCTTAAAAAAACACTTTAATTTATTTCATCCTAAATGCCTGGTGAGAGAATTACGGCGATGTAATCCATCGCTGGGGCTGAATGTTCAAAAGTTTGACTTCGACTTTCGGGGTTCGCATTTCTTAACGGTACACAACATTGCATAAAAACTAACAAATTGTATGAGCAATAGACGTTTAAAGTGACCATGGCTGCACAGTGTGCTATTGTGTGTCTATATATGTGTGCTTGAAGAAACGAGGGGGCTTGGACCATGTCTCCCCCATCACGGCAATGGTTTGTTTTTCTGGTGATGGGTTTTGGAATTTTATCTAAAATATAGACTTACAAATGAAGCTAAAGTTGAGGCTTGGGCGAATTAGTACATACTTCGGAATCTAAAAATTAGCGCGAAAAGACGAAGACCTGATGAAGAAGTAACACGGATTTATATTACTCCTTGCCACATATTGGACTCCTTACCTGCATTCGTGACTGCATCGATGTGTTTGGTGCAGTTGCCTTTCAAAATGCCGCGGGACTTCAGTTGAAGGCTTCATGGAGCTCCTTGACATGTATCTGAGGTCGACCTTTGCGACTTGGGAGGGTGACATCTATTTGCAACGGCAAGGGGTATGTATTGGTTCTTGCATTGCCCCCCTGCATAGCGACTTATTTTTAGCGAGCCTTGACCCCACCATTTTTGAAGGGCTTGGGGAAACCAAAGTTGCAAAGGTCTTCCGGCATGTAGATGATTTTCTGGATCGTTAAATGCCGATGCCTTGTCCTTTCCTTCGTCAATGACTCAAGTGTTAGGCATTTTTAGTGATTGTCTTTCGCCACTTGTTTTGACTCATGAGGTGCCTGAGGCAGGATGTATCGGATTCTTGGATTTGAACTTAACTATTTTTCCAGTCATGTTTGTTGGAGCTATGAACCCCGTGCTGGAAAGCCACTGTTGCCACTCGAGTCCGCTCACTCAAAAACTGTTAAGCGGGTGATTGCGAGGACTTGCTATACACATGGCGCTGCGTAGGTCTTGTTATAATAAAATTAAGCATAGCTTTGACAGGCAAACTGAACGCCTCGTGGATGCTGGATTCCCCTCCCACTTGTTAACAACGGTCACCGAGTCTCTGCAGAAAGATATCAAGAGCAGGCAATGACAAGTGAAGAAGAGGCCAACAACAGAACGGGAAGGGAAAGAAGAAAGTTTGTAGTCATTCCCTATATACACGGCTTGGCCAACAAACTAAAACGCATTGAGTGCAGGTGTAACGTTGACGTTTTATTCTCTGCTCCGGACAAGTTGTCAAGGTTGTGCAGAGCTGTTAACCACTCTTTGAGGGATGCCACGGCTTGCAGTACGAGGCATCGAGATCGCTTCGTCTCGTTTTCGGAGGGGGTGGTTTATTCTCTCCCTCTGACGTGGGGCAAGCAACCTCACACTGTGAGTCCACCGAGGGTACGTGCCACTGACACAAAATTCCTGAGGCTGGCACTATAAAATCTATGAAGTGAAAAGAGTCAGCACTGTTCTCAAGCTTGAAAGGAAAAATTAAGCTTCTCGCTTATCGCCGTTGCCTTCTATTGCGTTCGAGTCACGCAACACGGTAAGCACTTTGTGAAACTCAATGCCAAAGTCATTGTGTCATGCATTAAAACTTGCGTTTGGGCGAGTTTGTTCAGACTAACTTAAAAAAAAAATTAAATGCGCGAACCGAAACGAGGACAGTAACCACTCAAAGACGACGTGACGGGATGACAAGACAGCCTCTTAGAAATTAGCGCCTGTACTGTCATCTTTGAGTCTTTATTGCCTCGTTTTGTTCGCACTTTAAACCTTGCAAGCCATTTTATGACTTTTTTAACTAAAACAAACCATAAATAAACGACTAGACATTAAGACAATTGATGACTACGACGTGATAACGAGGCTGCCCTCTGCTCGTCTAATGAGCTGTCATTGTAGCAACAAAGAAGGCGAAATAAGAGCGTCTTTCCGCGTAACCATTGCTTACGGCGGTCGGAAGGAGGCATTGCAATTCCAGGAAGCGATTTCCACTCGCAAACTACCCTAATAAATCTTCGCCCTGAATTGTCGCCCTCGGTGTTAAGAAAGCGTTCCTGGCTCCTGTGGAATTTTGTTTTTTTGCAACATATGGCCGATATGGTGTTGCCGGGCGACTTGGAGCGATTTTTGCAGGTGGACTCACATTCTCAGTTTTGTCTTATCGGAAGGAGTAGCGGTATAAATACTTTCGCTAAAAAAAGTACAGTTATTTTTTTTTACAAACATAAGCCCTTTTTCGGTTTTCATTAGACTTCTGGACGCTCCGCTTCGGCAGGCATTCCGACCATGTTGATGACAAATATCCCGGGGCGACAAAGTTTAGGAAAATCACGAATTTTGGGATTTAGTTCGGTCCTTTTGTTTTTCGATTAAGGCTGCGGTCCCACGGGCGTTTTCTTGAACAGGGCATTAGTTCAACCACCAGGGTGACGACGGACGTCCATTCGCGATCATAAATGTTTGCGCAGGACACCGGCGTTCTTTCTTCACGTCAGTACTTCCAGGCGGCCGTGTGACGTGGCGCAGCTCCTCCAAGTTTCGCGCGGTCATTCTGCTCAAGGACACTGCGGCCGTGTGGCCGCGCTATCTTAGAGAAACAGTCTTCAGTCTTTGTTATGAATGAAGGGTTCGATTTTTTATTTCTCATTTGAATTCTACCTGCCAACAGATGAGTAATTTTTCTTCGTTTGGCGAATCAAATTTTGTCGTGTTTCTTTTTCTGTATACACAAATATAAGAGACGAAAGTCGCGCAGAACTGCTAACAAAACCAAAGTTTCTAGCAAGTCTGTTTATAATCACGTAAAAGCTTCATTAGGAAAGCGATACGAACATCTAATACCCAATCGTATAAATACTGCAACGTCTAATACGTTCTAGCGGCTATGAAATTTCAGATTTCACCTTTATGATTGATCTAGAGATTTCAATCGTTTTCCTCTTCTCGCATCTCAATGTAACCATGGTACTTTTTAGACATTTTAATAAACCACTTTTGTATGTGGTCCTTCTACTGAAGTTTTGTGTTGCTCACCAGAACTCACACGTCAGAAATGTATTGTGAAAGCTAATCGATCATGCTCGTGCCACGCACACCATTTTATAGAACTCTGGAGTTCCTTGTATTTGTATACCAGCGGACAACTTTCTGTGGTATTTCAGAAGTGAAGAGTGCGCGTTCACAGGCTTTGATAGGCGCTCAGACTGGGGGAGCGCACGTGTGCTTATAGCTTTGACTGCAGCTAGCAAGTGTAGCTTCATTGTAATCATAGCGACGCCAGGAATTCCGGAGTTTTGATACCATTATGATCTGGCAACGGAATTTATTTTAGAAAGTATTAGTTTTATGAGTAATTACAAAAACCTCCGGTGCCATTATCACAAAGAATATAATTTTTTTTTTCCCTTTCCAGAATTTGACACTACTGGACGAGTTCTTCTATATCAATCTACGTTTGCAAGGTAATTATTTGGTCCAGTTCTTTGATGGTCCTAAAATATATGAAATCACCGAAAACGACAACGATGAAGACGAGATGAAAACAAACACAAGGCGCACCCGCAACTGTAGCTTATTCGGAAAGAACACATGAATATATAGGCCCATTCGGGCAGTAGAGTCATCACCACGTCGGCTCAAGGAAAAGCATTTTTGATAAAATCAAACCGTTTTTGAAAGGCGACGGACGCCTCAGTGACACAATATTTACCTTTATCGCAATCTTTGAATGCCCGATGCAGTTCTCTGCTTGTTTTGTCTTTATATCAGGCAAGAATCTTAACTTCATGCAACACAGGCAAACGGGAGCACTTGCGACAGTGAACTGCGAGATGGCCAGAGGGGCAGGCACGCGTGGCGGCAGTGTGCTCACCCGCACGGTCATTGATACATCTGCCCGTCTGGCCAATACACCCCCCCCCCCCCCCCTACGCTACATTGGAATCTGATACACAACGCCTGAGGCACACTCAGCAAATTTAGTTGTGTGTTTCGTGCTGCAAGACTCAGACGGCTGCTCTGGGCCATTGATTCTACGGCAGAGCCGAGCCACCTCACTACAGGAAAAATAAAACAGCCCGTTGTCTTCCAAGGGTCTTTTCTTGAAATTGTTCAATAAGCCAGCCTGTGTCGACAAGGAGACGGCGAAAATAGTCTCTCATTCGTGCTCTCAAGGCCTGCGATTGCTCTTGAATTGCGGTCCTCAACTTTCTTGGAAGCTGCACTTTGGAGGACACGTCTATACTGTTCAGCTGGGAAAGGAGCCTAACACCTTGTTCGGCTGCTCCAAACATTGAGGTTCTTAATAATTGCATTGATCTTTTCATGTACGTTGAAGATTTGACTGCTTTTCCCATAGAAAAAACAGGTTCAGTTGGCCATTTGAAAGTCCTCGAATATGCGTGGAGCCCACTGCACGCTCTTAAAGGGCCTTGGTGATAAGTTGAGCACATAATAAAACCGCTACTCTAGAGGTACATAAGTCGTGTCGCTCGTTGTCGCTTGTGATACGGTATTTTCGTCCCGTGGTGCCTGCTCCTTGTGGTCAAGAGGTCATCTTACTGTTGGCCTGGTCAACGTGTACATGCATTCTCTCTTGCTCACCCCATAAGTTCTTGGAGAGCAACGCCTTGGCGCGTGCATCAAAATGGTAAATTCAACTGAACAAATACGAGCATCGCAATGTTCCCCGGGAATATTTTAAATGGCAGTCATAAAATATCAATAAGCAGTAATGTAATTAAACTTTTAGATGCGTATAATTGTTGTTACACGGCTCTACGTTTTTTTTTTCTTTTGCACTGAATTCTATAGGTTACATTTACAAAATGATCAATTTATGTGTTTTACAAAAAAAGAAGACAGTAATGTTTCCGAATACTCTAATAGCCTGAGAATCATAGAACGCCTATCAATTACAATAATAATATTTCCTTAATTTTTTTTTATTCCACAGAATGTCCCATAACTTTGGCAATGTATAAAATCTAAGCCCCCTATGTGACGCCATCGCACAATGATGTTTACATACATACATACCGTTGGTCGCCCGTCAATATCGCACGTTCAGGCCGGGTTCCAATTGCCCCGAGGAAGTCACACGGCGAAGCGCTACAGCCGAAGAAAGTTTAATGGCACTCATGCGTTTGTCTGATGAGAAGAGCTTCTCCACGCTCCGGTTCTCGTCCCTGGACCTGGTTTTCACACCCTTTCGCCTTCGGTTTCCATCTCGTTCTGCCCCTGGCCCGCCTTCGCTCGCGCTTGTCCCCCTCCTTGAGCCTCAGGTTTCGTGGGGTCGGGAGCGTCTGGAGTCATGGAATTGTTGGTAAAGTAGCTTTCCTGCTCGTTCATCTCAGCGTAACTGATGGCGGTGGAGGCGGATGGGGCAGCAGGTGTTGAGCGTGGCGCCTGCACCGGTGGGACCCGTCTGTGTTTGGTGGAGGAGCCAGGGGCCGGGTTTTCGGTGACGAATTTGTCGTCCCGAAGTTGGTCAGGGGACTCTTCGCAACGGCCCGGGTTATGGCTAGGCCGACGCAGAGGACCGATGGAGCCAGGAGGTATGGCCGGTCCCGGCGAAGCAGTTGCACTGCGGCCGCGACGCAGACGGGGCGGCCCAACTTTTTGAGGAAGTCTCATGTCGGCGGCTGGCCTTGTGATTGCACTGGTGGACGACCGAGACCTGGCACAGCCAGTAGGCATCTGGATGGTCCTCGGGAGGCGAGAAGCCGCTCAGCGTATTCCTCTGGAAGGGCTGCACGATTTGGGTGTCTAGTTGAGACGGCTTCGATCGGGGCTGGTCTTGGCCGGCGCACCCTCGGCATGAAGTGGACGGTTTCTTGGCCCTCTTGGGCCGCCCAAATGGCTACCGTGTGGCGAGGGGGCTTGCGCCGAACTGGTTCTCCAGGCGCAGACAGGCCCACTCCGCTTCGTGGGCTAGAGTCTCGTGTGCCCGCCTGGTCCCTCGACTTCCCCGGTACTCCCCTTCTCTGCCGCCCTGCCTCCATATACTTGGTTGAGGTCGATATTGTTCAACCTGCCTATGCCAACCAGGTTGACCACCTTCTCGGTTGGTCCCTCGCAAATCGAGTTGACCACCCTGGCGCTTCGTCTCTCTTGTCCTTCGTCAACCGGATTAACCAGCCATGTGATTGGCTTGTCTAGTGAATTCACCACCCTGAGGGCTGGTCTGGCCAGTCTCCTGTTGAAAGGGTTGGCCATCCTGCGAGTTGGTCCGGCTGGCACCACCGGTGTCCGAAGAGGTGAATGGGCTCATGTCCCACCCTGATCGCCCTTATGTATAGGGTCGTCCATTCCGGTTCCTTTGGGGCTGGGGGATTTTGGGCAGAACAAGCAGTATAATCATCTTCAAATTATATCAAATTCTAGGCCGCAGATAATATCGCCGCGCAGAGACCCTGTCGCATTTCTCATAGACGGTTTCGCGCACTGTTTGGATACTGCGAGTAGGCCGCGTTGCCGGTTGCACGCGAGAGTTTCGCGGAACAGGGGATTTCTCGTTTTGTCAGGTAAGTTCTTCTTTCATCGTCATCCTGATCACAAAGAGTGTATTTTTTTCAGGTTTGTGATGTAGACCGGGCCTGACTCCTCGTTCGTGTTTTACCGAGCGAGTCTATAGGTAAGACGTGACAGTCGTGCCTCTACCACGTAGGGCATTTCCCACTTCGGAGCAAGTGAGGCTGTGCATCGGCTCGCGGCATTGCTGATATGATGGGTTCTCCGGACGACCAATTAACCCCACCTTGTATTCCAGGTGACAATGACTCTTATCGTACTGGGCAGCCTGTTCAATCCTTGCGGCCTCGAGATTTGCTCTTGCTTTGATAAACTGACTTGACATGCGATTCTTCAAACCTATCGCCTACATAGCAAGTGGGCGCTCTGTCGGGTCTTGGTTTGTTTCGTAACCCAATCTCCAGCGGAGACCACGGCTGCTTTCCCCAGTTCAGATGCGCAGGCTTTAACCCATCTGTTCACGGTCCTCCGGATAGCAAAACCCATCTCGACAATGTGATCGTCCCAGTCTCTGTGTTTTTATGTTAGTGCAATCAGCATGCACTTCAAGTTCGGTTCACTCGCTCGGTGATATAAGCCTGAGGGTGGTAGGATGCCGTCGTCTTGTGTTCTATATCCAGCGCCAAGCAGAAGTTTCTAAACACTGTGCTAGTACAATAACTAGCATTATCGCTAATGAGACATATGAGTGTGACAAAGGGAATGAAAATATCTAACACCTCCCAGATGCACCCCGACACCAACTTCCCCAGCGGGTGTAAATCCACCCATTTTGAGAAAGGATCGGTTATCACCATTAGATAGTGGTTACCATGGGGACTCCCTGGTAGTGGGTCGATGATGACACAAGCGACTATCTTACATGGTGACTCACCACAGGCTCCATAAAACGCAGTGGAATTCCCCCTCTCGGCTTCGCTTTCTGGCAGGCTGGGCAGCTACGGGCGACTCGGAGTGTGTATTCCCTCATCTCCGGCCAGGTCGCGATGCGACATAACATTTGAAAAGGCTTTCTGCCGCTGTCGTGACCAGCCAAAGCCGAATAGTGGACGTATCCGTAAAACAACCTCCGTAGCCTCCTAGAAATTACAACACTGAGCGGAGAGTCATTCCCATTGTCCTCATCGGTTGTTGGAATGTAGCGGAGCAATGAGCCGTCTGAGTCCAGCATATATGAATCAATGTGTTCGTTAACTCGACCGTCAGCTTTTCCGGTGTTGCTTAACATTTCCGCAATTTTTTCCCAATACCCGCTGACAAAATTGATCAGCTTTCTGGGCCTCGACAAGCTCTTCTTTGCATACCACTTTACGCCAAGCTAGTATCCTTTGTTTACTCGCGCGGACTCCTATCTCCGCCCCGAGCTCCTGCTGCTTCATTCCCCCCCACCTCCCCCTGTCTCGCTTCTGAGCGGCTGTGAGGTTAACGCGTCTCTCGGAATCCTCTGGTTGCGTCTTCTCTACCCAACCACTATCATGAAGCGGCCGAGAGCTCGTCTGCAAACTTGTTGCTCCCACCCTTCCGGTACTCAACTGTGTGGGAGTAACGCTGCAGGGTTAACGCCCACTGGGCTAACCTCCCCACCGGCTCTTTCAACCTTTAAATCCTGGTTAGAGAGGGGTGGTCTCTCTGAATGACAAAAGTGCTCCCGTCTAAATACAGGTCAAAATTCTTCAGAGCGAGCATGACGGCTAGCCCCTCTTCTTCCGTCACGCTGTAATTGCGTTCTGGCGGTGTTAGGGTTCGGCTGGCGAATGCTATCGGGCGTTGCTGCCCGTCATGTTCCTGCAATAACACCGCACCGACACTGTAGTCGCCCGCGTCTGTCCGTACAACGAGCGGACGATTAAGGTGTAGCAGGTACAGGCTAGCCGTGGCTGCTATCGCCTTCGTGAGCGAAGAGAAATCTACCTCTTGTTCTTAACCCCAGGCCCATCTCGAGCCTGTGTGGAGCAGCAGGTTCAGTGGCCGCGCTAGTCCAGCGCACCCTGAGACGCACTGTCGATAAAAACCAGACCATTCCAAGGAACGTTTAAAGGATCTTCGCGTCGTGAGGTGGTTGATTATCAAGGATGGCCCTCAACTTATCCTCGTTGGGCCTCAAGGTACCCTCGTCTACAATAAAACATAAGAGATCCATTCTTAGGGCAGCGAGCGGCACCTTCTTTGGATTAATCGTTAGTCCCGCCTTGCTCACCCTACTTAACATGCTCTCAAAGTGTGCCAGATGCTCCTCGAATGACTTTGGAAATACAACGACATCCTTCATGTAAGCCATAAGAAATTAAACTTCACCCCCCCCCCCCCCCCCCCTGCACGATGTTCATCAACCGTTGGAAACTCAATAGCGAATTAGACGATCGGAACGGAAAAAAAGCAAACTCAAATAAACCCCTGTGACAGGTGAACGCCGGTTTCTGGACACCGTCTTGTGTTATCTTGATCTGCAAAAAAACATTTCAACATTTTTAAGTAGTGAAATCCCTCCAGCTAGTCCGCGAGTACATGATGGGTTGAATAGATGAGAATGAATATGAATCCCTTCGTGTCATCTCAATAAGTCGGCGGTAGTCGACGCAGAGGCGAGCGGTGTTGTGTTTCTTTGGTGCTAAGACTACTGTAAGGCCCCGTGACGGCTGCGCGGCCACTGTGCCTATCATCTAATCGACAGCCTTATCTAGGAGAGTTCGTTTGTGCGCACTCAGTGGTCTAGAAATACAGCCCCATGGCCTAGCATCTCCAGTGTCAATTCTATGTTGTAAATTGTTTGTAAGTCCCTGTCTCTCGGTGAACATGGCTGCGTTTCCATACAAGGTGTCTGCAAGTCTACGCCGTTGCTCTACCGGCCCGTTGTAAGAAGCGACAATCGCTTATACTTCTCCCGATACGACTCGCGCAGCTACTGCTTGCTCCTTTCGTGATCCCGCGAGGGAGCGTGCCATATCCTGCTAGAAACTCGGTGGGACGGTAAACAGGATAAGAGAAGTCAAGGGTATATGGTTGTACCCGTTGTTTTTTTAGATCTAAAATAATCCCCTCGAGGTAGACGATATCCTGTCTCAAGATCACAGGAATTTGCATATCAGGCATATAGACAAGACGCTGCCTGTGTTTGCTTGCACGCTCGTTCTTCTTCCGAGTCCCAGCCTATGTCTGCCAGGGACTGGGTTACGGCAACGAGCGGGGACGCCTAATTTTAAGACCTGGACATGGGGGCGAAACGTTAGGAACACTGGTGTCCAGCGGAGTAAAAAAGATATCATAAAAAAAAAACCTAGGGCTGGAAATCGCGATTCGCGGGACTCCCCGGGAGCGAACAGAAACAACGGCAGACTGATCGGGTCCCACGTTGGAAGCGCCAGTTATGTGTGTCTCCCGTCAATATCGCCCGATCAGGCTGAGTTCTATTAACCCCGAGTAAGTCATACGGGGAAGCGCTACAATCAAAGAAGTTTTAATGGTACTCATTCGTTCGTCTGATGGGTAGATTTTGTCCGCGGTCCGGTTCTCGTCCCTGGACCTAGTTGTCGCGCTCCTCCACCTTCGGTTTCCCAAGAAGCACACTTCCTCGGCCCAGGCTTGGGCCAGACTGGCGCGAGCTAGAGCCAACTTAGCTCAAGCCTGGCACAAGCTTCCGCCGAATCGGCCCAAGTATGAGCCGGGGAAGTGTGCTGCTAGGGTTCCGTCTAGTTCTGCCCCTAACCCGCCTTCGCTGGGGCTTCTCCCCCTCCTCAAGCTCTTTTTGTCTGCCTTCATTTTCTTCGTCCCCCGCAATACACACACCTTCATTTTCATTGTTCAACATCTTACATTCTGTGCCCATATAAGCCAATAAGACTTGTGCGTGAGGCGCGGCAAGTACATACTCAGGTAAACACGCACTCTTGTTAAGACCGAATTTTATGCCTATCGTATGCCTAATAGCTTCATTGTAGAAGTCTACATGTTCAACTCTGTTTCACAAGTTTAAACTGAAAGTAATTCCTACTTGTTCATGAGGAGAAATACAAATGCAATCGTGCGAAATGTATGGTATGCATGGGTCAGCGCACACCAGGAAGGCTATTATGGGTGCGAATTATACTTAATGCAAGTCGTGTATACTTGGTTTTACAATTTAGTGCACAACCAATTCAACACTGTTAACGTTTTTGGCTTGAGCGTGTGGCTTCATCTTGCATTATATTACCACGTTCTCTCGAGCAAATGACATGAGGTGAAGTCACGCGCTCGAGCCAGCACATTGACAGCGTTGTAGATTAAGTATCAAACGGAGCCTAGCCCAACTTGGGTCACAAATAACAACAACCAACGCCATCCTAAAGCACATCTATCCCACGGTGTAAGATAATACTCTTCAGGTGCGGGCAGCGCGCTCCTCGCGCAGTGCAGATAAAGTTCGCTTTTCACTCTCTCCGTTTCTTTCTCTCACTATCGTTTCAAGCGGCGCCGGCAGATGACTCGTCGACCCGTGGGCACGTAAAGTATGGGCACGGCAAAGACGGCTCGTGCCACCTCATGCTCCACACGCGCAGAGCTCCAGCAAAGTTGTTGCTCGTGCAGAAAGACCACTGTGTACCGGGGTGTCATGGCAACGAGATAATTTTTTTTGCTCTCACATAGTTTCGCCGTTTTGCCGCCGCCGACACTGTCAGCCGCGAGCACGGTGGCCGCGGAATAATGTGTGCCTTTCGAATGCCCGTCGAAAGAACACTATCTGATCCCTCGCGCCGCGCGTTCAGCCCCGCCGTGTTCTCACCTAAAGAGTGTATCTTACACCGTGATCTATCCTGAAAAAACTGGCACTATTAAGAACTGCTCGAGACACGTGCCGCGCGAAACTCCTGGGAATAACATGGCGTCTGAAGTCTAGCTCAGTGCTGCGCTGTGCCGCCATGATCTTCCCAATAACTGCAAGTTGCACGTGCCTCGTGCATTAACGCACCTTGCGCCACTTTTAAAAGATGAAGGGGCTTTACGCCATCTAGAGTCCCTAAATGAGCTGCGCTTAGAGTATCGGCACTCCGCTCCCCGACATTTTTGTGGGCGCCGCTATTTTGGTGCTTGTGCAGAGCAGACGCAATTGCCGATCGTCATGATTCAAAAGTGCGATTTCCTCTGCATTAGATTCGTCCTTAGAAAGCTCATGTAATATTGCTTTGCTTTGTCGCGAACTGCCTAAGCATTTGTGGAGGACGGAAAAGCGTTTGCTGTGATTTCAGATAAAGCTTCAGATAACTGGCAACCATGATTTTAAGCCACAATATGGCCAAGTGTCGTTACTCTGAAGCGTAGCTTATTTTGTGGCACTAACGTCATTCAACTGCAAGCACATGCAGCACGCAGGTGCTTAAGGTCGATGGATGTGTACAGCCTTTTATCAGATGACCAGAGGACACGGCGCGCATAATTGGAGCGCGTTCGCTCCCATACGATAATAAAGACTGCGTTGAAACAATTAAGAAGACGTTGACCATTATATGACCGCCATTTAGTTATTCTTTCATCTCAATCTTCATCATTGTATAAGAACAAGCCTGCTCTGACCACATGCTAGATGGGTACAGCGGCGTCTCCGTTAAGGCAGGGTTAAAGAAAACTCTGCCAAAGCTATGCTGAGCGCAAGTTCGTCTGCTTCTTTTGCAGGGGCTTGTAGTGACGTCAGAACGTCGAGCTCCGATTGGCTCTGATTGAAGGGCTTGTAGTGACGTCAGAACGTCGAGCTCTGATTGGCTCTGATATAATAATATTGAGTAGACCTCAAAGCACGCTGCTTTGAGGTTTACCCCCTATCCTTCAATTAGAGCCAATTGGAGCTCGGCGATCTGACGTCAACACAACCGCTGTAAAAGAAGCAGACGAACGTGCGCTCGGCATAGCTCAGGAGCGAAGTCGAGTCTCAAGCGCTCGCGCGCCCCAGACTTTGCAGGTTTTGACGTAGTCTCAGCTATGACACCCGACAAATATATATTATGCAAATAGTATAAGCAATAGGGTAAAGGGATGTTAAATATTGTTTTATTTTCTTTTGGGGTAGTGTTCTCTATATTTTATACCATTTCAAAAATATATCTTACGCAAGTGAAATAACCTGAGTGCCTCTAGTGTAGCAACAGTACCTTTATCGAGTTCCCTTGACTTCTTACTTCAAAGCAGATCACGCGCAGTGCTGTAGCACCGGAAATCCAAACTGGATCCCTCAATCTTGCTTAGGAAGAGCAAAATGACGACCGAAAGTAATTCCGACTGACAAGATGGGAGACGACGCAGCCGCTTCCCTCTCTTAGTCGAGTGACGTACGTGGTGCGACACTCGATGAAGAAACAACTAATGATAGCTTTTTATTTCCAAACAAAGGCGCGGTTAATTTTTTCTCTGTGTTTTTTTAATTTTATTTCCCAATGTTTGCAAATTCCTCGATGTGTTTTTTTTTTTCCTTTTCTTAGTTTGCAGCCGTTTTGCTATGGCCACGGGCACGGTGTTTTAATGGGTTACGTTGCGGGCGTGTTCAGTTGGTTCTTCATTTTTTTATTTGGAATGTTATGTGAAACAGCGAAGACGATATTAAGGCTTCTGGATACTGACGTGAATGTGCTTTGTGAGTAAAACGTGCTGTGCATCAAATGTGTCGCCACGGATTGTGAGTTTCGCATATGACTACCCAGAAAGGTTGGTCACGGGAAGAAGCAGACACGAGTCGCGATTTGTTGTCAGAAACTCTGTGGTAGGGATTGATGTGGCCATTTAATGTGACTGCGAGGCTCCGGTGCTAAAAGCTCGTCTTCAACAAACTCTTAAATTCGTTTCATTCGATAAAAAAATTGCCTGCAGAAACCACTATTGTTGGTTGTCTATGACTTGCAATATCATTCGTCATGAGACTGAGGACACTGATCACTGTGAATACGTCGACGGCAAATTTTGAATACACACTATTTTATGAATGGATTACGAAGCAATTATTGACGTCAGCGCGACTGCAGGGCACCACTTAGAAATTGAATCGGTGCGTCGTCTTTTTGTGATCGTTTAATCCTCTGTCTCTATATAATTGTTTAATGTTCAAGCTCTTTCACCACCATTATTTACCAAGTGCGAACTAGCTCAACTCAAACCGATAGTTGTTTTGTATCTTGGGCGCAAATGTGAATGTAGGCGTACTGCCGCTCTTTGAATGCTTGGCGCGGTTTATCCGCTTGCGCCGGAGCCATGAAGGGTTGCTTCGTAGCTTGGTCGCAAACGTGAAATTGTGCGTACGGCCATCCCGTGTATGCGCGGTGCGGGTTTATCTTTTGCTAAGACGACTTCGAGGACGAGGTCTAGGTCGACCTCGAGAACCACCTCTAGTGCGATCTCAAGGTTGACCTGTAAAACGACCCCAAGGGCGACGTCTTAGAGAACGACGTCAAAGATAACCTCTAAGCGATCTCAAGGACGACCACAAGAACGACCTCAATGACGACGTCCTAGAAGATGAAGGATGAAGTCGAAGACGACGTCTCGAATGACTTATAGAACCTCAGAACCACGTGTAATACGACGTCCTCGAGGACGACGTCCAGGGCGACGTCTAGGACGATCTAGAGGACGGCCTCAAGGACAACCTCTAAGCCGACGTCGAGGACGACGTCAGCATACGCGAGGCAGCTGCGTATGCGGAGGTACTGCGTATGCGGAGGCTCCGCGCCGCGCGGTGCCTCCGCATTCGCGCGGTGCATACCCGCGCCGCGCGTAAGCTCGGCACATTCGAGGACAGATACCGTATCCCCAAAACCAGGTGAAGTAATTAATGAATGCCAGTGCTGAAATTTTGCCACACTTTTTTTGTGTTTTCTGCGCAACACTTATGGTATACACGCAAGGGATCCGTAAGTTATTTAAATAAAGAAAGTGTTATCATTCAGAGATATTAGGACTATATAAATAATCATGTTTGCGCGAGGACATATTACGCCAATGGGACTCGTCAGATATCAACACACCAATGTTAGCGAGATAGTTTAGTGAGTGGGAGTTAGCACAATCGATACCTCTCAATCACACACCGCGCGAAAGTCAGTGTACCATTAAATGTCTGGATGATCGTTGCATAAAAAAAATGCAATAGTTTCGTCCAAATTTGTTCTACAATTTCAGCCGTGCAGCCTGCTGATTTACGCCGATCCCAAGACGATCGAAATATTAGCTGTATTCCTGGCAAGCATTACGTTTGTTTACGGCGACCAATACATATAGATACAGCCTCTTTTAGTAGGACTAATGACTGCTTTTGCTCCCGCACCCCTCTCGGTTTGTCCCGGTCGAGTGAGGTTACTCCTCAGCTTTTGCGCATGGTACAAATCTCCAACCAGATGGCTTCTTCAGGGAGACAACGAGCGTTTAGAGGACCAAATGCCGTCGTTAGTCCTTTGAGATCATATATGTCTCTTAGATTGCGAGTTGAGAACTACCACATTTTTTTAGGCTTATGAAGTACGAGAATCGAAAGTAGATTTAAAAACTAGGAAGATATCGTTCGAATACTTCGCGATTTAAGCAAAGTAAGGCAAATTGAAAGCATCCTGCATCATTCACTGCTGACAAACATGCCCGATAGTACAGCTACTACGACGCCCGCTGGTAAGGGAACCGCCATATGTTTCTCCGCCGGCCCTACTCTACCGGTCACGTATTTTAATTGAACCCTTCGACGGGACCTTCAGCGAGTCACTGACTGGAACTGCTCTGCGTGCGAGAAACAATTCTGCCACTATCCGACGATTGGAGCTAGTAGTAGCAGCTCACGGCCTGCCACAGCGTGGTTTCTCTTCAAAACTGGTTTCTGTGGAACCCAGACAGCACCCCTCATTCGTCAATAACTCAATGACGACCCGCTCCTTCTCTTGGATTAAACCCTTCGTCAGCAATGATGAAAATATTGTTGGTGAACACACATAGACAAAAAGAACTATCCTAAATGCATTGGAAATTTACTTGACCTTTGTCAGACATTAAAATCTGTGGGTGAACACTTTTACCAACGCCATATCAGGCCACGCCTCGATCGCCCCGAAAGACATCACATAGCGCAAAGCACAAAGAGCTTTACTCTCTCAAGCTCCTCTCATGGTTCCGTAGCCTTTTGTGGTGTCCTCAGGGACACGGCAGAGAAGAAGGACAGAACCAGCCTAGTCAACGTTCCAAAACAGACTTTGTATTGCTCAACAAAAGCAAAAATGAGACGCAGATTATATGGTGGTAATGATGATTTGTACATATGTTGCTAACACAACCCAGCTACACAAACGAGAACACAACATTACCTTCCCCTAAAAAAAAAATATTCATTCAGTAACACCAAGCGAGACAAAGTCTTAGTGTCTGATGCGTGCCCTCCATTACTTCACATGTTATGTGACATAATCCCGGCACCAGCTTGGTGGTTTACGTGATCGTGTTAAGGGCTGCCGCACGTTAGTGTCCAGTTGCGGCATTTGCTGGGAAGCTGGAAGAGACGCGAATGTAGACTCCTCCCGTACAGGCGGTGTCCGATAGTCCACCTCATCCTCTGCCAAAGCAAGTTCAGGCGGCTGCTCCTCTGGCAACAATCTCTGGTGGGATGAAACTGACCGAGGTTCCATAGGTGCCCCTGAATTCAGCAAAAAACATCCTGGGCAGCCTGGTTCTTTTTCGTTTTCCGCTTGAGGGACGAGAACATATTTCGAAACGTTCCACGTCCGTCCGTCTTCCAGCAGAAACCTGTCTGCTCCTTTTCTTTTTAGGATCTTCAACGGTGTCGTATACCGAATGTCTCCTCTCCTGCTACCAGGCGGCTTGCGTACTCTGACGAGGTCGCCTTGCTTGAACTTGGAGCTTTTGCACCACGTTTTTCGTCAGTGTAGGCCTTGCTCTTTCTCTGCCGGTCCTCGACTCTCTTCCGAAGAGATTTCATCTCGGCCTCTGGTCGTTGTGAGGAGTCCTTGGATGGCAGCCCTACTATATCTAACCTTGTTCTTGGCTGCCGACCATGCAGTAGAACGGCAGGGGAGATTCCGGTCGTGCCGTGTGGGGTACATCTGTAAACGCCCCGATTGTCGGGGGGTAACCGCAGACTGCAGAAGGCGATGCTCGAGGATTACAAACTGGATTAAATATTTTAAGACCCGATTGAACCTCTGAATCAATCCATTCGCTTGCGGATAGTATACTGAAGACAGGCAGTGCCGGATTCCCCTTTCTTGAAGAAAATACTCGAACACCTTGAATTTAAATTGCGTCCCATTAACCGTTACAATCTCTTCCGGGCACCCTTCCCTACTGAACACCGAGCGCAGAAACTCGGTGACCCTTTGGGAGATCACATGGCTTGTAAAGCAGAGCTCAGGCCATTTCGAGTGATAGTCTATCAGTGTTATTACAAACTTTTTGTCTGGTGGTGCTCGAGCCAGTGGTCCCACAATATCCATGGCCAACTTCTGCCATGGCCGATCCGGTAAAGCAACCGGCTGCAGCGGAGCGGGCACAGGTTTTGCAGACTTGTCTGCTTCCGGCAAGTGTGGTAGCTTCTGACTTTCAACTCCACTTGACAGTCCATGCGAGGCCACCAAAACCGGTTCCTGAGCCTTTGCTTTGTCCGCACAATACCAGGAAGGGCTTCATGTGCATAGCGTACAATCAACGGCGGCAGAGCTTCGGTATGACCACTTTCTCCTCCCGCAGCACAAGCTTGTCAACTACCGGCAGTGCTTCCCTAACGTGGTAAAATGGAATCAATTTAGTGTCCAGCGAATTCTTTGAGGGCCATCTGTCGTGGGCAAAACGCACAACGTCCCGCAGAGTAGCATCTGCTGCGGTTGCTTCTTGCAGCTGTTCCTTGGTTACACGTGATGTAACAATGGAGACTATCTCCTCTTCTTTCCCTTGACCTGTTTGACCTTCCGCTGGTAACCGTGACAAGGCATCAACCACGCAATTGTCTGCGCCCCGCTGGTGCTGAATGTCGAAGTTGTAATACAGCAACCGTGCAGACCATCTTGATATTCGCAATGGCCGACGTCTCGATCCCTTGGATGCCAGCAAAGTTACCAGTGCTTGGTGGTTCGTTCTCAGTAAAACACGACGTCCCCACAGGTAAACGTGCCAGTGCTCACACGCAAAAACATAAGTCAACGCCTCTCTCTCCCCACTTCTCTCAGCAGGAGACAGAGTTCGTGAAGCAAAGGCCACGGTGTGGAGCTCGCTGCCATACCGCTGCTGTAGCACGGCGCCCAGCCCCTTGTTTGACGCATCGGTCGTCACCACGACAGGTAGATCAGGCTGGAACATTCGTATCACTTCCCCGGATGACAAAATAGCTTTCACCTGATCAAAACTGTGCTGTGTAGCGTCATCCCAAACAAATGGCTGACCTTGGCGCAAAAGTTCGAAGTGGTTCAACGACGTCAGCATTATGAAGCACGAAACGTGCGTAATAGCCTACCAGGCCAAGGAAAGACCGTAATTCTTTTATGTCCTCTGGAAGAGGTGCGTGAACAATTGAGTCCACTTTCAAGCATAGCGGTGCCAAGCCTTTATCACTCACAACATGCTCAAGGAACGAAAGTTCGCTGACGTTAAAACGGCACTTGTCGTTAAGCTTGAGGCCTGATGCTTTATTGCGACACAAAACTTCATGCAGGTTAGCTGCATGACCTTCACTTATCTTGCCCCAAACGATGATATCAGCAATATAGCACAAGACACCTTTGCAGTCTTTCAATATCTGCACCATCATCTTCTGGAAATCAGCGGGGGGGCGGATGCCAGACCAAAACAGACTCTCAAAAAACGAAAAAGACGCTCGTGAGTAATAAAGGTGGTTAACTCACGGCTGTCTGTAGCCAGCGGAGCCTCGTGGCAGGCGGAGGCCAAGTCCAGTTTTGAGAAACACGTGCCACCCTCCAACTGGTGAAGCAACCCTTCCGTGAGGAAGCGGAAACCCATCGATGACGATGGCCTTGTTGGGTTCACGTAAATCGACGCATAGGCGAAGAGAACCGTCCTTCTTGAGTACTACCACGGTAGGGGACACCCACTGAGATGCGTCCACGCGTTCAATAATTGCTGACGTCTCCAGTCGTCGCAACTCCTCGGAGACTTGATTCCGAAGCGACAGTGGAAGTCTTCGAAGTTTGGCCGTTTTTGGCCGCATCGACCTACGTCACTGAACTTGGCGCACGAAGTCTTTAGCAAGTCCGAGCTCTTTGTAAAAAGTTGTCCAAACTCCTCCCTTCGACTCGGTGGTAGCAACGTAGGCGCCGGTGAAGTAACAGCCTAACAACAGCTGAACGTATCTCCTTAAATGTTGATGCGAAGGTTACAAATTGCGTCAAGCCCCAATAACGAAATTCCTCTATTGGTCACGTAGAACATAACGCAGGCGTCCTTTTTTCTGTAGTTTACCTCGGCCAGAAAAAATCCGACGCTTGGGATTTCCTCCTTCGTGTAGTTTTGCAACACCACTAACGTCGCTCTCAGAGGATACCTTCTAGCGAAGTTCTTGCGGTAGTTTTCTTCGCCCAACAGGGAAATCGTAGCCCCTGTATCCACAAGAAAGCGAATCGGTACGTTGCCGATGAGCACCTCTGTAGATATTTCCCGTGCTCGTCTGTTGTCAACGTCGATGTGCAGAACGGTGACGACGTTAGATTCTGCTTACTTCGGATCCTTGACGGCTTGAACACTGGACATCTCGCTCGACTTGCACACTGCTTCGAAGTGGCCAATCTTCTTGCATCGGCGACAACGCTTGTTCTTCGCCGGGCATTTGTCGTAATTTGCCTTGTGAGCTTGTGACCCGTAGCGGTAAAAACATCCTTTTGCCGAAGTAGATCTCTTATTTTTATTCGGTGCCACGCGCTGCACAGAAGCATCACCATCAAACTCGTGGATCTCCCGTTGAATTTGTCCAATATGCCTGCAAATCTCGATCGCTCTCTGGAGTGTGAGGGAAGGGCCTTCGTAGAGCAGGCGTTCTCGGATTTGACGAGAAGTAGTACCTTCGAGGAGCTGGTCAGGGATGACGTTGTTGAGGCCGTCACCGTAGTCACAAGAAGAAGCAAGTTCCCGAAGATGGGATGCGTAGGCCTCGAACGCCTCATTAGGCACCTGACTTCGTTGTCAGAACCGGTGAAGGTCTACGAGCACATTCGTAGTCGTGGCAAAATGAGCGTCCAGCACTGTCGTTGCAGATTGGAGCGTATCTTTGGCTGATGGCGTTCTCTCCGACTTGCCATCCTTCGATGCTTTTTCTATACCCCCAAGAGGCTTCTCGGTAGTAGGTGACTGGCCGGTCCATGACCCGGCGATGCTGTAGAACACACGCTGTCCTTCAACGCCCAGGGCATTGAGCAGAATTGCTTTCCAACGGTTCGACTGCAATTCGTCGCCGCCGGCAGATTCCAGAAAATTCAGGAACACCCGCTTCTTCTGCTCCCACAGAATCGCAGGCTGTCCCGGCGTAGACAGGAACGGGGACGGCGATACAGCAGAGAAGAGCGCCATTGCTGCTAGTAGTACGGCAGTAATGGGCTTAGCATCTCGTCGCCAAAAATGTGGTGTCCACAGGGACACGGCAGAGGAGGACAGGACGAGCCCAGTCAATGTTCCAAATCAGACTGTGTATGTAGGGGTTGCAAAACTAGTGCTAGTTTGAACTCTAGATGTCGCTGTTGGCGACTTTAGAAAGGTATATAAGCGCAGGCACTCTGACTCACGGCCAACTCTATACTTACGACCACTCCATCTGAGCGCTTCCTATCGAAGAGCCTGCTCCCGGCTTAGGGCCGAGTTTTAGCGCCGCCTAGGCCGCCTAGTGAGAGGCGTTCTAACTAGGCAGCTCAAAATCTCGGTCCTCCTACCCATCTGTTATCCGTGGGTGCCTGCCAGCTGATAACGCTTTCTGATTTCAAGCGCGTTCACGCTGTAAAATGTTTTTCTCTATGTATAGAGTACTGAAGGAGTCCAATTCGTTAATTAGTTCGCTTTTTGTTTTAGTTTGCGCAGCCAACACAAGATGGTATTGGCTGCGACCGCGTGCCGCCAACACCATTGAGGCCAAAACAACCAGGTGCAGCGCGGAAAAGACGACAAAATAAACCGAGCTCCAGGCCCCGCCACGAGGCGCCGCTCAAATTCGGCCCTCTGGGAGGTGCGTGCTGGAGTGTTTCCAGATGGAGTGGTCGTAAGTATAGAGTAGGTCATGCTCTGACCATAAAGGTTATTTTTGGCTAGCACGAACAGCTTCGTACTAAGTCAAGACCTACCTCGCGGCTTGATCGGACTTCATTCGCAGGGCTCCCCGCCGTCCTGGTTCCCTTCCTTCGCCATGGCCACCGGGGATGAGTCCGCCGTCATGCCGACTACCTCGTCCGCCGCTTCGTTTCCACAAACAGTCGAGCTACGTCCTCCACCGGGTTTCGACTTCGTCAACCCCAGCGCCTGACCCACCAGGCTTCTACAGTACGAGGATTACACGTTCGCCACTGGACTCTACGCCGCTTTGCCGGAGGTTCAGGTGCGCTCTCTGCTCTACTGTATGGGTCTGCAAGCCAGGGTAGTCCTCGCGTCTTCTGCGCTGAGAGAGGTCGACTTGAAGGACGTCGTCGCTGTCAAAAAAGCGTTCTCCGACCACTTCGTCCACCCGCCCAACGAGCTCTACGAGTCCGCTCAATTCCACCGTCGCATGCAGCAACCAGGTGAGACGGCTGACGCTTTCTTCACCGCACTCCGCACCTTGTTCAAGCGCTGCAATTACCCATCTGCTGACGTCGAAGAGCGGCTCGTCCGCGACCGTTGCCTTGTCGTCTTGCTTGACCGTAAGCTCTCGGACCAGCTTTGTCAGAATTCGCGCATGACCCTGCATGAAGAGCTCAAACATGTTCGCCAGCGTGAAGATGGAAATAATGAGAGCAAGGCTCATGACGCTACAAAATCTTCATCGCTCGTTGTTGACGCGGCCCGTCTACGCAGAGGGAAGTCGGCGCAGGCTCCGGCTGATAAGACTAGTCATCTGTGCTCTTTTTGTGTTCGTGCTTCACACCAACGCGCTGACTTCCCGGCTCGCCGTGCATCCTGCAACTTTTGCCGCAAGACTGGCCATTTCGAAGCAGTTTGCAACAAGAAAAAGCGAGCTTCTGAGAAGTCGGCACCGAAATCATTGAAACCTCCGAAAACTTCAGCCAACTTCATCGAGCTACACGCTGTGGGTGATGAGCGTCAGAACGCGAAGTTCCTCGACGTGCTCGTCGATGGCCACACACTTTCGTTCAAAGGGGACTCCGGCGCGGAAGTTTCAGTCGTGGCCAGCACATTTCCTGGTGTCCCTTCCAAGCTCCAGAAGCCAGAGGGCGAGGTAAAAGGCCCTGGCAACAACAGTCTGCCAGTCCTGGTACTTTCCTTGCAACCTTGTCGTGGCACGGTAAGTCAGTCATGCAACTGCTGTACGTACTGGCAACAGAGACTATTCCACTGTTGGGCTCTCCTGCAATCCAGGCCTTGGGGAGTCTGCAAGTCTCTTGAGCATATTTCGCGGCTTTCAGAGCCTTCAGAAGACTTGTACCTATACCCTAAGCTCTTTCGCGGTCTAGGGACAGTCCAGGGAGAGTACACGATCCGCTTGCAGCCAGGCGCTACGCCATTTTCCTTGAGTGTGTCCCGACGCATTCCTCTTCCGCTTCATGATGCCGTCAAAGCAAAGTTGGACAAGCTTGAGGCTGACGGAGTGATTCGTCGCGTCGACACCCCAACGGACTGGTTCGCCGGGTTGGTGGTCGTCCCCAAGGTTTCGGGTGGCTACAGGCTGTGTGTCGACTTAACTCGCTTCAACAAGGTGATTCTCCGAGAACGCCACATGCTACCCACAGTGGAACAATGTCTTGGATTGCTGGCGGATGCCACTGTTTTCTCCAAACTGGATGCGACGTCAAGCTTCTATCAAGTCAAGCTGTCCCCAGAGTCGCAAGAGTATACTACGTTCACAACCCCTTCTGGCCGGTACTGCTTTCTGCGGCTGCCGTTCGGTATTGCCTCTGTCCCAGAGTATTTCCAACGGCAGATGTCCCAGATTCTGGAAGGCCAAGCGGGCGTCGCGAACATAATAGATGACATACTGGTTTTTGGCAAAACCGGCTTGAAACATGACCGGCATCTCCGGGAAGTCCTCGACCGCTGACTCTACCAACAGTGTGAAGTTTCGCTACGAACAGTGTGAAGTTTCTCGGGGTAGTCGTCGGCGCCCAAGGCATTTCTCAAGATCCCGACAAGGCGGCGGCAATCCAAGCCATGACTCCGCCAGATGACGTCACAGGAGTCAGTCGCCTTTTGGGTCTTGTCAACCACATCGGTCGCTTCCTGCCATACATTTCAGAAGTGACAGAGCCAATGCGAGCATTGCTGCTTAAGAACGCAGTATGGACCTGGGGCCCTGCCCAGGAGTCTGCCTTCTCCAAGCTGAAGCAGCTACTCTCCTCCGACCTCTGCGTTGCATGGTATCATACTGCGTACAGAACAACAGTATCAGCCGACGCTTGTTCCTTCGGCCTAGTAACGGTACTCCTGCAAGAGCAACCTTCGGGTGAGCGTCGGACTGTAGCCTTCGCGTCAAGGTCACTTACACCTACAGAACGGCGCTACAGCGAAACTGAAAAGGAGTCCCTCGCCGTGACATGGGCCGTGCTTCGATCGGATTGACCAGTACCAGCGTGTGCTAACCTTCAACGTTGAGACAGATCATTTGCCTCTCGTCGTCCTGCTCGGGGGAAAAGATCTTGCGTTGTTGCCACCCAGGATTCAGCGTATGCGTATAAAGTTGATGCGCTACCAGTTCGACCTGAAACACGTGCCAGGCAAGCTTCCGCCCACGGCAGACACACTTTCCGGGCACACTGTGACGAACATCCTTCCTCAACGGCACGATCCATCGAGCTTTTCGTCAGCGAAGTCGTCCAGGGCTTTCCCCCTACAATCGCTAACCGGCTAGAAAAAGTTCGTCAACGTCAGACGGAAGACTCTGCTTGTACCTCAGCCGCCCGCTACTGCCAGGAGGGATGGCCGGACAAAAAAAAAAGATCTCTCCCAACCTAGGGCCCTACTGGAAGGAAAGTGGAAGACTAGCAGTCTCCGATGGTCTCCTTCTTTTAGACTTCCGCCTTGTAATTCCTGCCACTCTGCGCCACAACATCCTGGTCTTGCTACACGAAGGCCATCAAAAACAGCGGCGCTGGAAAGAGCGAGCCAGGGAGAGCGTCTGGTGGTCCAACTGTACCCTCCACATCGAGGATTTGGTCAACAACTGCGCCAAATATGCCGAGACAAGGGTGGTGCATCCAGAGCCAATTATTTCAACACCGACACCCGACCGACCATGGCAGCGTCTGGGCATAGATTTGTTCCAGTTAAAAGGACGCGACTACGTCCTTGTAGTCGATTATTACTTCCGGTTCCCGGAAGTGGTCTCCCAGGGCTCCACGTCGGCGTCGGCAGTCATCGTGGCAGTCAAGAGCTGTTTCGGTCGTCGCGGCATACCTGATGTGGTCAGGACCGACAATGGACCCCAGTTTTCCTGTCAGGAATTCACGGACTTTGCACGCATTTATGGATTCAGGCACGAGACAAGCAGCCCGCGATACCCGGAAAGCAACGGCGAGCTGGAGCGCATGATACGCACGGTGAAGGATCCCCTCAAGAAGGCTGACGACCCTTTCCTGGCGCTCCTAACCTTCCGAGACACTCCTGGAGTCACTGGTGTGTCGCCCGCGCAGCTTCTAATGGGTCGACGTCTCCAGACGCCACTTCCTGCGCTGCCCGAAAATCTTAAACCTGTTGAACCAAGCTACCTGAGTTTTCAAGCACAGGACGCAAGGGAAAAGACCCCCAGGCTCGTGATTTCCATCGCCGGCACAGCGCCAGTTCCTTGAACCCTCTGCAGCCATCTGACATGGTCTGGATAACTGATGCAAACTGCAAAGCTCAAGTCCTCTGCCGAGCCCAACGTCCACGTTCGTACGTCGTGGAGACGCCTAACGGCATTCTTCAGCGGAACCGCCGTCATCTTGTGCGCTTTCCGTGATCAGACAAGACACAGACAGAAAAGACACCCGATGAGCAGCCTTCACTGCCTGACTCAAGACCACCCTTAGAATTACATCCAGCAGCTGATGATCCGGCGGAGCCGCCGCTAGAAGAGCATGCAACCCCTCGTTGAAATTCGGCGCCCTTCCAAGACGGTGTGTCTTTGAAGGGCGCTGCTATAGCAGCAGCCAATGTCTCCTTTTTATTTTTTTATCAGTTATAAGAAAAGAAAGAGCGCTGCATCAAGCCACCGAGACGGCTGAATTTGTATATATGTTGTAACTAAAAGAGTAACTGACCAGGGGTGCTATTCTGGTCACAAACGGTCACGTTCGTGTTTCTCGAAAACTCCTCGCCCCTACGAACCGCGCGCTCCTATTGGCCACAGCCCGCGTGATAATTCCACGCGGTTCCCATGGTAACGTTCGCGAAACACTGAAAGCAACCGTTTGCCGTAACTGTCGCTCTCCGAGTTCGGACCGTGACGACAAAGTGACGTATGACCACGTCCGACGTACGTACACATAGCGGAAGTCGCGTAACTAGATTAACTGCGGTATTACTCGACACACCCTACTTTCTGTTTCACTATGAGTACGAGCTAGTGTGGGTGTAGGAGCTACAAGAACGTGCTCCGGGCTTTCAACGTTCCTGTCGAGCAGGCGCGCTTGCGCAGTGCAAGCCAAAGTTCGTGCAAGCATCGTTCGGGGTGATGTGCTCGTGCTTTTAACTTCTGTTTCTATTGCACGAAGGGGAACAAGCTTTGGGCAGGATTCTAGAGCGGAGAAAATGGCGGCGATGCTTGTTGCGCAACGATGGCTCGACCAACGCGTACAATGACGGGTTTTCCGCGAGCATCCGGTTGCCTTCGCGATGCACGACAACTGTTTCTGACGACAGTACCGCTTGTCGAAAAGCCCCGTGTGATCGCAGTGTGACCAGCTGCGCGACGAGAGACGACGACGATGAGATATGATGACCGTCGAGCAGCCGCTACTAATTGAATAGCACTGAGCTTTTTCGCAGCGGGGAACTACAAGAGCGCGGTTGCCACCGATGATCACCTAGCTAATGCAAAGTGGATGGTGATCAGAGCCGTGACGGCCGTCGCGAGTTTTGCTGTCAACCGGCTGGGAAGAGACGGCTGGGTCGACAAAACCCCGGACCGTGGAAGCTGAAGCATGTGCGAAAGAAGGCTTTCGTCGCCACCACGACAAACACACCGACGTCGTGGGGTGCGTTGACGGAACCTAGAATCTAACTGAACCTTCGTCACCATCATCATCGGTCTGAAGGAGATCGTCACCGTTCTGAAGGACTCCAACACTTTGCCGCAAACACCACTTTGCCATTAACAACTTGGTGGTAAGTTGACGTTAAAACTTCAGGGTTTCTACCGCTTCGAAGTTAGTGCACGCTTAGTACCCATGTCTTCAGTTGACCATTTGTTGCGGTTTGTAGCTACTGTCAATCACGCAATAAAATCTGGATGGGTCTGATGGCATTTCATTGTATCAATTAGATATTTTACCTTTTCACGCCAAGCTTCTGGAATTGCATGCCAGTCATCGGACAGTCATAAGAAACACTTTTCGATGCCTTGCAATGAACTGCGAACAGGTGTCCTACAATGAATCGTTAGTTGTTTAGACAGCAGGAGTTTAGTCTGACAGAGTATGGTAACATTGTTACACACTGTAGACGAGAAATTTAGCAAGTGCAATCTTGTGGATGGTCATCATCTCCGTGACCAAGAAAAATAATAAAGATACAATTGTCCTACATTCAACACACGTGTGTTTAATGTAAAGGTTATGATAACAATTAAAAAATTCCTTTCAAAATTGACAGTAACTCAATGAAAATAAAGAGTAGTGTGAGCTGAATTTTTTAACATTTACCTGTAAGGCAGAGCAAATACGCACTGTTGGCTTATCACCATCACTCATAAACGACAAGCAGAAGCAGAGTAGATGTGTGAAGGAAAAGCGAGCATATGTACTAAAGAAAGAACCGCTACGTAACGTGAAGAATGTCAGCAACTATCTTGCCATTGTGGTACGAGCTCAGTGGCTATGCACATGCTTATGGCAGCCTGGGAATGTGGGATGCTTCCCTTATGGTATCATCCAGTGGCAAAGCCAGGGGGAGGGCTCATGGGGCGTCGCCTCCCCCCCCCCCCCAAAAAAAAAAAAATCCGGCGGGCACTATATAGAATATACACACAAATTTCGACACCATCCCCCCCCCCCCCGCACCCCAAGTCATGAACATCCCAGTCACCTCAACCCCCCTCCACCCTCACCCCCTCAAAAGTTCCTGGCTATGCCACTACTATCAACAGCACTCAATAGGTAGTCAACATTATCAAGATAAGCGAACTTTCCTTTGTTTTATGCATCATATAGGCAGTGTTTGTCTTTATATGCATGCAGGCAAAGCACAGACTGTAGAAAACACTTGTGTGAAGACTGCGTTCACAATGCAGTCCCCGTCAAACGTTCAAGGCGTTAATGAATTCCACAAACTAAATTTTCAACGGAACGCATTTGTTTTGCAAAACGCTGGCAAACTTACGTTGCGTTTTACATCATTCACCTTTGTCGTCCGATGAATCAGCAGTCAGCACTAACACAAACCTCAATGAGCTTGTCGTTTGTTTTCTTGCCGTTGGGGCGATCGCTGGCGGTCGTGGTGGCGCCAATATACTTTCTCAGACCGTTGGCTGCTGCCTCCGTGCTCGCGGAAACGTGTTTAACTTTGTGTCAAGGTGAGGTTTTGAATCTTGACGCATGGCAACGCTGAATGAAGGTCTATTACCGTCATCATAATCTCAGCAAGGCTACCATACGAGCCACAACAACACCACCACTTTCAAGCTTCATAACACCGGCACAAATAGAAGCCAAGTCTTGAATCTCGCCAAGTGTTATATCGGAGACGTTAAACGCCAGCTCACTGTGCTCTTCTACCCGGTCCTGCCGCCGAATGGGCTCATCCAACAGCACGAAAGCATTCGTGTGCGCGTTGAGCAAGTGATCGATCGGATGTCAAACCCCAGCCGCGGTCGATCCGACGAGCATCGCGGCCATGTTCTTTCGAGTTTATGTCGCCAAGGGTACGGTTGTCGAGTTAAAACAATGCAAATAGTCCCGTGCATTCTTGTTCTTACGTCATTTTGTCGTCACAACCCGAACTCGAAAAATGACTGTTAGCGGCAAACCGAGGCTTTCTAGTTTCACGAACGTTCCCATGGCAACTAGCGTTGAATCGTCACGCGCAATGAAGCCAATGGGATAGCGAGCTTTTCTTTAAATTAAAAAATAAGTAAAAAAGTCTGCCCGAGATCATGCGGTCGCGTCATTTTCCTTCAGCGCCAAAAGAGAAGAGCATTGCTTATGGGGACTACCGTCGTAATCACTGCAGTGAGCAAAGGGAGCAAAGCGTTTCATTTCATTTCATTTCATTTATTGTTCTCTCAGGGCCCGAAGGCATTACAGAGAGGAGTGGGGTTTTTCTAAACGGAAACATGTGAGTATAACGATACATAAGGCAAGACATAAAACAAAAGTTATTGAACATAAAAAAACTTAGTAATGGCAATTTTAAAATCAGCGGCATCAGTTATCGAGACTATGCGTGCAGGAAGGCGATTCCAATCTATTGAGGTCTGAGGGAGAAAGGAGGCATTGAAAGATGAGGTGTTACACTGGGGGACGCCCACTTTTAGATGGTGATTAGTTCGTAGCGAAATGTAAGATGGTTCTAAGAATAATGTTTGACGAAGTGTTGGATTAGAGTGAAAAATCTTCTGAAAAAGACAAAGCCGGGATATTTTCCTGCGAAGAGAGAGGTTAGGCAAGGAAAGGGATGCTTTCATAGATGTGACGCTGGATGTGCGATGATAGTTCGAGAGGATGAAACGAGCAGAACGATTTTGTATGGACTCAACAGCGGATGAAAGGGTGATACCGGGGTCCCAGATAGAGGCTGCATATTCCAGTTTAGTACGGACTAAAGTCTTATAGATTAGAAGCTTTAATGAAACAGGAGTAAGCGAAAGGTTTCTTTTGAGGTAACCTAGTAAGCGATTAGCGCCATTAGTGACATATTCGACATGTAAATTCCAGGAAAGGTCATTGGTTAGGTGCACACCAAGATATTTATAGGAAGTAACAGAAAGTAGGGGGGAGTTAATGATGTTGTAGGATGGACAAGTGTTATTATGCCTGGACACTCTCATAGATCTACATTTAGATGTGTTGAGTTCCATGCGCCATTCTGAGCACCATTGTGTGACGTTGTTTATATCAGTTTGAAGAACGGAAATGTCAGAATCGTTAATAATTTCTTTATAAATGACACAGTCGTCTGCCCGAAGAAACAAAAACTGCCCGAAGAAACGTTCCTGCATCATCCACAGCATGTTCAGAACCGGTTCATTCTGCGTCGATCTCATGACTTGTCATATATTACGACAGAGTCGTCGTCAGCTCTTTATCCATTTGGAGTCTCCTTCACAGGCAAAGAGGAAATTTCCTTTGCAGCTTATGTTCACGGCGGCTTCACTGAGGATTATCGGTGTCGCAGTGTACCTTCACATAATAATTTCTTCTCGTAATGCCATCCGTATCGTCCAGAAACAGGGAAAGCAACGACGCAAACGAGACACAAACACCACAAGGTCGTTACCGCGGTTTTCGCCAAGTTTGTTTTCAAAGACCGTAGCGAAAGACTTCGAGAAACCAAGCTGAGATATCATAGCTAAATTTACTTTACGTCATAATTATTAAAATAATCTTTCGTATTTTATAAAGGGATAATGTTATTTTTCTCTGTTTCCTTCCAACTTCCGGAAGGTAGCGTTTTTTCTGTTATTCGCTCGTTCTAACTCCCGGAGGAAAGGAAGAAGATAACTAAAAGAACAGGGGGAAATGCGGGGATTTCTTCACTCCAACTGGGTGGACACGTCATCGCGACGTAGGGGGATCGTCAGAATCTAGCCGACCGCGTGCTTGAACCCGAACGCTGGGGCGGAGCTTCAAAAAAGAATCATTCTATACTCTGTTTCACCTTATGTTGTACCGCAGCGAAGGCTAGAAGCGCGAGCTCATAGCGTTGGCAGCTGCCCTTTATGCACGAGAGCTTGTGCCACCAAGATCTGCCCCAGAGCAATGAGCTCGCGCTTGTAGCCTTTCCTGCGGTACACCATAAGGTGAAATAGAGTATAGTTTGAGGCTCCGCCACTTCTTTCTCGATATGTCACAACTCGAAAGGTACCATTTGCGACCAGAATAGCACCCCAGGATGGGAGATGCAGGGGTCACCACCCTAGTGCTAGCTATAACTCTAGATGTCGCTGGTGGCGATTTTAGAATAGTATATAAGCGCAGGCACTCTGACCATAAAGGTTCTTTTTGGCTGGCACGAACAGCTTCGTACTTGTTCGTCTTTCAACAGTGTATTCCCATACAAAGAAAAAATAAAGTGCAGATCATATGGTGGTGATGATGATTTGTACATATGTTGCTAACACAACCCAGCCACACAAACCAGAAAACAGCACCTATCATCCTCGAGCTCGCCGCCCGAGCTCTGCCCTGTGCCGTGCTCGTCTTCTTCTACCTTGCCCCTGCAGGACCATGTCCTGCCCACCCATGACCAAGTTTCTCACACTTATTCTCTTCAAACATGGGACTGCGGTGAGCTTGACGACGAAGGTTTTTCTGAGCCTCCGGAGAGGAAGCTTCCGGGCTCGGACATGAGTGCGTCCTCTGCGGCCCCTGGAGCAGCGACGGGCGTGGCGCAGGTGGACGGCGGCGGGTACTGTATGGTGATGGCTGCGGGGCCTTGAACGGCGTTGGTGACGGCACCGTGACCCACCAGGAGGCTGTAGAAGGTTCCTTTGCCTCGGGTGCAAGCGTGTCGGCCATGTCTCGTCAGACCAGCTGAACTGCCGTCTCCACGACGGCAGGTGGAGACAGCGTCTTCAGCCGCTTTTGGTGCATGCCTCTGGTATCGAGTGTCCACGAGCGTATGAGTGGGACACCGCACACAGAAGCTGTTCTCACTGTCCAGAGGCGGGGCCAAAACAGGTAGCGTAAGCCATCGGAAGAGGCGGCGGGATGGTGTCGAAGGGCTGCCCGGCCTCTGGTATCGGTTCATATTTCTACCGTCGTTAAGAGCCGAAGTGGACTAACTCTAGACTCTCGGAAGCACTCCTCATGGCCAGAGCGTAACAGGTGGCCTGCACCAAGCAACACCCCCCCCCCCCCCCCCCCTCCCCCCGCCGATGACGGTGTTGACACGTTCCGCGGAAGGTTCGCAACGGCAAGGACCGGGGGACGTGCTTCCGCAGAACTCGGTAGAGGGCTCTGTGGATACCGACGGGCTTCTCTACGTGCCGCCTAAGGGTTCGCCGACTCCAGGGTTGGATGCGCTGTGAGTCGGATGAACGGAATCCAGGATGGCCCCCTCTGACCGGTGAGGCTGTGGCGTCCACGGTCTGCCCAGCAGGGCTCCGCCATTGGGGCCGTCCATGAGCGGTACCACGTCAAGCTCCTCCCCAGCGGTCACTCCAGGTGGACGTTGTCTGTGATAGAGCACTGTTAAAGGCGTGCAGAAGGATTGCACTTTGTGCCTTTATTTCATGCGAAAGCCGCAGCTGCTGTCAATATTCGCAACTTTCAGCATGGTGGTACCGCGGTGTGAGAATCGCGCTCCCTAGCTCCTGGATGATCGGCTTCACAATAAAGGTGCTTGCCTACACCTTCCTGACGTGAAAAAATAAACTAAGGCTCTAATACTGCTCGTATATAGCAAAACTAGTATTACTCACGCGTCGCAGACCTAGCCTCGCCCTGTTGTTCTACGACGATCATCCAGATGAGAGCCATTTTGATAGGCACCAGTGCGCCCCCTATAGGTCGTGAAAGTTGCGAATTCCGATGAGCTGGACGACCACCCCGCCTGGTTTGCACTCAGGGCCTCGTGCAAGAAGTCGCTGAAGCGAGACACTTTGCATCTCCTTTCGTAGTACCTCGTTTATTGCCGTTCTTGCTGCGAATAAAATATCCCTTCAAATCAGTGTTGTCAACGTGGCCAAACTGTTCGTACTGAGCCGAGTGAGTTCGTAAGAAGACGCGACTCTTCGGCTTTACCTCGTAGAAACCTTCCCACGTCGTAGCTATTGCGAGCAGTGAAACCGCAAGGTGTGCATCTCAGTGCATGATATTTTCTGCCAGACAAAGTTACCGACATCGAACTCAAGGTGACGATGACTCTTACCGGAACGTGCCGCTTGCTCGATCCATGCGGAATTGTCATCTTGCGGCATGGGGCTATGATATTGCAGGCAAACACATCCCATGTGTAGGGACTTACCATCGGCTGCATGAAACCCGGAGGCTTCCCGCCTCTTAGTTTTGCTTTCTGTCAAGCCGGGCGTCTACGATTGTACAGGAATACGTCCCGCCTCATCCCCTGCCAGATCGTGGCGGGGCATAACTTATAAACAGTCTTGCTGCCACTGCTATGGCCAGCGAGAGCGGAGTCGTGGAAGTACCCGATAAACCCCTTCTATAGCAAATCGGGATCCTGATTGGAGACTATTACCCTTTTGTTCATCGATCGTTGAGATGTATGAAAGCAGCAAGCAGCATCTGCCCAGGAGATATGAATTCAAGTGCTCCTTAACTTTTCCTCCTGCGTTCCCGGTGCTAACTGCGATTCCCGCAAGTTTTTCCAACACCCGAAGGAAAAATCCATCTGCTTTCTGGACCTCAAGAAGCTCTTCTGTGCTTACAGCTTCACTCCAAGTCACGATACTCTGCTCTTTTGTGCAGCGTCCTAAACCTACTAGGACACCTAATCTGGGAGTCCGCAGTCTGTAATTCCTACGTGCAGCCAACCTCCAATGTGTCCTCGGCTGGGGGGAGCGCGGGACTATGTAGGCTTGTAGCTCATGTAGAAAATCGTGGACCAATTTTCTCTCAGAATATCCTGAATAAATCGACGAAGGGGCGTTCAATCGCGTTGAGGGCACAGACGTAGGTCGGGAATTGCTAATAGATAACTGTCATGGCACGATTGACGTGACTGACGTTTCCCACGCCCGCCGCCGGAGCTGGAGTCTCATGCTCCGAGAGCGTTTTCCCAAACACTGTTGTATGGCTGTCGCTGGAACAGGTCCGGTGGTGTCCAATCCTCGATGAGCCTCGCTCTTGGGCGAAGCGTCCACACTCCCGACCACGCTCGACTTCGTATCGAAGAGCAACCTTAGCTCTTACGATAACGAGCGTTCAGCGAGTTCGGTTCGCCGTTTACCAAAATGTTCGAGGAATGCTTCTGGTGCGACCTCCACGGGACGACCGAAAGCTAGGGTCAGCTGATCGGGCTCTACGTTGGACGCCAGATAATCTGGGTGTCCACTTTAGCCAGCGTACGTTCAGGCCCGCCTAGATGACTCCGATGGAGGTAACACAACGTAAGGTACAAAGGGTTTTACTGTTTCAAAGTTGCAGGATCTGGAGGCAGTGCCTTGTCTTTTCACCGTCCCGTAACCGACCATCCTAGAGCTCGCAACCCTCTCTCTGCCTAGTGCCATCCTCGTCTCCTTCTTTCTTGATTCCCCCAGGCCCATGTCCGGCCCCCTCGTTGCCATCATTCGAAAACAAAAGTTAAGCCCATTTTAGCATTCCTTCATAAACAACCTCTGTAATTAAAAAGCGAACAAAAAGGTTCGTGTGATGTGCTTTTATTTGTTATTCGTTGGATGAGTTCAGAAAAATAACTTCACTGTGAGGACATTGTTTAATAATTTTATAGATAACTTTCCGGCAGCAGAAGGCACGGGACGTGATTCAATTTTTGTACTGGTGATAATTCTAAGAAGTAATGAATAGATCCCAGGACCGCTGCTATATGAAATTTTAAAAGAACGCCTGAGTAAAATGGGCCGAAGAGGTCGCACTTTAGTTACCACAGGGCTCAACAAAACGAAATGGACCAGCGGAGTGTACGAACTCGCATACATGCCGCGACATCTGCCGGGAGAACGCGTGCAATCTGGTTTTGGCAGTCGCACATGCGCGTAGCTGAGCCAAGTTGTCAGCGCATCTTCGCGCTTAGGGTGCAACCCACGATAGGTGATTACTATACCTGTTTTCACCTCAAGAAAAAAGTACGTTTTGCGCATTGTTCTTACGCGGCGCGAAATAGTTCTTACGAGATTTGGCTGTCAGAGGAAAAAGCAATGCTTTTGACGTTTGGAACGTGTACGTCTTGATAAGATAACATATATCTAATCTAAAATTCACCTACATATGTCTTCAAAATTCACATAAAGGGGGAAATTAGTAATGTTCCGCGAGGAGCCGGACTTGTTTTACTTCGGTTCTTGAGGTGAAAACAGGTATAGAACGCCTAAATTTCAAGCTTAACCGCTTTATTTAATCTTCGCGTTACAACCGAAGTTTTTATCCGTTCTTCAAGATGTTAAATTATATTGCCCCCAATAAAAGAAAAGAAGAAAACAGTGAAAAGGAAGACGCACGATGTATTCAGTCTACAAAATGAACAAACGTGCAATCACACTAGACATTTATTTAGTATAAACGGAGAGATCACTGCGAGTGGTGGTTACTTTTTTTACAACCTTAACCTTTGGAAATCGATGCATTTGTTTACGCTATTGCAAAGAAGAAAAAAAAAAGAGAAAGAAAAACGCTGTCATGTTGCGTACTCTTGGCTAGCGTTGATCAGCTATCGGGGGTTGTGAACCTAGCACGAACAAGCGCTGAATGCTTGAATCAGCTGCGCGCATGTGCAAATCGTGACACCAGACAGACCGCTTCTCCTGGCAGATGGCGCCACAGGTACGCGAGGCCACGCACTCCGGTGGTCCATTTCGTTTCGTTGAGCACTGTACAGTGGCCCCGTTTTTTTAATATCAAGCGATCGTTGACCGCCGGGACGGCCAGCGCCGTGCTACGGAGGTGTGCGGCGAAACGGGAGAGATTAAGCGCGTGAGCACAAAGCCCTTTCTGGTGGGAGCGTCGTCTGCTAGGCTATTCCGTTGAACGCACAGAGCCCGTAGCAAAAGAGGGCAGGGCGCTTGCAATGTCGAAGTGCATCGCCGGTACACCCCTCCTCTTGGAATGCGTTAACAATCCTATTGACGGTAGCCTGTATAACCCCGACTTTTGTTGCTATATCCCTTTGCGTCATGCCGCGCATCGAATTTCTCGCAACACGTTCCTGTGTTTCTGTACGCACTCGAGGAGGCATAAAAATTGCGCGCGCCCGCTGGTCACAGAAAAGTGTGACTATAGCCGGCTACATAGGCTAGATGACGAAAGCAACAACGCAGTTGATAATTCAAAACAACAAGCGGAAACCCTGTCTATACTCCGTTTTACTTTGGGTGGTACCGCAGCCGACGCTACGAGCCATCTTAGCCAGTCTGTCGCTAAAAGTGTGTCACGTGGCCTTTCCGTTGGGTACAACTGCATATGAAAGCACGATGTCACGCGGCAGGGTGAAAGCACTGAATTGGCTTGATGGCGGTATATAGTGTAATGAATCGTTGCATTCAGTTTGTCGCGTCACCGTATTTTTCATTTTTGTTGGTGTTCACAAATGTAAACGCAAACATGAAATAAAAAAAAGTAAATTAAACTCGAGATGACGCGCGGTTTATGCCACGTCTGAGCAGTATAGACAAAAAAAGAAAATAAATGCAAGCGCGGTTCAGATCTTTGCTTAAAGGCGGTTAGCTATGCCAGCAGATAATGAACAGGGGCTGTGTGCGATCAACGGAATAGCCTAGCAGACGACACTCGCAACGAAAAGAGCTTTGTGCGCACGCGCCTAATCTCTCCCGTGACGCCGCATTTCTCCGCGGCACAGCGCTGGCCGTCCCGGCGGTCAACGCTCAATTGATGTTATTAAAGAATTGGGCAACTGTAGCTTGTTGCAGCTGCACTGGAGTGCACAACTAGATGCGTTGGTACCTTCAACAACGGCTGAAATGCAGATGGTTGTTGAAGCATTTTAGAGGTTAAAAGAACTTCCTATCGTGCGTGTTTGTCCTAATAGAACGTCGCGCTGCACTCTCACGCCTCCAAAAGTCGCAACAGGCGTCATCGGTAGCGGTGACAACTAAATCAGCTACAATGTAAATAAACACACTGGTGCAAGAAACATTTTTGTAGGGGCATGTGAAGTCGTCCGTTGACATCCCTGTTCGCGTTCTTGGCCCGTCACTTAGGGAAAGATGATCTGACTTAACTAAAATTCGGAGCCCAAACTTCATTCTAAGGACAACGCCATCAGGCAAGAGTGTTTCTAATAAACAATGGCGGCACTGACCTCGGTCAAAACACGTCACTGCTTGTTTTAGCAACCAGTCAAAGAGAAAAGCACCGCTTATCTTTTTTATGCTTCCTCGGACAGCTTGAGATTACTTCTCATAATATGTTCCAGGAATTATCTATAGTATTAAAGAAAAACGATAAAAGCGCTTTTGTATTTGAAAAAAAAACAAAAAACACATAAATTGTCTTAATTCTTCCTCCAGAACCATGAATATCAAGATTATTTTTCAATTAAGTGCACGGAGGGCTGCAGAAAGTATTTTTAATGAAGCCCAGCGTGACAGTCCTACACAGAGTTTTCGTAATTTCCGCGCTTGAGCATCTCCAGTGCCTGCCAAATCTATAAACTCGCACTCTCGCTGCCTTCAAAAATTTTAGAAAAAGACGCGACGACTGGTGTCAGTGCCAGGGAATATATTTGGCACGCTTGCAATTGCACGCGCTGTCCACACTAGCGACACGCGCTTGGCGGCCGAATGAATTGACCTCGTAAGTGAATACGACACAACATGGCGCCTTGGTCTAAACAAACCGTTGCTAGGGACGTTGCTATGGACTAATGCATGGAGACTCCGCATGAGGTGAGATTTTTGCTTACAAGTATGTGAATACGATTTTGTAAGCAACCTAACTTCTTGATATCAAATTATGAAGATGTTCTTGTCGTCTCAGTGTCGTATTGCAACGATGAAAGACATTTCTGAAGTATTACACAGCGCTTTGCTTTGGCAGCAGACGACACGATAGATTTGCTGGCCTGTGTTGCAGCTGGTGTCTTCGTTGAATTGCGTCGCTAAACAAGCGACCAAAACAAGCGCATCGCCATGACCGTAAAGCCCTCCGCAATGTGTTTTTTTTTTCTGTGAAGCACACTGCTTAGTTCAGCCGTAAAATCAAACCATGGCATTGAGATCAGTTACGGCGACGACCTGAAGCGCATGACTGGCGTAGTGCAGGCCAGCACAAGAAACAAATCGTACGCCGTCGAGGTAAGTCGTTTGTTATTGCATGTCTATCACGATTTCGCAATATTTTGCTTTTTTTTTCCTTGGTATACATCAAATTCCGGGGATGTGCTCTTTTGGTGAAGATCTCCACCGAACCCGCGATGCGAGTGGAATCTGTAATAAACTCACCTGATGGTTTTTTGTTCCAGTTCTTTCACGCTCCGGGGTCTTGCGGAAATCTGAAGAAACTGCAAGAATCTTTCTACACGCGATGGTTACAACCAGTACGAAGCACCCTCACATAGCGCGAGTCCGCAAACAAAATTTGGGATCTCAACCGATCGCCTGAAGTGCGTTTCTCACGGGTGCAATGCGATCTTTTAGCAGACGATCATCTCGATCGACGCCCAGACTTTCGATAAACCATATTTTGCATCGCACCCCACTATGAATTGTTATAGGTGTCTGAAACTCATTGTATTTTAAACAAATGCAATATCAGAATATCGTCTTTATTTTCGAGATTCAAACAACGGCACTAGCTTCACCGGGCGGCGTGTGGCAAAAGAAATACTTCTTGCATTCGTCGTCTGCTACAGGCATCTTTAGGACCGGAAGTTGCAGTCGTAAATATTTCAGAAACAAACGATTACCGGCACACTTCTGTCGAAACATATATGACATTCAAGCTTTCTATATCTGTGATTTTTAGAAGTTTAAATCCCACTCCTGATTTTTGAACGGTCGGGCTTTCGTAGCGAAACCTAGCCACATGTATTTGCCCATAGCAACGACCCTAGCAACGGTTTGTTTGGGCCCATGACGTCGCACTTACGGAGTCAATAGCGTATGACGTAACGACTGGTCGGAAGCATTTATTGTTTCTCGCGTTTAGTTACATCTTCGGGAAAAAAAAAAACGGGCGTGATATTCAAATTCACGGGATAAAAATGCTCTAGAATTCACCTCTAACGGGTTTTTCTCTCTAGAAAGTATTTAGCTTCTCTTTAAAGACGTAAGAACATAAATGTTTTTTGCTTTCATCCAGTCAATCTATTTCTTTGTTTTTCTTTTTTTTTCTATTATCGTTGTAGAACGTTGTGCGCAGTACAAAGCGCGAGTGAAATTATTTCTACAAGAAAGCAGGTTATGTGTTACACGCGGCTGCGAGTGAAGGTTCTAAAATATTATTTTGTTACGCAAGTTCGTGGGCAGATACATTATTGCGGCTAATGTTACTACACTCTTGCACCCGTACCACTGATCGTACGAAGCAGAGCTTCAGTGGTTAAGTTGATAAAGAGTCAAGTTCTACCTTATGTCTAACCTCAAATCGCAGTAGAGAAAGAAAAAAGTTGCCTACTGCGTACGTACAACGAAGCTCATTTACCTTTATAGCAGCACTTGCTTCAACGGTTGTGTGAACTGCAGGTGAGATGGGTAAAGTAAAACCCACCTCACTGAAGCCGTTCAGACACTGCTTTTATAACTAAACCACAAAATACTAAAACTGCGACACACAATCTTTTCTTGCGCCTATGTTAAATCGTCTAGGCTGGGGTTAAACAAAAAATAACGTAAAAAGAGATTTAAAAATTTTCCTACAAACTGGAAGGAACAGCTGCTGCGGTTCCATGGCCCAAATGAGTCGTGAAATGTTCCGAAAAGAAACAAAATGCCGGTTTCTGGTTAAAAATAAACAAAAAAAATGTGAAAACATACCCCCAAGAAGAAAAAAATAGACCTCGGGGAAGGGGCTTTCCGGTGGGAAGTGATAAAGGTGTCATGCCAGAGCGGCACCATATTTATGGCTCAAACGGGAGGTCTCCTTTTTGGATCGCGGAGTAGGTGAACGCGTTGGGCTTTGCACGGCGTGTCTGTTTTGCTTTTACAGGTTCGCACAACCCGCTCCGCTGGCCTTCGAATTTTTCTGCTTTTCAGCACGACACACGTTACTGTGCTTTTTATGTGTCGCTCACTCTGGGATTAGGCGAGGCATGCGCACGAAGATAAGACGCTGGCTCGCGTTCCACACCGATTCAGGTCATTATGTTTGCGAAAGGCATATTTTAGCTCGTCGGAGAAGACTGATGTGCCCTATGTTGGGGCTCTTGACCAGGTGAAAGAAGGGTGCCTGGATCGACGTTACTAAATCAATGTCAGTTTAGAAGCATCTTGAACGCCTGGCGACTTTTCGTGGTGCGTCCGTTCGGTGGACCTTGCTACGCTATCAAGCCTGCCTTGTGCACAAAAGCTGCGGAACGGGTGGAACATAAGACAGACATTGGCTGGCCATGGAAGTGAATATGTGTTGGTTTTTATGGCGCTTATCTTAAACATAAAGCTTGCGCAAAACATTCGTCGTCCGAAAATGGATCTTCTGTGTTGCTTGTGGGCGCTTTTGCGCAGGTGGCGCTAGAAACGTTATCGAATTGAATAGGGTCAGCTGGACAGTTACAAATTAGAAAAACCGACAGAGGAAAATACATACACACCGCTGACTATCAACTTGCTTGCTTTAATACTTCGCCTTATTTATCTAGTTTCTTCTACCACAGCTAGTGATAAAAACCATCCCCCGTGTCCGCGCGCTGCACCCATAGGATGTTAAGCGGCTCGTGTCACACACCCCAAGTATTGTCTCTTTTTCGCGTAGATGGTGACTTTTCGCGTAGATCGTCACGCACAATTGACGACTTTCTTCAAAGGAAAGGGCTTCAATCACTTCGCGTGCATTGCGTTCCGCTGTCACCCTATAATGGTAACGTTGTTAATACTAGGAGTGCAATTACAGGACCGACAGTGTGCAGAGAGATGTCCGGCCATTGTTCCTTTAACAGAAGCCGCGTAATCCCAGCTAGATCATTGACACACCACCTAGTTTGTTCTATGTAGCACTTGCCACAGGAAGGTGGTATGTGGTACACAATGCCCATTTGGCACGGGGTATACTGCGTCCTGTGAGAAATTGTGCATTGTTTATTTTCTTGATTTGTTCTTTGGTTAATCTGCGGCACATTCAGTACGCCTTGTTTGGTGCGGAGCACACAACCCGAATATTATGCCTCCCAGCAACCTTTTTAGGTTGTGTGTGAGTCCATGTATATAGGGTATAACAGCAATGTTACTTCGATTTGTAGCTTTCGATGAAGGCTCATTCCCGGCATGCTGGCGTTTCGATTTCTGGCAAATGGTATCAGAAAAGGCCACCAGGAGAGACTCTGGATAACCAGACTCACGTAGAAGCCTAATCAGTTTTTCAAAAGTTGGTTCAAATTGATGATGACATAACTTCCTTAAGGTGGAAATAAGAGCAGTTGTGGCAATACTCCTTTTTATGATTTTCGAATGCTCCGAGTCGTATGAACGAAACCCGTGGCACGAGCGCGGCTGAAATCTCCTAGCACACGTGGCCTTCTTTGAACTGAAGCACCACGTCAAGGAATCTGATGGATTTCGCTACGGGTAATTATATGCGAAATTATATTCGGGGCAACATTCTTGGAAGTAGCGCATAACGTATGCTTCGCTCCCATCCTCTTCTTCATTCACTTCAGTGTTACACAGAATAAAAATAGAAATAATCCACATATCGGAAGATGGCCTTGATCCTGCTATATTTTAGTTTTCTTTCAATGATCCTTCTGCAAGCTGCCAAACATACTTCGCAGAGGTGCAGCAGCTCCCCGGGATTGCATACATTCTCCACTCTGCTTTACACATGTCTGGTCATCATGCGAAACTATTGTAGCGAACAGGTAACACCCTAACAGTTCCAAAATAAAATCAACGTCCGCTCTGGCCGGATTGAAAAGGTGACACTCCTTGGTTCTCAAAGCTATCCCGTAGAATTGTCATGATGCTCGCGCGTAGAAACGTTATTTTCCCGCACACGCTCGGGTGCACGCATCAAAAAGAACCATGTTCAATTAATCTGAGTCTGGGGTAGAAGACAAACATCAAAACGCAGAAGGGACAGAAAATTGACAGGTCGACGTCTCCAACTCAGCTAACTCGTTTATTTAGTCCACTTCTTTATAGAGTCTACAACTCAGGTCACCACCACCAACACCAAGGGACGAAGTCTGTAGATTTCAAACGCCACAATAATTATCAGATCCAAAAACTTGGAGGACGCCTAGGATTCGCCTTTAAGAGTGGAACGCGATAGCGCTAGCGGGCGCCGTTCACAGAGCCTTCTCACATAAATCCGCGTTCCCTCCCGAGCAGTGCAAGCGTGTGTGCGCGTCCCGGTTGGAAGTGTCTCGTGTCACGTGACGTCATACGTGGCTGTGAGTCATGACCTTATTTACCCGCTACATTTGGAGGGGAAAATAATCAGCTAAATATGGCGGGAACATCTTTCGCGAAATTTTGTGGCAAAAAGTTTTACGCCGAATTTGGCGGGACGATAGGGGTATGACGTCAAAGCCACGTGTGACGTAAACACGTGGCGTCACGCGTGACTGCGCGCAATGCGTTATGGCAGTTTAAGGTCCCACCGGCGCCGTCGCCGGATTTTCTGCAACGCGAGCTTCTAAACGTTATTGCGTTAAGACAGAAAAGGCTTGGCGAAAAAACATGTTTAACGGTGATAGAAACGCTGAACCACAAGACAGGGATCCAAGCCTGCTTCTGGTATGATTAGAGAAAATATAGTAAGGGTGCAGGCGAGCGGGTGAATAATCATCACGTTGAATTGACCTGAGACTTGGGCAGAAGAGAATTATCAAAACTTAGAAGGTACAGATTAACTTGTTTATTTAGTCTACGTCTGCTTTTTTTTGTCCACCGTTTATACCTTGTTTATTTAGTTAATTAATATCCCGTTAATATTTTGGATGTGATGGAGATTGTGGCGCTTGAACTGTATAGGCTTCGTCTTTTTGCGTTGGTGGTGAGGACCTTGATTTTGAGACTATATAAAGAGGTGGCAAAAATAAAAGAGCTAGCTAAGGTTGACACATCGTCCAGTCTATTTTCTGATCCTTCTACGTTTTGATGCTTCTCTTTTACCCCAGTCTCAGTAATTCCACATGGTTGATTTTGACCAGCTCGCCCGCACACTTACTCTATTTCCTCAGAGGAGAACCTTTTCGGTCGACGTTTTTCCGTTGAGCTTGTCAACTGATGTATCAAAGAACGTCGGCCTGGATACCCGTTTCGCATGCGTGTACAAAGGCGGCCTATACTTCGTTTCACCTTAAAGGGAGGGTGCAGCGACTTTCGGACTTCGGTCAAAAATTTGTGGAAGTTGCCCGCTGACACTTCTGAAGTAAAGAACAGAAAACCGATTTCGCCTGCGTGTCCTAGTTGTTGTGTAAAAAAAAAAAAGATGTATATTGGCATTTCTGGCAGCCCTCAACTCACTCCCAGTCTACAGGGTCACACCTGGTCCCCCCCTAGTGACGTAATTCGGGATGCCATGTAGCTTCCCGTGCACTCTCTCGGTGGACGCTTCCTCTCCCTCTCTCTGATGACATTAGCGGGCGTTATGCGGCAGCCTAGAGCGAACCGATGTCACGTAATCTTTTTGCAGTAGTTTCTTCGGCTGCCACTCGCGGCTGCAGGTGGGGGAAAATAGCTCGACTTTTGCTTTGGGATAATCCACCGGAGTCGCGACATTTCTTAATGAAGGAGATGTTTTCTCTTTCCCCCGGGACACGATAAACAACGTAAAAATGACGAGATGCCAATGCGTTTAATCTTAAAATCGTTGCACCCCGCCCCCCTTTAAGTTCACACGCAACTGATGGTACAACTGCTGAGTGGTTCACGTTAAAGACCCCAGGCTAGCGGTTGTACTGCACTGGCTAAATTGCTCATCTACACCGAGTGACTCGTCGCAACATTGAAAATGGCAGACCAACGACTCGCTGTATAAATATCCCACAACCCCAATTAATTATTATTGAAGGTACCAGCCGATGGAAGAATTCAAAGGGCGTCAAAAGCGCACGAAAATGGTGTTGGTCAAGATTATGTACGTGTTCTGTCATCACTGAACTTAGAAACACTCAAACTGTCTAGGGACTTTCGCCCGTGACGCTGCGTGATTGGTCCGATGACTTCGTAGCGTCTCCTGCGTCTGAACTCTAATGAGGGTGCAACGATTTCAATATTAAAAGAATTTGCATATCGTCATTTTTACGTTCTTTATCGTGTCCCGGATGACGTAGAAAACATCTCCTTCAATATAAAATGTCACGATTTCGCCGTATAGTGGCGAACCAAAAGTGGAGCTTTTTACCCCATCTGCAGCCGCGAGTGTCAGCCGAAGGAACTACGGCGAGAAACTTACGTGACCAAGCTCGGCTCTAAGCTGCAGCATAACGCCCGATAATGTACGCAGAGAGAGGGAGAGGAAGCATCCTCCGAGAGAGCACGCGGGAACCTCGACGGCACCCTCAATTACATCATAGGAGTGCGACCAGGTGTGATCATGAATACTGGGAGTGAGTTAAGGGGGGCCAGAAATGCTAATATTTATCTTTTCTTTTCTTTTGTACAAAACAGCTGAGACACGCAGGCGAAATCGGTTTTCAGTTCTTTACTTCAGAAGTGTCGAAGGGCAACTTCCACACAATTTTGACCGCAGTCCTGAAATTGTTGCCTCCCCTCCTCCTTTTTTAAGCTGAAACGAATATAGGTAACAGGTGAGTAGTAACAAACATGTACCAGTTTGCACAGAATGGCTCCGCCCCTTTGGCTCCGCCTCCAAACCCGATCCGACCAATCACAGCGCAGGAGGGCGGGGCCAAACCCAATCCAACCAATCACAGCGCAGTAGGGCGGGGCCCTTTCCCTCTCTCCCATGGCCCCGCCCACATACATTAGCCAGTGACCATTCGGAGCTCAGCGAGGTCCCGTCACGTGTGAAGTCACGTGTCAGGCGCGTGCCAGAAACGTGTCACTTACCATGTCCGCAAACCACAGACCGCAAACCACAAACCGCAAACCGCAGACCGCAAACAACAAACCTCAGACCTCAGGTGTTGACAGCTGCGGTCATCATCTGACAACAACCACGTGATGTCACACAGGGTCCGAGCTTCGTTCGACAGAGGGCGCTATATGACTTCAATTGCGACGCTCAGCGCGACTCACGTGTGATGTCGCTGCGTCCGACAGAGGGCGCTCACCTAATGTCGCACAGGGTTCGTGCTGCATCCGAAGGAGGGCGATGCGCTCCGGTCACATGACGGTCACGTGTTTTGAATTTGAATCGCTGCGCGGTAAATACCCCTTTTATTCGATAAAAAAGGCTCCGCCGCCAGCGGGGAATCGAACTGGCGACGTCTTGATCACCAGCCCGACGTGCTATCCCCTGAGCTACGAGCTCATCGCTTCCGAAGACCGCTTAAAAGGGCCCTGCAATCATATTTAACGTCTGCCTTTTTTGCGGTTTCCACGTCTCGTGGGGTTCGGAAAAGCCAGCGGGCACGGAGAGAGTAATTAAATATCAGTGCGTCATATTTTAACCGGACGACGCGGAAACCTCCTCCGCCTACGAGGGCGACCCGCGTTGCCGCAACCGCGCGAAATGTGACGTCTTTGGTCCTTGGCTTACTACTGGTCAGAGCCGCTAAAAGCATTTTTTTAGTCGAGATACAAAATATAAGTGTCGCGAACCGTTTCAATTATGTATGAAACTACTTTTTGTTCAGTATTTTAGATCAGAAACGAAACAAATGCAGTTTATAAAGTACGGAAACAAGAAATGACCCGTCGACATACCCGCCACCAAGCGGCGGAAAAAACGGCGCATACCAGAAAGGGCTAGTGGGATGAGGTTGGAAGAGGCCCCGTCGAACGGCGAGCGTAGAAAAATCCCGGACGTACGCGGCGGCGCTGCGATCGTATACCAGCTCCAGGATCCGACCGGTTCCGAGCGTTCCGAAGGCCTTCGGCGCGGGCTTGGCTGGCGCTTCGGCCATTTGGCGGTATGGCAGTGCGAAGTGGCTCCCGTTCTGAACTGATCATTACCCCGTGTTTGCTGTCGTTTGTGGCCAATGAAGTGTTATGCCGAATTAGTCTTTAATCGCGTAGCAAATGCAATGCGAGCCTCCCTGGCCGCCCGCTTCATACAGCCAATCCAACACATGCTTTAGTGGCGCCCTCTCGAGTCGTCGACACGGAGTGCGGCAGCCGTGAACGCTCGATGAGCCCACTAACCCTCCTCTAGTTCACGGCCACTCAAGCCAGGACCTACGACGTCATGAGGGAGGTTATTTTTTGCTTGTTTTTGTAATTCTATTTTGCCTATAACTTTTAAAATAAAGCGAAATTTGAGAAAATAAAAGTTGCATTACGTTACTACGTTCAGTGCGCTCATGTACGGTGCAAAATAAAAAACAGTAAAAAAGTCAATGCAGGGCCCCTTTAAATCGGGTTAGTTGTTAGTGTGTGTGTGCATTCAGATCACGTGATGTCCCGCGCGCTACTTGGCTTTTGTAATGCGGTTAGAAACAGGATGCTTCATTGCCGCAGGTCGTGTGACGTTGCTCGTCTTCCTATCACGTGATTTCGCGCGCGCGCGATTCAAGCGGAGTTCGCGCGGACTCGTCACCTCGTGAATGGCTTTCGTAATCTGGGTGAAAAAACAAACAAACAAACAACCCTACACGGAATTTGAAAGCGTCATTGTTCCAGGTCATGTGACGAAGCCTATCTATAAAATTCCGTCATGCAGAAAGAAGTCTAGACAGGTTTCGTATATGTCTCGAGAGATCGGAAAGTTATTTTCTTTTTTTCATATGCGAATGAAATACATTGTTTCGACGCTCAGCTCGGTCGCTTGTGTCTATTCAGCTGTCGCATGGGGGCTCGGAACGTCACTTGTGCGCCGGAGGTCGGTCTGACATTTGTAATCCGGTTAAAAACAGGATGCTTCATTGAAGCAAGTCATCTGACCATGGTCGTGTGACGTTGCTCGTCTTCCTATCACGTGATTTCGCACGCGCGCGATTCAAACGGTGTTTACGGACTCGTAGCCTCGTGGCGCCCCCTTAGCTGTTGCATTTGGGGTCTTCGAGCCGCTGGATTTTGGCGTCATGTGACGGTCCCCAATAGCAGCAGCTGGGTCCCGCTACATTGGGGTTGAGGTGACTGTAGAATTTTGAAGCTCGCGGACCGTGATTGATGTTGATCCTGCGTAAAGCTTTAAAGCGGCCCTGTTAAAATTTGGGGCCAGCTCGCAAAAACTTTGCAAAGACCCAGCGAATTTCGGGAATAGGCGCCATCTAGTGTTCAGACTGTGAAGTGGTCCTCGTTCAAATTGGGTGCCACCTGATGGTAAAAGCTTCAACTCGCTCTAAGCTTCGGAAGTCATGTGACGGTCCAATTGGCAACAGTCGCGGTCCCGCTAATTTGGGGGTGAGGTGACGCTAAAACTTTGAAGCTGGCGGACCGTGTTAAATCTTGGTCCAGCGTAAAGCTTTGAAGTGGACCTGCTAAACGTTGGGGCAAAGTCTTGAAACTCACAGACAGTGCTGGACCCAGTGATTTGTTTTCGAATAAACACCATCTCTCGTTAGAACTTTGAAGTGCTCATCGCCAAAAATTGCTGACATCTGGTGGTGAAAGCTTCGACCCACTAAATTTGGGGCGTCGTCTGAAGATTCTCTTAGCACCAGCTGGATACCGCTAAAGTTTTTTTTTTTTGCTGGAGCGACGGTAAAACTGAAGTTCGCAGGCCGTGCTACATCTTGGCCCAGCGTAAAGCATTGAAGTTGCTCTCCCGCGCGCTTAGCACACATGGTCAGCTGTATCCACTTAATTTTGAGGGGTGACAGTAAAAATTCGAAGCTCACGAACCGTGCCAAGTTGAGACCAAAGCGTAAAGTTTTGACGTGGCACTGGCATATTTTGGGAGCTGACCCCAGCGCGTAAATTTCTGAAGTGGCCCTAATAAAAATTCGAGCCCAGCGCGTAACACTTTGCACAGTCCCAACCAAATGTGGTATACCCGACACCTAGCGTAAAAACTTTGAACTGGTCGAAGATTATTTTAAACTTCAATTAGATGAAGTTAGCGTTTCCTCTTCTCGATTTCGCGCGCACACAGTTTAAATTCGGGATTTAGGCGTATGAGTTGTCACCTCCGTTCACAGATGGTGCGCGTTTTTGTTGCTAAGCGTCTTTGTTGTTAGGGCATGAGCGATATCTGGCGGCGTGGGTGTGACCTTGCGACATCTGTTGCTGAAAAGTTAAATTGATCGTATTCCGAAGGCGTGCTCATCCGTATTTTTGTGCGCGAGCAAGTCCGGGCTTTGTGCGTATGAGTTGCCGATTCCGTTTGTAGATGGCGCGCACCTGAATCTCTTTCAGCTGACGTGAACCTTTACCATTATCACGCGAAATCTCTCGCTAATTTTAGCGCCATATTGGTAGATGGCGTCAACTCTATCGCGCGCGCGCGACATCCCTCGCTAATTTAGCGTCATCTGCAGCTGCTGAACGGAGCAGTGTTGGAAAAGGACCGGAGCGTGGTCGCATCCATACGCGCTAAAGACGAGACAGATATAGTGTTTCATATTTTTATTCTCGTACGCTCTAAAAACACCACACTTCTAAATGCAGATCCGGTGTTCATTTTTTTTTTCTTTTCACTCTACGCAACAAAGAAACCATTGGAAACGCTTTACACAAAAAAATGTCACACAAGCTGTTTCAAGATACAACCGAGGCAAAGAAGTTGTGAAATGACATCTGAGGAGCAGCGCGCGATAGGATCCTCGCATCTCAGATAACTCCTTGACGTTGTCGCTCACCTCCAGAATGTATCCCGTCGGAGCGTCATCTGGATCGTCATCAATGTTCAGGCAGGCAATCTCGTCTTTCGTCATCTACTCAAAGTCCGACAAGGGCAGGGCTTCTCTCATTGTCGCCGCGTACAGACCGTTTACGTCCAAGTCCAAAATCTGAGACGGTTCGTGCTGCGGGTTAAACGTATCCGTTCCCGGAATATTTGCGACAGCATGGCGGGTTGTGCATTGGGTATTCCCTCCGCGAATACCCTGTTCTATCATGAGATAGGTGTCAGGATCGTCAATTAGCTGCAGTCTTACTTTCGACTGTTTCAGCGCACACGACAAGCTTAGGGACGGTAACGATACGAAATGTAAAGCCTCAATTTCGTACGTCTCCAGCGTCTAAAGTTTTGGAAAACATCGGCCAGTAGGAGGCAGTCCGTCTTTAGGTAAAGGTCGCTGTATTCTCCAAGGTTCTTCAAACCAAAGGTATCGAAAACGACCTGTGCATGTTGGTAGTCCTCCTCACACACACACACCCCGTTCCCAGTCAACTTGTTAAAAAAAAGGCCTCTCGTGTCGGGAGGCTTTGACCCTCGTAACTCTCGAGGCTTGTAATAAAATTATAACAAAACACTCTTTTGCGGGCAAGGAGGTCGACGTGTTCGGGAAAGGACTGTCGAAGGCAACAAAAATGCTCTGTGGCCTTAGGGTGGAGATTTTGCACGAGCGTCTCCAGGCTTGCATTAAGAAATGCGAGGCTGTCAATAAAGCGAAGGTTGCCTATCTCTAACAATTTAAAATTCTGGCACGAGCTTCCGCGAGTACGTTAATATCCTTGGACTCGAACAAATTAAGATTGCCTAGAAAGAAACTGAGGTCGTAGGAATGGTTATGCGATATGAGTGGAACGGTATGTTTGTTGATTCGATGGTTTAGGATACACTGGGAAGCAAAGCGCCCGCCTAGACTCTTCCGTCATGTGGTCGTGGTCGTGAGTTTTCATTTTCTTGCTAAAGCTTTCGTCGCAAATGACACAGCGGGAAGTGTCCGAGTGGGAAGCCTCGTTTTCTTGAGTCATTTCAAGAGGCACTTCACTCGACCTAATCAATCGGGGTATTTCCTTCGCTAGAATGTTGAGAATCAAAATGAATCTTTCTACACAGTCGGGTCCGCGATAGAGGTATTCCCCAACAATGGACGAATCTTTTGAGTGGATGACGAGAAGACGGAAAGAGCTGGGCACGTGATTCTCGTAAACATTGCCCGTCGACTGAGTCGGTTCCAGAATCGCGCTTCAAAGTCGTAAACGCAATAAAAGGGGAACTCTTCCACGACATGCGTGCTCCGACGAAAGTACACAGATCGTCACCCTTGTTTGGGAAGACGGTTTTGCCCGACTTCTTGTCCCTGCACCTTGAGAGATGGTCAGATAGGGTCTGTGGAAAGGTGACGGGGAAGGTTTTCGGAAACAGGTACTTGCACATATGTTCACGATACGAGGATGCTCTTCCTCTGTAAGCCCCGTTTGCAGGACGCAAAACGGCGAGCACCGCAAACAACAAAGCACATATCCCGTTCAGATTCGTGAAGACACTCTCTGACACTGACGAGGCATTGCTTTGAGGCAAGTTGCTTCGACAGAGAAAAAATGTCCACAACCAACGTTCGGAAGAAGGAATCGTCCCAAACTAAGAGTACAAATTTTGATCCCGACAAGAAAGAATCCCGAGCCTTGTTCCTGATAATGCTCCAATCGGGCAACTATATCAGTGCAAACTCGCTGAATCGAACTACTGATATTACCGTCCACAAATGCGGTTTGGACCTGCTCACACGCGTCGCAACAGTGCGGTTTATTTGGATGCCCGAACGTATTTCCGTCTTCTCGTCATCCGCTCAAAAGATTTGTCCATTGTTGGGGAATACCTCTATCGCGGACTCGACTGTGTAGAAAGATTCATTTTGATTCTCAACATTCTAGCGAAGGAAATACCCCGATTGATTAGGTCGAGTGAAGTGCCTCTTGAAATGACTCAAGAAAACGAGGCTTCCCACTCGGACTCTTCCCGCTGTGTCATTTGCGACGAAAGCTTTAGCAAGAAAATGAAAACTCACGACCACGACCACATGACGGAAGAGTCTAGGCGGGCGCTTTGCTTCCCAGTGTATCCTAAACCATCGAATCAACAAACATACCGTTCCACTCATATCGCATAACCATTCCTACGACCTCAGTTTCTTTCTAGGCAATCTTAATTTGTTCGAGTCCAAGGATATTAACGTACTCGCGGAAGCTCGTGCCAGAATTTTAAATTGTTAGAGATAGGCAACCTTCGCTTTATTGACAGCCTCGCATTTCTTAATGCAAGCCTGGAGACGCTCGTGCAAAATCTCCACCCTAAGGCCACAGAGCATTTTTGTTGCCTTCGACAGTCCTTTCCCGAACACGTCGACCTCCTTGCCCGCAAAAGAGTGTTTTGTTATAATTTTATTACAAGCCTCGAGAGTTACGAGGGTCAAAGCCTCCCGACACGAGAGGCCTTTTTTTTTAACAAGTTGACTGGGAACGGGGTGTGTGTGTGTGAGGAGGACTACCAACATGCACAGGTCGTTTTCGATACCTTTGGTTTGAAGAACCTTGGAGAATACAGCGACCTTTACCTAAAGACGGACTGCCTCCTACTGGCCGATGTTTTCCAAAACCTTAGACGCTGGAGACGTACGAAATTGAGGCTTTACATTTCGTATCGTTACCGTCCCTAAGCTTGTCGTGTGCGCTGAAACAGTCGAAAGTAAGACTGCAGCTAATTGACGATCCTGACACCTATCTCATGATAGAACAGGGTATTCGCGGAGGGAATACCCAATGCACAACCCGCCATGCTGTCGCAAATATTCCGGGAACGGATACGTTTAACCCGCAGCACGAACCGTCTCAGATTTTGGACTTGGACGTAAACGGTCTGTACGCGGCGACAATGAGAGAAGCCCTGCCCGTGTCGGACTTTGAGTAGATGACGAAAGACGAGATTGCCTGCCTGAACATTGATGACGTTCCAGATGACGCTCCGACGGGATACATTCTGGAGGTGAGCGACAACGTCAAGGAGTTATCTGAGATGCGAGGATCCTATCGCGCGCTGCTCCTCAGATGTCATTTCACAACTTCTTTGCCTCGGTTGTATCTTGAAACAGCTTGTGTGACATTTTTTTGTGTAAAGCGTTTCCAATGGTTTCTTTGTTGCGTAGAGTGAAAAGAAAAAAAATGAACACCGGATCTGCATTTAGAAGTGTGGTGTTTTTAGAGCGTACGAGAATAAAAATATGAAACACTATATCTGTCTCGTCTTTAGCGCGTATGGATGCGGCCACGCTCCGGTCCTTTTCCAACACTGCTCCGTTCAGCAGCTGCAGATGACGCTAAATTAGAGAGAGATGTCGCGCGCGCGCGATAGAGTTGACGCCATCTACCAATATGGCGCTAAAATTAGCGAGAGATTTCGCGTGATAATGGTAAAAGTTCACGTCAGCTGAAAGAGATTCAGGTGCGCGCCATCTACAAACGGAATCGGCAACTCATACGCACAAAGCCCGGACTTGCTCGCGCACAAAAATACGGATGAGCACGCCTTCGGAATACGATCAATTTAACTTTTCAGCAACAGATGTCGCAAGGTCACACCCACGCCGCCAGATATCGCTGATGCCCTAACAGCAATGACGCTTAGCAACAAAAACGCGCACCATCTGTGAAAGGAGGTGACAACTCATACGCCTAAATCCCGAATGTAAACCTTGTGCGCGCGAAATCGAGAAGAGGAAACGCTAACTTCAGCTAATTGAAGTTTAAAATAATCTTCGACCAGTTCAAAGTTTTTACGCTAGATGTCGGGTATACCACATTTGATTGGGACTGTGCAAAGTGTTACGCGCTGGGCTCGAATTTTTATTAGGGCCACTTCAGAAATTTACGCGCTGGGGTCAGCTCCCAAAATATGTCAGTGCCACGTCAAAACTTTACGCTTTGGTCTCAACTTGGCACGGTTCGTGAGCTTCGAATTTTTTCCGTCACCCCTCAAAATTAAGTGGATACAGCTGACCATGTGTGCTAAGCGCGCGGGAGAGCAACTTCAATGCTTTGCGCTGGGCCAAGATGTAGCACGGCCTGCGAACTTCAGTTTTACCGTCGCTCCAGCAAAAAAAAAAAAAACTTTAGCGGTATGCAGCTGGTGCTAAGAGAATCTTCAGATGACGCCCCAAATTTAGTGGGTCGAAGCTTTCACCACCAGATGTCAGCAATTTTTGGCGATGAGCACTTCAAAGTTCTAACGAGAGATGGTGTTTATTCGAAAACAAATCACTGGGTCCAGCACGGTCTGTGAGTTTCAAGACTTTGCCCCAACGTTTAGCAGGTCCACTTCAAAGCTTTACGCTGGACCAAGATTTAACACGGTCCGCCAGCTTCAAAGTTTTAGCGTCACCTCACCCCCAAATTAGCGGGACCGCGACTGTTGCCAATTGGACCGTCACATGACTTCCGAAGCTTATAGCGAGTCGAAGCTTTTACCATCAGGTGGCACCCAATTTGAACGAGGACCACTTCACAGTCTGAACACTAGATGGCGCCTATTCCCGAAATTCGCTGGGTCTTTGCAAAGTTTTTGCGAGCTGGCCCCAAATTTTAACAGGGCCACTTTAAAGCTTTACGCAGGATCAACATTAATCACGGTCCGCGAGCTTCAAAATTCTACAGTCACCTCAACCCCAATGTAGCAGGGACCCAGCTGCTGCTATTGGGGACCGTCACATGACGCCAAAATCCAGCGGCTCGAAGACCCCAAATGCAACAGCTAAGGGGGCGCCACGAGGCTACGAGTCCGTGAACACCGTTTGAATCGCGCGCGCGCGAAATCACGTGATAGGAAGACGAGCAACGTCACACGACCATGGTCACATGACTTGCTTCAATGAAGCATCCTGTTTTTAACCGCATTACAAATGTCAGACCGACCTCCGGCGCACAAGTGACGTTCCGAGCCCCCATGCGACAGCTGAATAAACACAAGCGACCGAGCTGAGCGTCGAAACAATGTATTTCATTCGCATATGAAAAAAAGAAAATAACATTCCGATCTCTCGAGACATATACGAAACCTGTCTAGACTTCTTTCTGCATGACGGAATTTTATAGATAGGCTTCGTCACATGACCTGGAACAATGACGCTTTCAAATTCCGTGTAGGGTTGTTTGTTTGTTTGTTTTTTCACCCAGATTACGAAAGCCATTCCCGAGGTGACGAGTCCGCGCGAACTCCGCTTGAATCGCGCGCGCGCGAAATCACGTGATAGGAAGACGAGCAACGTCACACGACCTGCGGCAATGAAGCATCCTGTTTCTAACCGCATTACAAAAGCCAAGTAGCGCGCGGGACATCACGTGATCTGAATGCATACACACACTAACAACTAACCCGACTTAAGCGGTCTTCGGAAGCGATGCGCTCGTAGCTCAGGGGATAGCACGTCGGGCTGGTGATCAAGACGTCGCCAGTTCGATTCCCCGCTGGCGGCGGAGCCTTTTTTATCGAATAAAAGGGGTATTTACCGCGCAGCGATTCAAATTCAAAACACGTGACCGTCATGTGACCGGAGCGCAGCGCCCTCCTTCGGATGCAGCACGAACCCTGTGCGACATCACGTGAGCGCCCTCTGTCGGACGCAGCTGGAACCCTCTGCGACATCACGCGTGAGTCGCCCTGAGCGCCGCAATTGAAGTCATATAGCGCCCTCTGTCGAACGAAGCTCGGACCCTGTGTGACATCACGTGGTTGTTGTCAGATGATGACCGCAGCTCAACACCTGAGGTCAGAGGTTTGTTGTTAGCGGTCTGCGGTTTGTGGTTTGCGGTCTCCGGTTTGCGGTCTGTGGTTTGCGGTCGTCGTAAGTGACACGCTTCTGGCACGCGCCTGACACGTGACTTCACACGTGACGGGACCTCGCTGAGCTCCGATTGGTCGATGTCCTGTGGGCATCGATGGCGGGGCCATCGATGGCGTGGCCATCGATGCCCACTGCCTGTCATTGGTCACTGGGATGGGAGAGAGGGAAAGGGCCCCGCCCTACTGCGCTGTGATTGGTTGGATTGGGTTTGGCCCCGCCCTCCTGCGCTGTGATTGGTCGGATCGGGTTTGGGGGCGGAGCCAAAAGGGCGGAGCCATTCTGTGCAAACTGGTACATGTTTGTTACTACTCAGGTGCATGAAGCTTGCGACAAATAGAAGAAGCAAATAGAAGAAGCAGAAGCAAATAGGAACGAGTGGGCGACTTTAATAAAGTCGCCCACTCGTTCCTCGAGTGGGCGACTTTCCCCACTCGTTCCTTGGGGCCGTTTTTCCAGATCTGCTACCCGCTCCGTAGCGAAGACAACACTACTGCGCGTGCGCGGCGCTTACCTTGCCTGGAGAGTCCCGGATCTCTTATCGGTTTGCGGAGAAAGTTGTGGGACAGCGGAAACGATCTACGAACATTTTTCATTGGCGAGGAATCGCAGCGGATTCGCAGCGATGCAACGTCCACATCGAAGTTATGCCCTCACGTGCCTTATCCCCACGCTCCAATTGGTTCACCGAGGCCACAGCTTCCACTGTTAAACCATGTCACGCCGAAACCGTCGAAACTTGCTTGTTGCTGTTGTTGCCCTCGAAGCCGGTACTGACGTCAACCGACCCAGAAGTCGATGGCCGCATGAAGAAAAGCATGAGTGGAGTGCATATGCACCTAACCTTCGCGATGACGAGCAAAAGGCTTCAAGGTTCCTCGTTATCTTTTTTTTTTCATTCGTTTTTTATTTCGTTAGTCAGAAGAAAAATAAGCTTTTTTATTTTTTCTTTCGGAACTTTTTCAGTTTTGATAACTGCGAATTTTTAGTCCGATTTACTGAATGGAAACTGTACTATATACGCGATGTTACATTGCATCACGATAGTAATTAGAATATTTTTTTTCAATTATATATTTCGCAGTTGGCGCAATGGCGTTCGCGTGTCGATGAATCTTTCAGATTGAGCTCTGCGTGATTGCGGCGGCGACATCTGGGTTGCCTAACTTGTTTGGGGTTTGCGCAGGTCGTCGGCTCGTTGTGTTCACGAAGTCTTTGATACGCATCAACGTTGTCGTCAAGCAGCTCCTCCTACAAGTGATTTTCGAGTCCACGTTCTTTGTGTTGCATCCACCTTTTCACCCAGAATCTTTTTTTTTTTTTTTATCAGGAAGCAGTTTGTCATTTTCTGGATATAGCAGAGCTGCTGCCATAATCGCGTACCGCAACTTTATGTATGCGCCATTTCGTACTCTCGTCAGCGCGCACCAAGCCTTGTTCTCGAGATCGCGACACCTAAATGTGTCTGCTACACTGACATCCCTCTCGGCTCCCCGCCGTCCCTGTGAATGCTGGAGCCGGGGAGGAAGTCCCACTGGTTCCGCACATCGCTGACATTACGCACATCCCTCCCCCAGGAAGCTCCCCCGCGTGGATACCCCTCAAAGGCTGCTTCCCAAATTTTCGTCGGTCGCGTCCCCAACAACCAATACGGCAACAACAATAAAGACATCGTAAAGAGCTCTGGCGCATGATTGTTAAACGAGGCTGCTTGTAACGCTCTGTGCGGCAAACAATTTTCCCGTTGACTATATTGTTCGCTGTCGTTTCGGTCATTCTGGACGTAAACAATGTAACTGTCTCAACCAGGCTTGGTATTATAATTTATTTTTAAATACTAACGCCGCCACCATAACCACAAAACAACACAAGAACTGCAAAAATAGACCAAAAGCCGGGAAATGTCATGATTAAAATAAGGACATCGGCTCCACATTACAGAATAAAACAACTTCAGCAGGCGTTTCGTTTCCCATACGGGAGGCACCATCAATACATAAACATAAATGAGAAAGTTTTAGTAAACTCAGCCCTATTTATCTCAGCCCTATTTATAGGGAATTCCCATGTATGCTTCCGGGAGGGGGCCACGCTTCCTGTTGCCCGCTGACGCATAACCTCGGATAAACCATGACCCAAGTAGCCTTCGTAGGCCCCACCTGCCTTCCTTCTCCAGGGTGGTCGGGAACGGCCACGACAACCAGTCGTTATGTCATAAAATGATATTTCAGCAGCCAAGCGCGCGTGGCTTGTGTGGGAAGCACGTGCATTGCGACCTTGCCAGGTATATTCTCCCGCATTGACACACCAGACAGGACGTCTTTTTCTGGCCTTTTTAAAAATAGAATGAGTGTGCGTACATATATTTGATAGGCACTGAGCATGCGCGAGAGGGGAGATTCCGAAAACGTCTTTTATGACTTAACGCTGCGGGAAGTAGGGGCTTCATTGGTCTTCTGAAAATAATTTTCTGCAGCCTCCGTGCACCAAGTTCATAAATATTCTGAGCAGTAGTGAACATGTATGCCCAATACAGACGATATAAGTGTTTCTGCCCAAATACAGAAAAGTACTCAGTTCTCTTTTAGGTCACAAATAAATAAAAAAAACTAGTAAGTTTGTGTATTAGTGTATCGCAGTCTCTGCGACAGAACTCGATTGCTAAAGCAAAAGGACAATTTGGAACTGTATGGCCTACCCCCTCGGCCCACCTTTCCAGGAAATCCCACGGTATGCTAAATGCAAGTACCGAGGGACAAGATGCACATTCAAGTCTTTAACCCACCGTTGTTTTTGCCAAGTGAAACTTTGAACACAGTACTAAAAAACAAAAACAACATTCGTCTAAATATTTATAAAGGAATAAGCAGTAATATATATCTATATATATACGTGTTGCGGAAAAAAGGACACTTATTCAAACTGGTCTCCCCGTACGCATACCGGACATGCATTTGTAGAGGACCTTTATGTATACAAGTTTTCGTCTATGCACACAGCTTTGCCTGTTCAAAGGATAGCATACAAGGTACATATCTAGTTAAAACCGCGTGAAAAGGTAATCAATTTACTTATTTATTTTGTCCAAAGGCCTTCACGGGCATTGCATAGAGGGAAGCGATGGTAAATCTTTTTTATAAAATTTGGTCAAGTGAAAAAAAAAACGATTACATACTTGGCATAAACAATGTTAAACAAGCACTAAACATTAAAAATAAAAAACACCGGATGAAAACACAACACAAAGCAGCACTATATAAGTTGATACGTATTACTTAAAAAACTAATGATCATATCAGTTCAAATGATTAAAGCGATTTCTCTGGGCAGGCTCTTCCATCCGGAGATGGCAAGAACCAGAGAGGAATTCTTGAACACGTTAGTGCGGGATCTACAAACGACAGAAGAAAAAAAGAGCACACGACGAATCAAGTCGACGCCATTTCTTTTTCTATGTTTGTGCTTGCAGCCTTTACATCGTAGTTTTTTCTATTCGATATAGAAGCTGGATGCCATCAATATATTTTCTTCGGATTTTAGAATGAACGAGGTTGATTCGCTCATTCACGGATGTTGTTCGTGCTGTGGAGTCTGTCGAATGTGTGGAGACATCGAGATATTGGGGATGTCAAAACGTTCGCAAACTGCTTCGTTGTCCCCCGCCGTTTTTTTTTTTTCTTTTGAGTTTGCGTGCTTTCCGCTGTCGTATGGCGCGGACTGCCATCCTACTCTCTCACTGTATTCCCCAAGGGCGGTAACAAAAGGCGGCAAATATGTTATTGTTAAAGTCCAAAAGAAGGCTACTATCATCAGAGAAGTGGATTTGGCCTTGACGTTTTTTAATTTGCATGGGCATCTACGATATAAAAGGCATTCACGACTATATTCCAATAACATTTAAGACAACAATGGCCGCGGAAACTTCGCCCTGATATTGGTAAGTCGTTCTCGGTGAGTCTACTAGGTAGTCGACGAATTGAAAAGCGCTTGTAAGTCACAGATATAAAAGAAAAGCGACATAAAGAACGGAGCCAGGACACCACATATTTGCCTGTTTTGGCGTGTCTTCATCCTTATCTCGATTTCTTTTTATCTGTTTACTAATGATCTTTTGTAGATTCATTTGGTCTTCGATAACGATATCCGATGATCACACGGTGCAAGCAAAAAGACGCAGACGGAGTAGCGTCTTTGTGCATGCATCAGCTTAGAGTCACAGGATCCTAAGCTTGTCTTTCTGCGTACCTAATATTTCGTTATTTTATATATTTAAAACCATTGTTTGGTTTGCTCGACAAAATCAGCAGATATATGGGTATCCTTACAGCCAAAGATTATAGGAAATACTCAAGAGTACCTTTGTTTGAGTCCAATACGGTAAAACATGATTTTTATCACGAATTGTTATAATGCTACCCAATAAAAACACTTATCGGAAATCCTACACAATTGGGATTATTTGAACGCAATACATTTGGGTTTTTCGTACCCAATACAATCAGGGGCGTTGTAATCTCATACCATAATCTATATTGTATTCGGTTTACAATTTCCACTGAACTATGAACCTATTACATTTGAACAATCGGACATCCGTACGGGCTGCAAGCTGCACGCATGCTACCAGGATGCGCAGGTAACATTGACGACTGATGATTTGACTGTAGGTAGAGGCGCTTTCATGGGTCAGATTTGGGGGAGGGGGGGGGGGGGAGCTGCGAAGAGAAGTAACGTCAAGGTCAAATTTGATGTCTCCGACGGATGTGCAATCACGGAAAAGAAAGATAAATGCTATTTGAGGCGTATCTAATAGGGAGGGGGGATCGCCCTATCAGCTCCCGCCCCCTCCCTTTACATGTAGATTTTTGAAGAGTTATGATATGATGTAGGTTAGTATATTGCAAAACTGTATATTTAAGATCTGTTTGAAGCAAGATGTATAGTATATCTAATTTGTAAATTTTTGTTACACCTGCTGTTTTTTTGTTTTGTTTTGTAATGACTTATGTACTGTAAGGTATCTTTCTTTGTATTTGATGTTTGTATCCGCTACTGCTAAGAGGGTGGAATGAACCCGTCAGGCACTTAAATTGCTTTAAGTCATGTACCCTGAGAAACTTCTGTACAAGGTTGTCTTGAATAAACTCAAGCTTAAACTCAACTCAAATCTGCCCCTGGCTGAACGAGCCTTATGGCCTATTCAGTCAGGGGTAGAATAGGCTCAATCACATTGGCGGTGGAGCTGCGTTCGCGATGCGATGGCGGATGCGGCTCGCGAGCGACCCCTTTCAGACACACCGAGACGCGGTCGGCGGTTTCTCAACAATCACGCGTGATCTTTTGAGACTTGGGTTTGGCAACCTTGTTTTACAATCCAAAATTCAGTTTAATTAACAATCCAATGCCAAAATTTAGCTATCTTGGCAGTGAAGGTTTTTCTTCAGGCTGCTCGCAAGCATCACGAGTTCAGGCACCGAAAATAGAATCATGGACTGGAAAAAGTAACCTGCGATTCCCCCGATTTCGCACACAAGCAAAGTACAGCTAGGCGCGCCTTGCTGACTCAGAAGAGGATGCATCTGACACTATCTTTGAAGTGGACACTTCTCGCATAAATTGCTGAGCTTGATTTCGGAATAAAAACCAGTTTTGCGCCCCTCCTCCCCTCTTTCCCGCGGGGAATGTGGTCGGTGTTAGCCGGTTATGCCTTCGTTGGTTGCGAATTCTCCTCTCGTCATTCGCAAATCAAATGAGCCTGGTGTTTGTTTTACATTTTGCTCAAATAAACGCCGTATGAATTACTTATGCATCGTCTGGTACGTACACTTTATTTCTTGAGTAGGTTATTTTTATTCCTTTTGGTAGTAGACACGTTACAGGTCGAGCTAGCGCTAGTACCCTGTCAGCTCCGCAGTAGTGTGTTGGCTACGCATTTAGGCTCCCGACGTTTGAATCGGCCTTCGTGGTGGTCATGCACGGTGCAGGAAGCTTTCAGTATTCTCGACTGCCTTAGTGCATACAAAGGCTGTCCTTTCGGTCGATGGGGGACGGGTTCCGATGTTCTACGGGTAAAGACTAACAAGACAGCGGAGCAACGGGCTTTGCACCCCGAATAAAAAAAACAACCAGCTTACCCGTATCAAATTAGCGGAACAAAGCTCGGTAAGATTACGAGCCAATTCGTTTCGCGTTGAATTCATTTGACGGAGGTCAACATCATGTTTCCTCGTTGATTTTTCTCCTTCAACGCTAGGACTATAGCGCCCTGAACGCCTCACCAGCGACAGATGTCATCTTGTTTCGAAACCAATGGACGTCATGTCAACGTCGCGTTGCAATTGGTTGCAACTTCGAGGTTCCCAAAAGTGGCAGAGACAAATTGGTCCCGAAGCGGTTGGCAAAAACGCGCCCGAACCGATCGATCCAGGTGCTTAGCGGTTGAGAACGCGAAGACCTGTCTCGCAGTTGCGAATCAGGGTTGGGCAGTATCGCCATACAAACGTATCGTGATAGTATTTCAGAAATACATTTCGGATCTATATTTCTGTATCGCGATACATTTTTTTCACCAGTATCTGTATTCTTGTATCGAAATACATTTAGAATGTTTTTTTTGTATCGCGATACAATCAGGGTGAAATTTATTTCGTTACATTTCTTGAGAAATACTCCACCCCCCCACCCCCCCCCCCCCCCGCCACCCCCCTCGGGAATCAAACAACTCCGAACGCCTTTTTTTTTGTTTTGCTTTCGAGGGCAATAAGGTCAAGGAGATGCTGGGGCATTGTTAGCCATGCTGACCAAGGTTCCTTCCGATTCTCCTATTTATTTATGCGTCCTCTTCTCTCTTCTGAGAAGTGTTGTGTAGTCGGGGATTCGACCCAGGTGGCGTGCCAGGAGTGGAATCAGAGCATCTACTGCCGCAGGCGCCACAGGTCCTTGAGTAGGGATTTCTTAAGTCATTGTTTGCTGGCATCCAATTCCCGCTGCTAAGCGTCTCTCTTGCCTTAGCGTGCACAGAACCCCCAGCTGCCAAAGCTGAGTCACAGTCCGTTGCAGCACCAGCCTGGCGGGTGGTTGACTTGATATAGTAGGATGACTCACGCAGTGAAGATCAACATATACTGTAAAATGGCTAAACTTTCCCGAGAACCTAATTTTCTTGAATTTCGCGAATCGCCTACGATTGGCGAAAAATACTTCCCGCGAACAATTCGGGCAATATCTAAACTCTACGGAAGCTACATTCGATTCGCGAAAATTAGAACCCGCGAATAATTTCAAATTTTCAGCTTTGGCCCGATTCGCGAAAATTTGAGCCCGCCAAAATTAAGTCGTTACAGTATTCGAATGCGTCTGCGGCTGCAACCGTAATATTGCACGGCTCCAGGGTAAGTACATCAGCCGAAGTGAACGTGACCCGCTTCTCTGGTGATCCGAAACCCAGGAAGGAGGCCAGACGTGGCCTCGCTGTGCCAACGCAGACTTCGTACACCTGCGACTCGTCTCGAGCGTGCTGTTTCTCAGAGAGCTTGCTCCTGTGCCGGCAATATCAGGTCGGAATCCACAAGATCTCTGTTTGGGTGATGCTAAGCGAAACTTGAGGACTGCAATCTTTGCGTCGGTGGCGGAGGATCGCAGGAAGGAGCTTCACAACAGGGATGCCACCGTATCGGGTTTTCAACCCTAACAGAAGATAAGACATGTGTTCCAGAGTGCTTCAGGTGGTTCACTCTTCTGGAAAATTCTAAATGACACTGCCTGCACGATCTCCAACGAGGTAACTTGAAACGAAAGTACTTATCGTCCTTTCATACAGCAGCGTGGTAAAGTTTTATGTTCCAGGCAACACCTACAGATCAAGAATACCAGTTCATTCCACCGTGACGTTATGTGATCGATGTTGATAGGGGCGTCCTTATTGGACAGGGGCGTGGTGACGTCTTTATGGAATTTAGGATGACATAGAATTTATTTAGATGTCGAAGTCTTTTCGCATCCCTTGTCAGACAGACAGGATGTCAGGAAAGGGACCGCGGTCAGTCCTTGATGGAACATTTGTTTGAGCCCTTCGAAGACTCCTCGTCGTCCGAAACCACTACCTTCAAGGCAAAGTGCCACGCGTACGGGAAAGTAATTTCGGGATCTAAAACTTCCACTTCAAACTTCAAGCTTCATCTCACTTGGCGTCTCAGACAAATTTGAAAAAAATGTATTGCAGAACCAGTATTTCTGTATTTGTATTTCTTCCCTCCCTAAAATGTATTCCTGCATTTGTATTTCCAAAGATGTTTTGCCTTTTTTTTAAAATATGTCCGATACCTATCTCGATACACTTTTACAGGTATATTTCAGTGTCAGTATTTTAGCCACTATTTTAATGTATCCCAGTATTTGTATTTCCAAATACATTTTTGTGTATTTCTGCCAAACCCTGTTGCAAATCCACTTCGAGAACGCGCCATTATGGAGGTGAAGGTGAGCTGAGAAGCAAGAGGCTCGCATTTCTTAGCTTTATTGAAGTGCACGTTAGGGGAGGTGAAGAGGCTCATCGGCTAATCTCACACAAATAAAGGTAGCGCGAAAGACGAGGACAAGTAGGGGACACAAACACGAACAAGTGTTGACTCACAACTGACGTTTAGTGAAGAAAACAAAGGAAGATAAAGAAGAAGTGCAAGAAAATAAACGAAATTAGAAAAATTATAATAAGACTGAACAAAGTGAAAATCGCAAAAATATTTTGGACTTCACAAGTAAAACAAAAACAAGAATAAAAGCGAGGTTATAAAATATTACGTTCACTACCATGAAAAAAATAAAAAATAAAAGAAAAAGTGGCTAAAACTAAATTGGATTGAAACTGCTACATTAACATTATCTGTTATTACTGCAGATTGGGCACTCGGTAAGGGATAATTACGAACCAGCCCACAACTCGACAGACACTCACTGTCGACGTGTACATGGTCCGTGACTGTGTCACTGTTGTGTGTGTGGAAGTGTCGACCTTTACACTGGTTCGTAATTACACTCCAATGAAATGAAAGGCATGGGAGCGCAAGCGTAATGCTGACGCTTAACCAGGACATGCTCGTTTTCGTACAGCTCCCGTTTTTTGTCTTGGTCGGACTCATTCCTGGAACCGTCATCGATGCCCCGGCCAACAACGTCATCGACAGTCCGGGATCATGCTTGTCATCTTCTGGCTTGGAGGGCCCGTCAGCTGTTTCATGGAGCGCCTTCTTTGCAGATACAGCGCCACCACCCCTGTCGTCACTCCCACAATACCCTTCGGTGGGCCTACAAAAGGAGGTGCCAGAGAGTCGCCGCGCCAGTGGGCATGGGAGCGCAAGCGTAATGCTGACGCTTAACCAGGACATGCTCGTTTTCGTACATGTCTGTAAACGTTTCTCCCTATATACTAAGCGAACTAGGAACGTAAGCCTTCTTCTGCTCCCATGCCCCGGAGGGCTTATTGTATCTGTCACTGATTGTTTTTGTGTGCTTAAGGCACTGCTACTGCAGTGTGGTGATGTGAAAACAAATCCTGGACCCCTGTCTGCCTCTGAACAAAGGCAGTTAAATGACATGTTCGTTATGCTGCAAACCATTGAATCCAAATCAACTCTACTTGAAGCTGGACTGAAAAACATCAAGGTTGACATTAAACACATCGTAGAGAAACAACAAGGCCTTGATACCGCTCTGTCTTCTCTTTCTAATCGGGTTACTTCAATTGAAAAGGATGTATCTATCATTGCTGAAGTTAAGTCTGACATTAAAGAACTACAGGTTGTGACGTCTGAGCAGAGTGCTGCAACATCAACCTTGCTTGCTCGCATAGACGATTTAGAGAACCGTTCGCGGCGTTCAAACTTGTTGTTTTACGGTATCCCTGATGCTCCTAGCGAGTCTCAACAAATTTCTGAACAGAAAGTACTTGACCTTGCGAAGGGCAACTTGGGCGTCGCAGTTGATAGCTCACATGTCGAGCGTGCGCACCGCCTTGGTGCTTTCCGTCAAGGGAAAACAAGGCCTATCATTGTGAAATTCTAGTCTTTTAAAATGAAAAACCAGCTACTTTTTTCCGCCTCGAAACTAAAAGATACACCCTTTTCATTATCTGAGGATTATTCACTGACTGTTCGCACCGCAAGGAAGGCGTTGCTCGTATATGCCAAACGACAAACTTCCCCATTCAAACTACGCTTCGATAAACATCTGATCAGTTCAAAGACTTATGTCTATGACCAACATTCTAAGTTAGTAAATGAACTTCAGCGATAGGGCGAGGAGGGAGTGTTCGAAACAGCCGATTAGGCTCGTATGAGGGCATCAGTTTTTTATATGCCAATGCTCGAAGCGTTCTATCTAAACGTGATGAGATAAGTACCCTTATCTCGTCTTGCAGCGCCAAAATAATCTTACTGACCGAGGCGTGGCTAACTCCTGAAGTCACCGATAGTGAAATACTGCCTGATCACCCTAATTTCATTATGCTATCGTCTCGATCGACAGCAACGGCGCGGTGGTGGCGTTCTTATAGCCTTAGTTAACAAGATACCAAGCAGAGTTATTCCTAATCATTCACAGCTTGAAATAGTTTGGGTCTGCTTGCAATGCAGTTTTAGGTCTGTCTTGGTTGGTGTTTGTTACCGCCTTCCTGACGCGTCAAACTCGTTCTCAAGCCTTCTTCACGATGAATTGTCATTACTTTCAACAGAATATCCAACCTATCCCATACTTCTATTTGGCGATTTTAACTTTCCGTGCATTAATTGGAACGACCCAACGCTTGTCTGCTCTAAAAACTCCAGTGTTTGTCAAAAATTATTGACGTCGTTTTAGATTTCAATCTTTCTCAGATGGTTTCCCTTCCTACGCGAGTCTCTCCTTCGTGTTCATACATTTTGGATCTTGTTCTTACTTCTCACCCGGAATTATTTCCAACGCCTTTGGTATTCTTGGACGGCATCAGTGACCACAAATCAATTCATCCTTACATAAAAGTTGAAACCACAAAATTGTTCGTTCAGAAAGAAAATATTGCTATACGACAAACGAAATTACGGAGAAATAAACCGAGCGTTGTGTACTATTTTTCTTTTCTCTTAATTAATTTTGGTTCACGGATATGTTAACGAAAATTGGAACTTATTTAAAAACAAGTTAGATGAACTTGTTAACATTCACATCCCATTCAAATACCTCAGGCCTTCCTCGACGAAACCATGGTTCAATCGACAGCTTAGGTCTTCTGTAATAAAAAGAGAAGGCTTTTCCGTGCTGCTAACGTGATGACCATCCTGAGTCATGGTCCAAATATAAAATAGTGGACATAACTACAAAATGAAACTACTAGAGTGCAAAACCGTGTACTCTCAGCAGACGCTCCTTCTATATTACTTAACAACCCTCGTCGTTTCTGGAGTATTGTTAACTCAAAAGATCACGCTTTAACAAAGATGTTTAGCGACTCGGGTGATGTTGTGCCAGATGATCAGTGTGCAGGTATGTTTAATGATGTTTTTTGCAATGTGTTTACACCTATTTCTACCGACTGTTTACCTGGTCACGTTCCTGCTGATTATTTTCCAATGGACCCTGTTCTTATAGAATTTAATGGTGTATCTCAAATTATTAACTCATTAAAGGTCTCGTCGTCCTCCGGCGTTGACAATATAAACACTAAAATATTACGTAACACTAGCCTGTCTTGTAGTTTATTTCTGACCAAAATATTCAGCAGTCTTTGGAGTCGGGGGTGGTGCCTGAGGACTGGAAAATCGGCAAGGTCTTCCAGTCCACAAAAGCGGCAGTAAGTCTTCTCCCCTCAACTACAGGCCTATATCTCTTACTTGCATCCCTTCTAAGATCATGGAGCATATCATTTTCAGGCATCTGTCTGATTTCCTCGAAAACAACTCCTTTTTTAGCAACGCGCAGCACGGTTTCCGCCGCAACTTCTCTTGTGAAACGCAACTCCTATTTCTTACTAATGACCTTCACCTAAACCTTGACTCCGGCTACCCCACTAGTGCTGTATTTATGAATTTTGCCAAAGCTTTTGACAACGTGCCACATAACCTCCTTCTGCTGAAACTTTTTATGCTAAAGATAGGCCCTAATATGCTAAAATAGATCGAATCATTCCTTCTTCAACGTCGTCAGTTTGTTTATGCTAACCACACCGAATCCTCCCTGTGCTCTGTTTCTTCTGGTGTCCCCCAGGGGACAGTACTCGGCCCATTACTCTTCCTAATATATATATTATTGACCTTCCTCTCAACATCTCTTCAACTGTGCGGCTTTTTGCCGATGACTGTGTAATCTACCGTAAGATAACCTCTACTGATGATATTGTAACGCTTCAGGACGACAATTCTAAAATTTCTAAATGATGTAACACATGGCGCATGTCTTTAAACCCTAACAAATGTCAATGCATGTGCTTTTCTCGTTCATTGTTAATTACCTATCCTGTATTTCTTTTGAACTCTGTCCCCATTGATTAATCTAACCAATACAAATAGTTAGGCTGGCATCTCACACCTAATCTATCATGGCATACAAATATCAAAACAATTATATCCTCAGCAAACCGCTCTCTAGGCTACATTCGCTGAAACTTTAGATCCTCAACTGAAAACCTAAACCGTATTTTGTATACCACTATGGTTCGGCCTAAATTAGAATATGAGTCCTTCATCTGGCATTCTCATCAGAAACATTTAACAGACTCAATTGAATCCGTTCCGAACCGTGCTGCTCGCTTTATTTTTAATGACTAATCTGGTACCTCAAGTATACCACCAATGAAGTCTCGTCTTAACCTTTCTCAACTTTCCTCCCGCCGTCCAAATTCCCGCCTTACTCTTCTTCATAAAGTCTTTTACACACCTTTCTTGAAAATGTCTCTTCTAAACCTGCCCACCTACATATCATCAAGATTACACCATTCATGCAAGATTGCCCGTCCCAAGTCATCAAGTCAAGCACACCAGCATTCCCTCATCCCTGAAGCAGTTGTGGACTGGAATGATCTCCCGGACGCCATAGTTACCATACCCGACTCCAAGCAATTCTGACTAGCCCTTCAAAACCACCTTGTACTGACCCACTCCCCTCTATAACGCCCCCGAGGCATTGAGGGTATATATAAATAAATGAATGGAAGAGAATGAGGAGGCTTCTGATAATGACGCTAGTGGAACGAAGTTCTCAGACAAAACATTGTAAGTGGTGCAGTTCCTTCGCCGATAAGGCTACCGACGGTGCACTGATGCCTGTATTCCCTTTAGCTGTTATGTCTTGCGCCTCAAAAACGGTTCGTGTTCTTTGACCGTTGACTTGCCTTAAGACTTTTGTTCAATGAATTAAGGGGGTACACTTGCAATGTCGTACGTGTAGAGCCAGATGTTCCGCCGGTGGTAACCTCAGAGACAGCGCTTTTGCTCTCAATCGTATTTTCACAGCACCACCGAGTCTGTCCCACGTACCTTTTTCCAGACGAGAAAAGAATCTCACATACTACGCATATGAGGCAGTTCACAAACTTATTAACAGGCTTGCCACCGCATTCTCCTTGTTTGTCGTGTTGAGAGTTGAGGTGAGGACATAGCCGTTTCAACTTGTCAGGTGCAGAAAGCACCACCTTCACTTCAAACTTGTTTGTATGCATGAATGTATCCTTTATTTCAGACAAAAAATGGTCTGGGGGGCTGGTGCAAAAGAAGACAAGTTGTCTTCTGACGAGGTTCCAGCCCCATTTTCACAGCACTCAAAGAAGAAACAGAAATACCAACTGAATGAATATACAAAAATACAGCAATTTCAAGATCCAAGCAGACACAATGCCATGTAACTGTTAACTTCGTACTGGCTGCAGATCATGAGAGGCTTAGTATATGATCTACAATTTTTTTTTTTTTTTTTTATTTGAAAAACGAAATGTTTGCTTGGGCCATTTCTGCTACGGCCGGGTTTGTGTATAGTATATCTGGTACGATATATGTAAGGTGCTGTGTACTGTAATTAGTTCGAACCATAAGTTTCGTGTACTGTTCGCTTCTGTGATTAATTTGCCGAGCTTTGATCGTAGATATAAAGAAATGGTGCCTGCTTGTGTCTAGTTTCATTAAAAATAAAATCGATAATTTAAGAAGCAGGGTTTGCTCTATTTTTATTCTTTTATACTTTTGCAATGCCGGGAATGAGAGCTGGTACGTTTTAAGGTTCTTAATAATTCGATCAGCCTTCATTTGCAAAATGAATAGCTTATTATTTTGTGTAGTGTTTTCCCATACTAAAATGCAATACCGTAAGCGTGAGTAGATAAGCGAATAATATTATTGTAGTTTCAACCATCTTGGTAGTAATTGTAGGAATTTGTTTAATATTCCTATTGCTTTTGCGATATTTACCCTCATTTTCGCTATGTGTACAGTCCAAATGAGTTTTTGTGAGAAGTAAGAAATGAGACGTGAGAATCAGTGAGAAGGACGAGGTAGTCGTCAATGAATCTAGAAGTCGAACCTGTTGGCTACTTTTTTTAAGTTCTGTAAAACTCTATGATTGTACGGCACTATGGCTGGCCGGCTTCCTGATCTAATTGCTTCGCTCTTGTATTCTCTTATGCACTAACATACTTTGTGTCATATTCGTCAAGGCGGATACAGTTGCTTAATTCAGTTTTTGAAGCTCTCTCCGGCTGCGTGTTGAAAATGCTTCATTAACGCCACCCTTAAACAATTGGTCACGATTCCTTTTTTGGTGGGTTTAGGATGTGCCGAGCCGAATCGGAGTATCCTTTCCTTGAATCTAGGTGAATACATCTAGCCCAAATGACTGTCCTGAAAGGTCATTCCTAAGTATAACTATTGGAGAACGCTGACAGTGGGAACTTCATGTGTGAGGTTAAGTCCTTGTGAATATTCCACAAAGGTGGCGTGAATGTCGTGAAGTACTTTGGTGTTGCTCTCTTCCGGACAATCAGTGAGGAGGACGAGATATTCGTCAATGCACTTAAAAATACGTGTGACTTTGCCGTTTGGAAAGCTCCCGGCAATAACCCGGTTGAAATTGGATAGGAAGATGTCACAGAATGCAGGGGCAACGAATGACACTATACTTTTCCCTTCCTTTGAACGTAGGTGTTACCATTAAATGTGACTTCAGTGGATGATAAGTAGTACCGTCTAGAAATGATTCCATCGGAAGACCACAATTATGTTGAAAAGACATTTCTCGCTTTGCTTCAATATATTTATTTACTGCTTGAAACAGCTCAGCGTGTGAGATGGAATAAAGGAATTCTTCAACGTTCAGAAGTAACCCAAAACGTACTGTTGGCGCATTTGTTTTTAGATGCTGAATTAATGCACCAGAAATGGTAACCAGGAGGAAATCATCAAGTTGGAGATTGGAGAGTTGACGGAGAAGAAAACGTGAAACAGAGCCTTGCCAAGAACCATTTTCCGTGACGATTGCGCAAAAAGGACACTCTTGCACGTGGGTTTTGGCAGTGAAGTTTATCTTCCTTTGCTATCTTCAGTAAACGTTAGTTGCGAGTCCGCGCATTTCTCTGTCTGTGTCTTCTACCCGGGCTCGTCTTTCGCGCTACCTTTATTTGTGTAATGCATACCCAACAAGACCGTCATATAATTGTAGGATACACTGATTTCGACAATAAATGTAGGTTTATGTCGGGTCCTCAATGTGTCTGTTCCTGACTAGTTTAGTGTTTGTCTTGACATGCCTCTCGTTGTAGCAGTATTTATAGCGAGCGTTAAAAGGTTTACTAGTGACGTTTGTAGTAACTGGCAAGTAATAACGGATCCAGTGCTTGCTCACAACTCTAGTTGTTTTTTAATTTCAAAGTGCTTCTGACCTACCACACAATGCCAGTAAAACGCAGTGAACAGGGGCTTATTGGGGGCCAGTAGTTCCATAAGTATGATGAATCATTCACTAACTTCAAGTGGCCAGATTAGCTTTACACATAAGGGATACTACAATGAAATTTCGGAGCTTGTGTTTTGTTAATACGTGTTTAAAGGAGCAGTATCACATCGAACACACCAATATCTTGTTAAAAAAGACACGGAAAGGTATTTTATTACAAATGAAACGATTAGCAAAGAGGACCTGGTGGATGTCGCAAAAGCCTCGTTTGTAATGCCCGTCTAGTAACCTTGACAGGTAGTGACAATAACTGTCTCGCCTAGAATTATACATGTTTTGAACCTGGCATCAACCCGATAGCTTTGCGGCCAGCAAAAGAAAGAAGGGGAGGGAGAAACTCCACAGTCAACGGGACTCTCTTTTGTGTGATTCAGACGTCACTATTCTAGCTCTAAAAGATTATAGAACATTAACCCGTCACTCAATGTTAATTTTTTTAATAGTATAAAACGTTGTTGTTCTGCCAAGGTCAGTCGTAAAAACGGTACTGTAGTAGGTGCTAAATTCATTTGACATTCTTTGTTTCTCTCAAGACCTGAAAGTTGCCGTTATCAACTTGCTTGGATTAATATAGTTCTAAAATTTGCTGAGTGATGTTTTCATAAAGTCGCGAAGGGTCACGTTGCAGTTCTTTTCGCTTCTTTAATTTTCAGTTTGCGGACTTCCAATTCTTCGGAAAGCCTTGTTTTGTAATCTGTAGTTCTGCAGTTTGTAATCGAGTACTCTTTTAGATAATTTTTTCAGGCGTTTGATTCTAGGCTTTAGTTGTATCATCTCACGTATTATTCATGGGTTGTGCTTTTTTATCACTTTACGTTTTTTCGGGACAAACTGGGTAATGCAATTATTTACAACAGATTTGAACTTGTACTATATATCATCTGTGCCAAAAGCGGTGCAATTATAGACCTCGCAAAAACTCCAGGAGTCATGAGCAAGGTACGTTTTGTCACATGCGTCACCAGCATTACTGAAATCACGCACAAAACTGATACAGCGGTGGGAACGCATAGAGATGGGCAAAGTTATTGTTGCAACGAGTGTTTTATGGCCAGAGATGCCCTCCAGCACTTCTACATTAGTTTGTTCTTGGGGAACATGATCAAACAGAGATATCAAATCTAGCAAACTTGAAGACATTTGCACCCATTTTGGCTCCCTCGTGATTTGTGTAAAGTTAAATGTGACTAAATTGTCTATTAGAACATCGAAAGTGGTAGCTACGTCAGGTTGCAGTAAATACCAGTTTATCTCCGGAATATTAAAATCCTCCATTACAACAATTTTTGTTAATATCTTGGCGCATATAGTCATACAGGTTGTGTGTATATTTAACATCTGAGGTAGGAGGCCGGTAAACCACGGCGAAAAAGGAAAAATAGTTTTCGAACGACACTTTACACCATAGAGATTCAACATATTTTTACATCAGTCAAATGTACATCGGGGGTACCTCGTTTTAAAAAGGAGTGCCACGCCATGATGTTCTGTTTTTTCTTAGGATAACTTAATTTGGGGGAAATATTTTACTGTCCAGTATTAGAGGATGTATCCACGTTTCAAGTTGAAGATCAGGTAGTAAATGAACTGTTGGAAAGAAACTAGATGTAAAGTACTGCTCAATCACTAGAATTCACAGGCTCTGCCGAAGGGGAGCAAACCGTCCTGCTATTTAATTATTTATTCACGGTGCCTCACAGGCCCAATTAAGTGCATTACAGGAGGGGGGTGGGGTTATGTTCATGGAATTCATCAATCAGAAGAAAATAATAAAAACAAAGTCAATAAAAAATGTAAAAACACACACACACCGAAAAAGAATATTGGATCACAGGGAGAGAAAAGTCATTGCGAAACAAAAACATGTAGATAAAAGAGAACGGATCTCCAGATGACAATATAATGCTAGCATGCGCGACAAGAACTCAGAAAAACATGATTCAAGTAAATGATTAGAAACTATTGCAATGATACTAAAAAATATGCACTTTGACGAAAAAATCCAGAGTAAAAAAGGCAACAGAACAACAAAACAGCAAAATGCAGGATGTAGTGGGGGTTTATGGTAGAAAAGAATAAATGGAAAGGGCATTACGAAACATTTGCTTTATCATATATGTAGACAATGGTTTCCGAAAGACCGTTCAAGTTCCTGTTTGCATTAGGTAGTGCTCAGTTATTAATTGCGGCTGTGGAACCAAAGATGCGTTTGAAGTGTTTGCTATTATTTTGACAATTAATTCTAAAAGTAATCAGCTTGATTGACCGGAATTAAAATGCAGCCGATGAAGCAGACAAAGTAATGAGATTAGGCAGCGAGTTTCGAGGGGGTGAATAGAGTTGTGCTGTTTAATGAGAAGGGGGCTAACAAATCGAGAATAAGATTATGATATGAAACGAGTGGCAGGGTTTCGGACAGATTCTAGTTGATTAATGAGCTACTTCTGATGGGTGTTCCAAATAGGCGACCCGTACTCTAGTTTAGGGCGAGCAAAATATTATAGGATAAAGGACGTAAATCCGCCTGTACGCTTTTTAAGTTTCGTTTTAAGTTGCCAAGAGTGCGTGAGGAGTCAGCGGAAATTGTGTAAATATGAGTGATCCAGGAGAGATTAGAGGTAAGATGTACACCAAGGTACTTGTAAGAAAGGACAAAGGGGAGAGAAACATTATTTAAGAAATATGTGAAAGACGAGACAGAACGCCTTCTAGTGAAAGAAAGCAGATTACATTTAAATATCTTAAGTTGCATTTGCCATGTGGTACACCAGACGAAACCCTATTAATATCATTCTGAAGGACATCGTGGCCATTTGGATTGCTAATGTTTCTGTACAACACACCGGCGTCACCAAAAAGCCTCATGGTAGATGACACAAAGTTTGGAAGATCGGTAATATAGATAAGAAAACGAAGGGGCCCGAGAACTGTGCCCTGTGACACTCCAGACGTCACATCAGTAGTGCAAGATCGAAAATCACCAGTTATTGTTGTCTAAGGGTTAAAAATTGTGGATCCACGAAAGTTCTAGCCAATCTAAATTAAGAGCGGAGAGTTTGTATGTTAGGCGAGAGTGGGAAACGTGATCAAATACTTTTGAAAAATCTAAGAAAATGGCGTCGCTTTAAGAGCCAGAGTCTATACTGGTGTGAATGTCGTGTGAGGCATTCAAGTAATTGCGCCTCACACGACTATCCTTTGCAAAATCCATACTAATTTTTATAAAAAAGTTTTTATTTTAAGATGGGACACGGAATGGGAGAATACTTTATGCTCTAACAATTTTGACACTACACTGGTTAGGGATATTGGGTGATAGTTAGTTACGGACGTTTTTGAGACAGATTTAAAAATAGGAACGATATTCACAAGTTTCCAGTCAGCGGGAACGCAACAAGTTGACAATGATTGCTGAAAAAAGAGGCACTCTATGTCAGATGAAATGACACGGGTGTTTTTTTAAGATTTTTGAACATAAGTTGTTTGCAACCGATGACATAGAAATATCAAGGTTATTTATGAGTTTATTTATGCCGAGACTAGTGATTAAAATGGGCGACATGTATGAATAATCAAGGTCATCTACAGATGAAAATTTTGGATTGGTCTCCCTTAGTAAATATAGATGTGAAGTATTCGTTAAAGATTGTTGAACAGAGGGCACCACGCACTGGCTTTCCCGCTTCATCTGATAAGGTTATTTATGATTGAAACTCCTGTGTTGACATAACTTCCCAAAATTGTTCGGGAGTATTTGTTAGAAGAGAGGGCAAGTCGCAACCGAAGTACTCTTGCTTAGCTAGAGCAATGAAAGAATTGGATTCGCTTTCACATTGAGCATACTTTACCCAGGCCATCGAAGCATTGTAGTTTTTGGCAAAGCGAAAGTCTTTTTTTATTGCCTAATGCTTTTAGCGTTTTGTTCAACCATGGTTGATTACTCTTTTAGTGAATGCGCACTAGTGGAACAAAAGTATCAGTGAGTTGAGATAGTTTAGTTTTGAAGAGACGCAAATTTTCCTCGACTGTTCTAGTATTAAAGACATCAACGTGAAATTCATAAAAAAGGGAAAGAGCATCGTTTATTGAAGCAAAGCTGGCTATAATATAATAAGGATTATCTTGGTCGTGGCTTGTTTATCTCTGTATGAACGGGGATGGCAATGTTTATTAGTTTGTGGTCACTGAACCCGCTATATAAGATACAGATGTAACAAACTCGGGAGTAGATTTAAGGACTAAATCCCAAATGTTTTCTGCTCGTGTGGGTTTATTAATTATTTGTTCTAGAACGAAAATTTTGGCAGGCGTCCAAAAAGTTCCTTTCTTTTCCAGCCTGTGAAGTAAGTGTGGAGCAATCTATTACTGAGAAGTTAAATTCGCCAAATAAAAATACGTTTGCATTTGAGCAATCTTGCGATATAGAATTAAGTTGGTCATCAAAATTATTAATTACCTCGGAAGTACTGTCTGGAGGGTGATACAAACGCCCAGGATGTTCTTTTTGACCGAAGAATAAAAACCAACCTTAGTTGTTTCGATATCGCCATCACTTGGGGTGACGTATGGCATAATTTATTTTTGGCTGTAATCATCATACCGCATTCTCGTGTAATAATTATATCGTGACAGTAAAAATTAAAGTTAGAACTGTTAGTCAGTATTTTTTTATTTTGAATTTCTGGTTTCAGTCACGTCCCTGTAAGGATCACAACATAAGAGTCATTTTCGTAAAGGAACAATAATAATATATTGCACTTTGAAATTACGCTTCGTATATGTGTTAATGATTTTGAAAGTGATAGGGTGTTAGTGACATTGCACGAAGAGCCTATTTATTACAAGGCAGTTTTGTTGAATTGTTTACCTTTTGCTATTTTAATAACTGTTTAATTGAGTTCAATTCAGAGTTGTAGACATAAGTTGCATTGTCAATATTATCATGGTTATTGCTGATACCAGAATAGTGACTACAGAGTTCAAGAACCTTTCTTTCTGATGCAGCCCATGTTTCACTTGGTTCGTCTATGATTCCATAAAACAGCAGGTTAGAACGGCGAAATTGGTTTTCGGCGTCGTCAAATTTAGAAGCCATATGAATTAATTTTGATAATAAAACGACCGAATTTTCGCTGGAGGGGGACGGGGTCGTTATGCAAGATTTTGTGTTTCGTAAGTTCGGCCTCCAGCGCGGTCATTTTTGCAGATAGTTGTTTTATCTGTTCATTCGTGTTCGTCTGCTGCTCGTTTATGGGTTTCATATCTGAAAGAACTCCCATTCGCCCTTCCTCTATTCTATTAACGGTATCCAGTATTGGCGTTTGTACATTATCAGAATCGCCGGGCCTGGGGCCAGGTTTTCCTCAACGTCGCCTGTTACTATCAGTCATGAACGAGACAAGCAAGCGGCGAAGAATGCTTCAAGCCACAAGCGAACACGCTTACAAAAACCTGGAGTGTCGAAGGGGCATGGCACCGTCACTACGAAGGAACGGTTACAAAAGCGGGTTTTAATATAACTAACCTGGATCTGCAGAAATAGTGAGCGTTTCAACTTGCCGGTGTCATGTCCCGAGAAGAAATCGTTGACGGCTTCTTTATAAAGGGACCCGCCGGTTGTAGCCGATCCAGGTTGTGTTGTGTTGTCGTGACGGTGGTGAAAAAGGCGAAAAAAGGGGAGGCCAAGATTACAGCGAAAAACAAAATATACTCAAGGATGCAAAGAAGCGTAAAGGCACTCGAACATTTATAGAAAATGATTATTCCCGATGTGCGCTTCGAAGGCGACATCTGCTGTTGGAAAGTGCTAAGCCTGATAAATTGAATGGAAAGCGTGTTTTCATTGTAAACAATTGGCTACGTATTGACGACGACACATTTATCTAGGATGACAGTAGGAACGCCCGAGTTTAAATTTTGTCCGCATATCGTTGCCCTGACAGCACATGACGCCCTCCTTTCTCGTCAGTGCAACATTTGCGCCTTCTAAGCATTAACCCAAGAAGTATTACCAACAAAACTGCGGAACTTGATAGCATAATGCTAAGTCAGAACCCTCAAGTGAAAGTTTATTCCGAAACCTGGCTTAACGACGAGATATGCAAAGCACATATCGTTTTTGGCTCCTACAATCTATAGAGAAGAGATAGACCCTCCCGTAGCGGGGGAGTAGCCATCATTTAAAAGACGATTATCTGTTGTGCTGTTAACTCAGGTACCTTATCGTAATAGCCTGTGTCTAGGGACAGATTACAATGGAAAATCAATAATCGCGTTCGCGGTGTACCATTCACCCTCTTCAAGCATAGAATGTTTTTCTAAACAGCATGATCATTTGCACAAGTACTCTAAAAGCTGCATAGTAATTGGCATTGATTTTCATTTACGGAACAAAGACTGGCATAAGGTGTCGTCCTTTTCATTATGTGACTAAATCGTCTTCGACATTATGTTTTCTTGCTATGTTGATCAAGCCGTTAGTATTCTGACGCGAGTGCAAGGAACTTGTTCCTCTTTTCTGGACCTTGTCATTCATAATAGACCACTTTCTGATGTGCATGTAACAGCTGAATACGGACTGTCCGATCATAAACTTGTTCTTTTCACATGCTATCTTGCAGCTCGGGTGCGCCTGCTGCCCAGAAACGAAAAACTGTTAAAGACGTTTCGGTAGCTAATGATGAATTTATTCTTCATTACCTTGGGTTAGCTCTTGATTCATTTCAAGTAATGATGTAGACTGTTTCTGAAACAAATTTAAAGCTATTTGTCATTTTGTCTTTAACAATGTATCCCAAATAAAACAAAGAACGTGTACCGTAAGAACATCTGGACCACCCGCGACATAGTTCATCTGGTACGGAACATAATACGTAATAAAAAGCATTGGTATAACAGTTCCACTACTAAAACTTTAAAGCGAACGCTTGCGGCCAAAATTCGCGCGAGTAAAGAGTTCCATTATTCCAACACGCTTACACGGTTCCTTCAGACTGACCCTGCAAATGTTTGGCGCCATCTTACTACAAATGAACGGAAAAACGTCGATTCCGTTAAAATTGGCAAAACCGTGGGTCACGAAAAGCTGACAATAGCCATTGAATTCAACCTGTTCTTTCAATCTGTGTATTCACATCCCAGCCCGCGACGAACTTCCTTCGATAATTCAACTGAGATTACTCCAGAGTTCATAAAATTTGCAGGCATTTCTTTCATGTTGCTTAATCTGAAATCGAAATCATCATGTGGCCCTGATAACATTCCCAACCCCTTCCTTCGTCGTTAGGCTGAATCGCATGCTAGGTTTCTCGTCATTTTTCGTTCCTCATTTTCATGTGGTGTTGTTCTCTCAGATTGGCGTATTGCACGGGTTGTACCTGTTTTTAAAAAGAAGATTCTTCACTGTTAACTAATTACCGTCCCATATCGCTCACCAGCACACCATGCAAGACAATCACAAGAAAGACAAATGGGTTCTTGAAACTCATGTCGGCATTGCTGCCGTGCCCAATGTTGAAGTGCAGTTCGCTGCGTAGTTTTATAGCCTCGAATTCCGATGTCACTGACGATGATGATGGCCGGGTTGGAAACAAAAAGCCACTTTCAAGTTAGTAGGAGCAGTTATCGCTGGTATCCAAAGACGGCGCAGTTCCTTCGATGACGAAGGGTGTTTGCGGGCCGCGGGACGCTGCATCCTTTGCCCAGGCTTGGTTAGTTAAAGGTGACCGGTAGCAGGGAAACGTCAAGCGAGATCTGAACAGGAAATACAAATGGTTTTTTGAACCTCATGTCTTCGTTGCTGCCGCGCCCAATCGGAGCAGATTCGGAGCTGATTGATTGAATGAACGGCAAAGTGGCGAGCACACACCATAGCGTCCGCCTAGGCGTTTCGCATTAAACCGAGTAAGAGACCGGACAAAATGCCATAGAGTTTTGGAACCAGTGAGGATGTATTAGGAGAGACGTTGCAGCGGTCTGCGTAAGAAGGGAGCGTGTTTTCATACGTTTATTCGGTACAAATAGTCACGCGAGCTAGACGAAAAGAGTCGAATAAACACGAACAAGGAAGTAGATAGGACGAGGTGCACTCTCAAATGACAGTTAATTGAAAAAGACACCGAATATGATTACCATCTGTCTGGCAATTTTTTTAGAAAATAAAACTTTGTATTTGTCAGGTTCAGTGACGGGGCACTCTCTTGCTATCCCCTTGCTTTCTGGTACAAAATGCATCGTAACATTCGAAGGAAGTTTTATTTGCTTGTATCCTGAGAATTGGGTTTTGTGCTGTTCTAGGTCATATGGGCACCCATCCCAGTTCACTGCCAGATTGCCCAGCGGGGACTGTTTTACTGACCATGTGTGTTATTTTTTTAGCTTGCATGACCATGCATGTTATCTTGCTTGTTTTTTATCGTGTTATCTGCGGCCGGTGGAAAGTTTTGGGGGAGTGCCGAAAATGGCACGCGTCCATATAGAGCCCGGTCGATGGCGCGAAATCGCGGTGTTGCACTAACAGCTGTCACTTAAATAAAACGGTACGCAGCGGCTATTTTATAAAGCCGGTCATAAGCTAGATTAATGTTTGCATGTTTATAAATTTCAGAAATGGCTGACGGCATGCAAAACGTCTAGTGTGAGCTAACAGGACAACGGGTTTGCTGTTTTGTTTTGTACCTCTCTTTTTTGTCGCTTCCGTGTTTTGAGAGCTCTCCATAACATTCAGGAAGGGCGCATAAATGCGTATCATAAAATTAAACCGGGAAATGAGATTAATATGAACACCTGGCGTTTTGCCCTTTTTTCCCCTTTTTTTCGTTGATATATTAGGTTATATTCGAGACAACCAAAAAAGCAGAAAACATATAAACATTTTTCCTTAGCTTTTCATTTAGATATATGTCTAAAGTAGATCAGCTGCTCGAGGGTCTTAAGTGAGGATTACGTGAGCGCAGGATCGACCCAGAACGGCGAAGGAAAAAGGGAAAGAAAGCCAGGCTAATCTTGCGTATGAATATCAAGAGGCTTAGGCCCACCTCCTTGGAAAAACGGCATTTCCCTCCCATGTTAGCGTCGCAGCTTGTAAAAAATGCAGAGAACAAGCTCCGTCATTAAGATTGTCTGAACCAAACATACGTCGTAGAAGTTGCACCTGATCACAATTCATTCTATTTCTGAAGCCCGATTTCGCACTGTTTCAGAACAAAACAGATTGCTAAACAATTTCCCCCGAGTTTTACATCAAGTTTTAAAGCAGGAAAGACATTCTTGACTTAGTGGCCTCAGCATTCGGTGCCAAAAAGCTTTCGAAAGCGGTAGCTACTACTGAAGTTCGGCAGCAGTGCGCATTGGAGACAAAACTAATCGCCTGTGTTTCCGCAGCTCCCTGGCCAAGAGGATATCCCTCTAAACACCGCCCCGTCATCGCCCGCCATCGCCTGTCATCGCCCGTCACGGACACTAACATGTGACGCTGTCAATGGAGCCCAGGGCGTCACCTACGGCGGAGTGCTATCCCCTTGCTTTCTGGTACAAAATGCATCGTAACATTCGAAGGAAGTTTTATTTGCTTGTATCCTGAGAATTGGGTTTTGTGCTGTTCTAGGTCATATGGGCACCCATCCCAGTTCACTGCCAGATTGCCCAGCGGGGACTGTTTTACTGACCATGTGTGTTATTTTTTTAGCTTGCATGACCATGCATGTTATCTCGCTTGTTTTTTATCGTGTTATCTGCGGCCGGTGGAAAGTTTTGGGGGAGTGCCGAAAATGGCACGCGTCCATATAGAGCCCGGTCGATGGCGCGAAATCGCGGTGTTGCACTAACAGCTGTCACTTAAATAAAACGGTACGCAGCGGCTATTTTATAAAGCCGGTCATAAGCTAGATTAATGTTTGCATGTTTATAAATTTCAGAAATGGCTGACGGCATGCAAAACGTCTAGTGTGAGCTAACAGGACAACGGGTTTGCTGTTTTGTTTTGTACCTCTCTTTTTTGTCGCTTCCGTGTTATTTATTTATTTATTTATTTATTTATTACATGTTACCCCGCAGCGCCAAGAGGCATTATTGCAGGGGCGGGGGGAGATGTGAGAATACATTTGCACAAGAATTACAGTCGTCAAATACAGCAACACACGGGAAAAAACAAACAAACAAGTTCGCAAAAAAATTGTGTTACAAAATTATAACACTTTAACAAATGGATCCACAATGGTATGAACCTTTAGCCACCAGTATAATTTTCCGTACAAGTAAAGGTATAAAGACACAAAGCACAGTGTTATAGACCAAGCATTCTGAATACACATTCATAAAGAGAATATTCACTTTCCTTATTCCCAGCTATCACGTGACAGTTTATCAAAAAAAATTATCAGACGATAGAATTGAAATAGTTTCCTCTGGCAATTCGTTCCATTGTTTAACGGTATTGGGGAAAAATGAGCATTTGAATATATTAGTCCTAGCTGAAAATTCTCTAATTTTTTTGGAATGATCTAATCTGCGTGACACAAAGTGCGGCAGTTCAATGAATTTAGTTTTATCCAGTCCTGTTTGATCATGATAGATCCTATGTAAAAAGTTTAAACGGAGGCGGCGTCTTCTAGAGTTCAGAGGTTCCCAGTCTAATTGACGTTTTAGGGCAGTAACACTTTGTTTGAAATTGTAATTTTTCGTGACGAACCTAGCAGCTTTGCTCTGGATTTGTTCAATTTTCTGTTCTAGATAGCGTTCTTTAGGGTCCCAGAGCACGCAAGCGTATTCTAAAATAGGCCTCACATTAGAAATAAAAAGGGTGTTTTTTAAATTGGAAGGACAATCGTGAAAATTCCTCCTCAAGAAATTTAGCACACGGTTAGCTTTGACCGTCATGTAGTCTACATGCGCGCTCCACGATAGGTTTTCCGCAAACTGAATGCCTAAATATTTTACTTTGTCCACCTTTTCAAGTGGGGCGCCATCAATTGAATAATTAAAAGAAACAGGTTGCCGTTTTCTGGTAAATGTTATATGTTTGCATTTGGGAATATTTAAATTCATTTTCCATATTTCGCACCATCTTGTAAGGCGATCAATATCTTCCTGTAGCTCTAGACCGTCTGAGTATGTCTTTATTTTGCGGTATAGGACGCAATCGTCCGCATAAAGACGAATGCTTGACGTAATGTCTGTAGAAATATCATTTATATATATTAGGAATAAAAGTGGACCTAGCACTGATCCCTGGGGGACCCCTGATGTTACATCCAAATACGACGACGTTTTCACGTTAACTAAAACAGCCTGCCTTCTATTTGTAAGATAATCAGTTAGCCAGTTAATATTATTTTCAGGGATATTCAAAAATTTTAATTTATATAGGATCAATTTATGGGGGACCTTGTCAAAGGCTTTTTGAAAATCCAAGAAAACGCAGTCTACTTGCACGCCTTTATCAAAAGAAGAAGAAATGTCGTGATAAAAGTCGATCAGTTGGGTATCGCACGATAAACCACTTCGGAAGCCATGTTGATAAGGAATAAAGAAGTTGTTTCTGTCGAGATGTTTTATCAGGTGGCTGTAGATTATATGTTCCAAAACCTTCGAGCACACACAAAGAAGAGAGATTGGTCTATAGTTTTCTACCATATTTTTTTTACCGCTTTTGTGGGCCGGAACAACGTAAGCTGTTTTCCATTCACTTGGTAATTTACCACTTGATAATGAGTTATCAAATAATACAAATAAAAAACTAGACAAAATGCCGGAACACTACACCTACAAGAGATGCCAGCACAGCGGCCCGGACCGCAGTTTGGCAGCAGTGCTGATTGGAGGCAAAACCGATCGCCTGTGTTCCCGTAGGTGAGAACCAAATACGTATTTTGTACCCATCAAATTGTCCGTGCACTGCTGCCGAACACAGCAATTTTGACTGTTTTGTTCATTTACCCCGTTTTGTGCCGTAGTACTGTGTGGTCCCGCACTATAACCCACTTGCCTATTCCCAGACATGAGTAAATAAGGTGAAGACGTTATCGGGAAAGCCATCGATGATCTCAGGCGAGAGCTCAGGGCTGAGCTTCGAACAATAAAATACAGTGTAAACAACTGCGATGACACCTGCGACGGAGTGAATTAAATAAAAAATGAGATGAAGGAACTTCGACAGGAGATTCAAAAACTAACTACAAAAAACGAAGAGCTAACCGCTGAGAACCGTAGATTAAGCGAAAAAATTGAAGAACTCGAACAGTACCAGAGTTCAAACAACCTGTAAATAAAAGGAGTGCCCGAGGAAGGAGACGCGTACGACATTGTCCAACGAATCGGGAATCTTGTAAACGATCCGACTTCAGACTGTGATATTGATGTGTGCCACCGCGTCCCTACTTTCAGGCAATTGGAAAGAAATATAATTGTTCGCTTTGTGCAACGCACAAAACGTGCCAAATCTTTCAAAATTGTAAAAAAACGGAGCATCACAGGCAGAGACCTTGACTACGGAGGGCAAAGCAGCCCCGTGTAAGTAAACGAGCACCTGACCAGTTCAAAGAAAAGGCTACTAAGAGAGGCGATTGCTAAGAAAAAAATCGTAGAAGGCTGGAAATTCGTCTGGTGCTCGGCGTGCAAAGTCTTCGCGCGAAAGAATGAAGTCGCAAACGTCATTAGAATCCCGTGCATAAAGGATTTCGAAAAAACAACTATGTAATGAATGCGACTAGGCTCTCAAGGAACCCAAGATCAGGATGGCCGAGGAAATGTAGCCCGATTGTTGCTACTGCGATTGCCAGTAATTCAATCATAAATATAAAAGAGGCAAAAGACATTTTTCAGCAATACACCTAAACGTGAGAATCATAAAAAATAAAGCTGACACTCTTGAAATATTCTTACAATATTTAACCGCAAAATGTAGTGTTATCATACTCACAAAAACTTGGCTAACAAAAGAGGACATACCACCGCACCTCTTTGGTTAAAAATGCGAAACTGTGTGCAGAGAGGAGAAAAGGGGTGTCGGTATACGTATTTATCTAAAGATAACCTGCAGTGCCAGAACAATCATGACTTTACTAGAATGGACGTGAATGTTGAAAGCTTATTTGTCAAGATATCTTACACCATTGTAGCTGCCTTGTACAGGCCGCCTCCAGGCAATATGCTAGAGTTTATGTATTTCAATGAAAAAGCGTTTCGTGTTTTTTGGGTCTAAACAGTTTATAATTATGGGTGATGTAAATATATATACTATTTCGGACGAACGCACGCAAAAGAATTTCGAGACGTCATTCACCAGTATGCCTGTTACAATATGATAACTTTGCCAACAAGGTTAACCACAGATACTGCAACGTCACTAGATGTCTGCCTTACAAATATAGAAAGCAATCATATCACAGCTGGAGCTATCATATAGGACATTACCGACCATCTGCCGATATTCTGCTTTGGATCATTTTTGACTAGCAAAGATAAACGATGCACGGAAAGGGTTTTGCACCGTAAAATAAACAAAGAAACTCTAGGAATTGCAGCGACTTAATAGGACAAGAAACCTGGGATGACGTTTATACAGAAAATGATCCGGTGCTTGCCTACAGAAAAGTCCTGGTTAAATTTAAACACTCTTATGATGCAGCTTTTCCTCTTTGTGAATCTAGACTACGACCTAAAAAAAATCCGAAAACCGTGGGTAACTGGCGATCTATATAAACATATTAAACAAAAAGACCGCAAGTATCATGCCTTCATAAAGCACCGTGATCCCCGCTTACTGGATGAATTCAAGAAATGTAGAAACAAGTTGAACTCCGATCTTACACAAGCAAAACGTGATTATTACCAAAATAAATGTATGCATCTCCAGAATGACTATAGGAAATTATGATACACAGTAAACAATCTAACGTCCCGAAAGCAACCGCCTTGTTATTTGAAGGAATTGATAATTAATAATGAAAGTGTTCACCGGAAAAGCACTTTCAGTCAAATCGTTATTTTATTGACGTAGTTACCTTCAAGGGAAACAATGCTCTTGCAGATGACCGTTTACTGAGAAGAAATCAAACAGGATCTATTATGCTAATGCCAACGTCTCCGCTTGAAATTGATAAAATAATCACTACTCTAAAAACCGATGTCGCAGCTGGTGATGATGGAATGGAAAGCCTTACCAATTAAGCCTACTGTTTGCATCATAAGCCCAGTTTTATCCCACATAATAAATAAGATGCTCGAGTCCGACGATTTCCTCGATAAATTAAAGATAGCTAAAGTAATTCCTGTAAATAAAGGTGGGGGAGAAACCAAAATTAATAATTATAGGCCAATATCAGTACTACCGGTATTCTCAAAGATTTCTGAGCGTGTCGTCAATGATAGGGAAAGTATTTTTTCACAAATACAATATCATAACTCAAGCTCAGTATGGATTTCAGAAGGGGAAGTCTGCTGAACTAGCACTAATCAACATAAAACCTAAAATAATTATGAATATGGAACGCAAACTCATCACACTTGGTTTATTCTTAGATCTGAGAAAAGCATTTGATACCGTACAACATGATATTTTACTTAAAAAGCTTGAAATAAACGGGAGTACAGCGGTGTAGACTTACAATTAAATAAAGCTTGTATTTCAGATAGATATCAATACGTATGCATAAAGGGTCAGTCATCTAGCAAGATTAAAATTCACCATGGTGTTCCCCGAGTTTCTATTTTAGGACCCCTGCTATTCCTTGTATATATAAATGATTTAACGGAAATACCTGGTTTACCAAAACTAATCATGTACGCCGACGACACAAATGTTTTTTTTTTTTTTTCTGGCGTAACAAAAAAGGTATAGATACACTAGCTAATGAATATCTATTGAAGCTATCCAAATGGTTAGAACTCAATCGCTTATATTTAAATACAGACAAAACAAATGTATGTAATTTTTAGCCGGTATATAAACGAGATGGCAGCACTGTTCACATAACATTTGAAGGCACGGTACTGGAGCAAGTGAATAAATCAAAAGTTTTTGGGTGTATGGTTCGGTGAGGACCTTTAATGGAACACACATATCAATAGACTCAAAGCTGACTTATCCCGAGTGACGGTGTATTTTTAAAATACAGCATTTAATGAGCTATGGCATTATGTTCTGGCGTACAAAGACTGGTACAAACTACAATAAGTTCATCCTACTACAGAAGACGATATTACGTATATGCGAAAATTTTAAATGGAATAGAAGGGATCTATGCACAAAGCCACTATTTATCAAATATAATATTCTGAAGGCAGACCAGGTCTTTTATTTCAAACTCTTGCAATGGATACAGGAAAACAAACTTCACACCGCACCAACAAATAGCTTGAATACACACACATTACGAGATCCAGAGCGGAAGATGCCAGCCATAAGGACGAACTACGGTCGCCAAGCCTTAACTTACCAGATAACAAGAACTTTAAACAGAAACATATATAGACATAGATTTTGATCAAGCGTTATATACTTTCAAAAAACAAAGCAGAAAGATGCTGGTGTTAAATGACATTACATTTTCAATTGTATAATTTGCTCTCCAGTTTAGGATGTGTCCACCATACAGTTTTTTCGAACTAATGTCCTTTTCGTGAACTGTTCATTTTGTTCATTTCTTTCTTTGGTAAAATAGATTTTTTTTTTTGCAAACGTGATGCCTAGAGAGCTCGATCGCAAAGATTTCGCAAAGAAGGGGCGTGGAACCGGCGACATGTTGGCAGTACGGCTTACCGTTTTCCTGCTGTTCACACAGATTGACCCAGTTTTATCGGAGCCGCGCGACGGGTGCTATCTGGAAGAGGACTCTGCTTTATGCCACGTCATCTGCGACGGCGATTATCAGCTGTGTTTTGCTGCCAAGTCCGGCGTATCCATTGATGGAATCAACGAACCATGGGCCATGAATCAAGCAACGTTGGAACAAGAACGCCTACAAAAGCTGGCAAGCGGCACTCTGACTTCGGGGCGTGGAACCGGCGACATGTTGGCAGTACGGCTTACCGTTTCCCTACTGTTCACGCAGGTTGGGGCAAACTCTGTCGACCTCATTCTGGTGTCTTTTTATTGTCGGTTCCACCCCAAAAATTGTACAACGCGATACGAGTGTGTTCTGAAAATCATGTACGCGTAAGGCGACGGTTTGTGTTGATGCGCCAGGTAGCCTTTTATTTACTGCTCTTGCTGCTATGTGGCGATGTCGAAATGAATCCTGGTCCTCTCACAGAGAAACAAGTCAACGAAATTCTAAAAGTTCAGAAGAGCTTGATGGATAAGCTTGTCTCGATTGAAGAGAGCCAAAAGTCTTCCGATGCCTGTCTTCACGACCGGCGCACACGAGTAGATTCAATTGAGACTAATTTTAGAACGCTGGAGCAGACATGTGCTGTTTTAAACGACTTGAAAAACAAATGGCAAGAACAGCAGAATTACCTAGACGTTCTACCTGCGAAGCTTGATGACTTAGAAAACCGAAGTCGTCGTTGTAATCTTCTTTTCTATGGTGTTCAAGACACCAATTCCCGAGAAACGTTCGCGTCATCTGAGGCACTTATAACACAACTTTGTAACACTAACGTAGCCATTGACACAGTTGACATCGAGCGAGCTCATGGACTAGGAAAGTTTTCTGCTGGTAAAAATCGCCCGATTATTGTTGCCTTCAAATCTTTTGAAGGAAAAGCAAAACCTCCTCTTAAATGCCCGAAGGCTGAAGAATACCCCGTGTAGCATATCGGAAGATTTCTCGAAACCTGTTCAAGAAAAAAGAAAACGCGTGTGGGATTATGCAAAGGCACATCGGCAGGGGGACACTAAGGCGGATTTAAAATATGATACCTTGTTTTTGGGAGATGCAAAGTTTTCTTGGAATCTTACCACGAATCAGATTGTCCGGCACTGACTACGTGACGTTCCGCGAACAACTTGCTCCATTTCTCTTCTTGTTGTCAATTGTAGAAGCTTGAAAAATAAATGTGATGATTTCCAGCAGCTGCTCTTGATGACTAAGCGCCACGTGGTGATAGGCACAGAGTCGTGGTTAGACGATTCAGTACGTGACGCGGAAGTATTTCCTAAACTGTTTCGAGTGTTACAGACGTGATTGAGGTTCCCGTGGTGGCGGGTGTTTGTTCTGGTTGATAAGGCCTTTTCTTCTACAGAGATAGTCATAAACACCCGAAATGTCGAAACTGTGTTTTGTCAGATAAGATTGACTAATGGAAAATGCTTGGGCGTTGGTTCTTTTTATCGGCCATGATGTTCAACGCGTAATGCTATCAGGTGTCTTTCAAATGTCATTGAAACGATCTCGTGCGATCATATTATTATTGGAGGCGATTTCAACCTGCCAGCTATTGCATGGAATAATGCGAACTTCATGAGGACAGTTGGTGGTGAACTGCATATGAAGTTTTTTAGTTTGTTGGACGTTTTTTCACTAGAGCAATATGTTACTGAACCGACACGAAATGATGACACGGGCCATATCTTGGATCTTGTGCTCTGTAACACTTCTGGGATTGTCGAAAATACGCATACCGTTCCAGGTATTAGTGACCGTAGAGCTATAGTGTCTCAAGTGAAGTTAAGTTGTTCGATCAAAAGCAAATCCTGTGAAAGAAGGGTGTTTTTCTATTGACCGAGCTGATTATTAGAAAATGAACTCTGCACTTGAATCTTATCTTCCGGTTTTTGAAACATTGTCCGAGTCTTTAAATGTCAATGAGTTATGGATCAAACTAAAACAAAAATTCGTTAGCTTGCGCGACAAGTGTGTCCCATCGCGCATGCTAACACCAAAACGAGCACGTGACAAGCCGTGGTTTACGCGAGAATTGCGTGGATTACTCAAAAAGAAAAGAAGAGCTTACGTCAAATACCGTAAAACCCGGCTCTCGAGTAACCTTGCTAAACTGAAAGAATTGGCTGGAGTAGTCCGGGATAGGTTGGAAGAGGCTAAAGCGGCGATTTTCCTTAAATTAGAAGATAACTTTAGGCGTTCCTCAAAGGAATTTTGGAAATATGTCCGAGCAAACGGCAAACATAATTCTCCCGTCCGGACCCTCAAACATAACGATGCTCTCGTCGACAGTGATAACGAAAAAGCGGAGCATTTTAATTTATATTTTCAGTCGGTTTTTACACCTTCGCAGACAAGGACTGTAGATTTTAACGTTCCAGCGGCAACCGACGTTATGCCTGAAGTTGAATTTGCTATTTCTGGCATTCTTCGTCAATTGCGTAACTTGGATACAACCAAATCAACTGGTCCGGATGGATATTCCGGGGTGTATTTTGAAATCTTGTTCAAGTTCATTGTGGCTATATTTCGTCGTACTGTTCCGAAAATCGCTGTGTGAATCTTCGCTTCCTTAAGACTGAAAGCTTGCACGAGTAATGCCAGTGCATAAAAGTGGTCCTAGAGCCAATGTCGAAAACTACCGACCGATATCTTTAACAAGTATTTCATGCAAGGAAATTGAACATATTCTATATAGTAATATCATGACTCATCCTAGCTCATCTAAACTTTTACATCCGTCGCAACACGGATTCCGGCAGAGATATTCTTGTAGTACGCAATTAGTTGAATTTTTTCATGACCTTCCTTTGCCAATCGACAAGCGACGAAGTATTGATTGTATATTTCTTGATTTCAGTAAAGCTTTTGATGTCGTTCCTCATGATCTTTTAATTTCTAAACTACACGCTTATAAACTTGATGATCAAGTTTGTAACTGGATTCGTGAGTATTTGTCGTTCAGAAAACAGTATGTGGTTTTGAATGGCTTCCAATCCCAAATGGCTGAAGTCTCTTCAGGTGTGCCGCAGGGCTCGGGTCTAGGACCGCTTTTATTTCTTATTTACATAAATGATATTGCTGTTGATGTCTGTTCTACCATTCGAATGTTTGCGGATGATTGTGTTGTCTATAGATAGATTATTAATGCGCAGGATAGTGTGATTTTGCAAAAGGACCTGGACAGCATTGAATCATGGTGTCAGTCTTGGCAAATGTCTTTGAATGTAAAGAAAAAAAAAAAAACTGTACATGTCACTTTTACAAGGAAGGTTTTACCGCCAGCATTTCGCTATTCGCTAAATGGAAAGGTCATAGAAACCCTAAATTAATTTAGATATCTCGGTGTATAGCTTTACATCCGATCTGTGTTGGAATGCGCATATTGACTATATTTCCTCGAAGGCCTCACGGATGCTAGGATTTCTGCGTCGAAATTTTAAAACTGTACCACAGTTCACTCAGAGAAACAATTTACTTTTCACATGTTCGTTCTATTTTGGAATATGCTTGCGTTGTCTGGGACCCTTATATCACCTTTTCTATACAAAAACTTGAAAAAATACAAAATCTGGCTTTGAGGATTGCTTTAAGTAATTACGATTGGCGACTAAGTATGACTGAGTGGAAACATAAACTTAACTGGCAATTATTAAAATATCGCAGAAAGCACCTCCGTCTCAAATTTTTTCACGATATTTAATTTGGTAAAACCGATGTAGAAAAGGATAAATATCTGAAAGCGCCTTTTTACATATGCAGTAGGAACGAGCATGCTTTAAAAATTAGAGAAATTTCTTTTAAAGGTGACGTACTGCGACACTCATTTTTTGTAGAGACCGCGCGCGATTGGAACTCCCTTCCATCCCGCTCTGTCTCAATAGCTTCCAATGACGCCTTTTTTCACGCGCTGAATGTGTGAGTTTTTTTGTCTTTTTGTCTGTATATTGTTTGCCCCCCCCCCCCCCCCCCCCCGCTGTAATGCCTGATGGCAAAGTGGGTACCTGAATAAAGATAAAGATAAAGATTTTGTGCAATTTGGTATATCTCTTAACAGTGGCGTGACTGATGTTCTCTACGTCTGGTGTTGCTTTTTATTTGGTATAGAGTTGTTCCAGAGTTATTTCATATTTGTTTCATAGTTGTTTTATATTTGTTCAATAGTTCTTTCTTATTTCGTTGACTGTACATATTGTGCTGCTGAACTGTAAGGGGAGGGGGGGGGGGGGCAGAGACTCCGTTAGGCACCATGCCTTTATCTTTGCCCCCCTACGCGAAAAAGATCCGCAAACAAATAAAGGAAACAAAAGTTGACAACTGCCAAGACAGTTCAGCTACATCGAGGCGTCTCGGCCTAGCGTCTTCCCACAAAAAAATGGAAACAAATTAAGAGGAGATGGTGGAGGATGATATGAGCGTGCTTACGCGTCAAGTGTCATCAGACTACATTTTAAAGCGTTTGAAGTAACGTGTGATTTGTGCCTAGTTCCTTTTTTCTGGATAAACAATAACAATTTAAATACTTTATGAGAGGAAGAAAGAGAAACATATCTTCGTTACTTTTTGATAAATTAACAAGAAGCGGTATTTCGTTACTTCCGGAGGGGGAGGCGTACCACACAAATACGCCACCTTGTTTTCACCCTAGCTCTCGTCTTCAATTTGCACGACGACAAAAACGTTAAATATACGAAAACATAGTGGGGCTGAGGTGAGCTGGTGCAATTTTACCACTGTGTTAAAACACCTGAGACTGGGTGAGAAAATCTTGAAACAAATAAGAAGATACAGGGAAAGAAGTAAGTCAGACGACGTCTCAAACTCAGCTAATACGTTTATTCAGTAAACCTCTTATATACACTTTGAAACCAAGGTCGTCACCAACCAACACAACAAACAAACAAAAGGAAAAGTATTTTTCTTCCTTTTTTATATTCTCGTCACAATTAGCAGCCACCATTATGCACACATATGACGCGCCATGACCCTGCCTGGTCACTTTAACTTCGAACAGAGCTCACACTTCTGAAAACGTCCAACCAGTCCGGAACGACCTTCCTGTCCAAGCCCAGTAAACTGCTAAGGAAACCTTAAAGATAGAAAAACACACGCTACCCTTCACGCTAGATGTCACCTTCGCACTGAAACCCAACTTTCCACAAGATTCTTCCACCAATACACAAGACAAAAACAACAAATAAACACACACAAGGCAAGAACCGAAAAAAACGATCATACGCAGAAACGCCTTGGTGCTGTCCGCATGGTACATAGATGCCTGGCTTATACTGTTGCCTATTGATTTAATTCTAATTGTTTTTCCTACAGCTCGTTTGACGTCATTTACCTCTTTTTGTTACCACTTCTGTCTCTTACCACTGTGCCATGCAGTTGTTGCATTCCTGTACATGTGTTGCTATTTGTTGTTTCGCTGGCTCACAAGCTTAGTTTCAAAGTGTATATAAGAGGTTGGCAGTATAAACATACTAGCTGAGGTTGAGACGTCGTCTGACTGACTTCTTTCCTTCTGTCTTCTAATTTGGTTGCTTGAAGATTTTCTCACGCAGTCTCGGGTGTTTTAACAAAATGCTAAATATACACTAGAATATGTGAAAAGGTGAGTCACTTGTGGTGGATGAAAAGAGAAAAAATATTGGCACCGACCTTTGCCTTCTTGCTTATATATTGTCTGAAAAGCTGTTTTAAGGCGCAACTGTTTCAATCGTTTGGAAGACGTGTGTTACATTCTAACTTAGAGGACAATTCACGCCACAAGACGTGAATGTTTCCGCTAAAGTTCGTGGGCAACTAACTTCGTGTATAGGTCACGTGATGTTAATTTGCCGCTAAATTTAGATGGCGAAACTGACTTCATGTTTTGGCCACAAGACGAATTTTCCGGCTAAATTTAGCAAGGCAATGAGTATACGTACAGGTCACGTGCCGTCAATTTCTGGAAAGTGATAAACAGCGCACCGAACGAAGAGGAAGTGAAAGTCACAGGTAGAACGAAATAACGCTCACGTGTTTTTTTCTCCTCCTCCGTGTTTTGTGCGCAGTTTTATCATCTTGCAGTACCAACCAGCTCAAATTACTAACTTTTTTTCAAAGTGTATAGGTTACGTTACGTCAGGTTACGCCACGTGATGCGACATTCCCTCCAAATTTAGTCGGGCAACTGAATTGGTGTATAGGTCACGTCACGTCAATCTTTCCGCTAAACTTAGCGGGTAAATTTAATAGTTCTGTGTGTCCCGTACCGTAAGGTCACGTGACATAAATAGTTTAGCTAAATTTAGCTGAGAAACTGAATTCGTGCATAAGTCTTGCGACACCAATTCCCTTGGAAAACTTTGCGGGAAATGCAGGGATGGGTGACGGACACAGTATTGGGATTAGGGGCTAGCGTTAAAACATTTTATGACTTAAAATAAAGCTGGCTCGGGGGCGAGTGAGAAGCGGGCGCGCCGGAGTGATTCGAGCCTGATCACCGTCGCAGCCAGTGGCCTTTTGTTTTTTGTTCTCCACAACTCGTGCCTAACGTGGGGCCGGTAGTAGAGCAGTTTTGACTACCATCTTAATCATTTGCAGAATGTTCTACAGCGCATGCGTGAAGCTGGCCTGACGATTAAACCACGAAAAGTGCAGCTTTTGTCCAGCAAAGTAGAGCGTCTCTGGTCTGTAGTTGAGCAAGGAACTCTCCAACAACAAGAGCAAAAGTTAAAAGCGACTATAGGATTTTGCTTCCAACTTTTGAAGTCATTGAAAACAAGAAACAAAGCTTTAAAAAGACATCCTCTGCATGATAGAATTGTACCGATATTTAATCTCAAATTGTGCTCATGACTCGACCTCCTCAGGAGCAACTGCGTCAGGACGTTGCGTGGAATTGGACCCCAGTTTATGGAGAAGCTCTTAAATCTTGACACTCCACATTCGCGATGCCACATCCTTGAGGCGTCCTAATCTGAATATCCTATTTGTACTCCAAAAAGATGCCAGCGAGTATTAGGTAGGGGCCGTCCTCACACAGGAACATAATGGGGCCTTCCAACCCTTCCCATATGCCACTCACCAGCTGTCCGGTTCTGAGTATAATTATAACACACATAAAATGGAGCCTTTATCAATAGACTTTACGTGAAAAACATTCGATATGTACTTTGATGGAGGCAGCATCATTATTCAGGCAGACCATGAAGCGTGAATGTAGTTGAAATAGCCCTTGAAATTCAGTAGGACTTCCAGCTCGATAAGCGCTTTATATTTAAGAATGTGATTATTTTATAGAGTACACGCCAGGCAAGTCAAACATCGTGGCGGATGTCGTATCCTGGACTCCCCTTCCTTCCCAATCGGTGAAAGGAGCCACGGAGCTGGTCGTGTTACTGATGAAGAACTACCCCGAGGTTCAGTAATAAACCGGGAGCGGATACTCAGAGCCCTGCGAACAGACGATGTATGCAAGAAAATATCTACACGCTTAAACGATCCCCTGGACCGGTACATACATGCCTACGTCTACATATAGTGATAGCATTTTGCCCTGGTATATTGGGTGTCCGAAGTCACCGCGCTTGATCTAAAATAGACCGTAAAATCGACGCCTGTACGTAGCCATCTAGACTTTTCGTGAAAGTTGCAATTCAAAGGTCGTTTTTGTTTTGTAAAAATAGAAAACGTAGCTTTTTTACAGTAAAAAATAGGACCAAGAAACTTGCCAGGGTCAACAGCGGGTGGCGACGCAGGCGACCAAGTCGAGTGGCTGGGCGCGCTTGGCACTCGTATTGATGGATGGCGTAACCTCCTTCTCGCGACGGCTTGCGACCACCGTGGTTCATTCAAATGAACATAATCTTTTTTGTAATGTACCTATGGTGGAAAACGGAAATGCGGACAATAAAAGCAAAACTTAAAGTTAGAAAACGCGTCTGCATAACGACGGCGCTTTTGCTGCCAACGAACTTCGTCTGCGTGCCGTCTGCATTCTTTCGCTGGTCGGCTGCACATACCGACGCTGCGCACGACGCCACCTATGAACGCAGGCGCCAAAGGCGCCCGGCAACTCGACTTGGTCGTCTGCGTCGCCGCCCACCCTAGACTCTGGAAAGTTTCTTGGCGCTATTTTTTTAGCAGAACGGGAAGTACCTTTGACGAGAAGTTTAGATTGCAACGTGCAGGCGTCAATTTTTACGGTCCATTTTACATCGAGCCTGGTGACTTGGGACACCCTATATACCGGACAGGTGAGGCTGATCCCACCGCATCGCCGTTCTCCGTGGTCGTGACGAATTCAAAGTGACACTCTATTATAAGTTACTTCCATGATAACGCCTGATGGATCCATTGAAACAAAAAATTATCAAAACTTCTGTTGCATTGCAACCTAACGCTGAATAAACCACGATGCCTTGCGTCATACCTGCGGTTATCCCCAATGTCAAACTGCGGAACCCCATGTCGGGTACCCCTTGGTTTGATGCAGACGGTCCTACGTAATTAGTCCTGCGATATTGCTAGATGTGATGCTGAAGTCCCTTTCTACGCAATTCGCAAGGCGCTAGATACTTCCTGGTGGTCTCTGACCAAGTCTCCAATTGGTCAAGCTTTATGCACAGTGTCATCTTACATATCCAAGAAGATTGAAAAAAAAAAAAACTCCGGGAAATGTATTTCGGTTTTTGTATTTGTGTGTTCTTTTGACGGATCACGCCACCTAGTAAACCAGTGCTGTGTTTGAAAACTGATGTGAGGCCCCCAGTATCCGACACAACGATACTTCCCCTTAGCTGTCCCTGGCAATTTCACCGAGAAAGTGCGAGGGGGGAACCAAAAGAAACAGGAATGAATTTGTGGAGGGCGGGCCATTCAACGTACCAGATTCCGCCGCTAGCAGCGCTTAGCGGCGCCCCTTTGGAGTCAGTTTGCCAACCGGGGTTGTCTGCTAAAGTTCTAGCGACATGTTGCGATTTTTTCCCAAGTGCTTCCGCCACTAGGCGTTGCTAGCGGCGGAGGCCTGGTACTGCAAACCAGAAACTAATTGAGTTACTTTTGGTTTTCCCCTCGTTAATCGCAACATTCGGCCAGTGCTTAGCCTGAATCTTAAAATCACAGGAACGCCGCGGTAAACTTCAAAATACCTATAATTGTGTTTGCAGCTGTTCGATACCGAATACACCTTTTCAGCACGCTATATTTTTTACAATAGGCGCAATATTGTTTTTTACCTACTGAGCGTGTCATACAGTTGTCGTTAAACCTTTTGGCGGGTTCCGAAACGAGTTCAGGATATGTTACTCATTTTACGATGGAAAAGATGGTTTAGTCTGGAAACAATTTTTTTTTTAAATTTTGCCGGGATAGACTTCTCTGATATTGGCACGAATGACAAAAGAAGATGCGGCGAATACCTGAATACAATAAAAATTTATTGGGGCGAACTTGTGCCCAAAACAAAATGGAGAAAGACTAGCGTCGCAGGCGTCGATGTCGGCGAAACAGCAGGATCAAGCGCTGGGGCGAGACTCACTCTGTCTCGCCACGCGGAGTCCCTTATGTACACAAGTGGGAGTCTGGAATATTCGGCGTAGAAGGTTCGGCGACTAGAACATTCGGTACTTGAACAAGCAACAGAATTCTCGAATTCACCAGAACATTAATCTGAAAGAATAAATAAACGATGAATAACTCTCAGAAATGAAGCCCTTGGCCTCCGCACGAAAGTCACGCGCGGTAACCACTCGGACACGCAAGCGCTCGCTCGCCGACGCGCGTGGAAATGTAATAGACCGGAGTAATAATAATAATGCATTTTATTTCCATCAATGATACATCAATGGAGGAGACCATGGAAAAAAGCTGTGTCGAGACAGCTTGACGAGCCCATGGCCCCCTTATTGTCAATGTCGCGCTAGTCTCTGCGTATCTTACATGTTTTTGAGAAAGTTGGGTGGGGGTGGGGTGGGAATGGGGGGGGGGGAGGAGGGAGGGGGGCGTAAATGCAAACAGGAGAAAAGGGGAGCATTATACACAAAATAAGAAGTTTCTATCATTTCTATATAGTTTCGGTTTTGAATTCTTTAAACCGCGGCGACACCCCGTCGGTATCACTATAAACAAGAAGACCTGGCGGCTGAACAAACAGATGGACCTGCGTCCTTTGTCAGTAAAGGTAAGATCTTTTTTTGTTTAAATGCGTTAGAATATAAAAAAAAAATTACACCATCTTCCCGAGGGGAACCATGGGGTGATGCGGAACATCGTGTTGGTTCCGAGGAAAGAGTCAGTTGCGTGCTGACGTCGAGAGATGGCGCCACCGACTGCCCTAGCGTTACCCCCTACGCGAGCCTTCGTCGCGGCTCGCGGCAGAGAAACTTGGAACGCTCGCCGCTCGCCGTTTATTTTTTTTTTTCACAGTTGAAGGAGAGGAGACTAGAGGAGGAGAGTTGCGCGTGCGCGCGTGGTGTGAGGTGAAGCGAACGCACGCGCAGTGCACGCAGCTGGTAGAGAGAGAGCGGAGAGAGTAACGCGCAGCTGTTGGAGAGAGGGAAGGAGGAGAGTTGCGCGTGCGTAGTTCGTGTGCCGACTACAACGCCGACGCCGCTTGACATAGACCGGAGCAAGAGATGCTCCGCATCTAAAAGCTACAAGTCAGTCAATGTAAGATCTTGATTGTAATAATGAGATAGCATTTCTAAGCTATCTCTACCAGATTTTTTGGACTTCCTTGCCTCATAATGTGCAGTAGGTATGCACAGTAGACCATTGTAGCTCACATTTTCCCACTCCCTCACATTCGCACGTTCTTCGAAAGATTTGACGACCTTGGCGTCGTCCCAGAGGTCGTCTTTAAAGTCGTTCGAGAGGTCGTCCTAGACGTCGTATTTGATGTACTCGACGTTCTCTAGGCACGTCCTTGAGGTTCTCTAGAACATCATCCTTGACGTCGTTCTCTACGTCCTCTGGGACGTTGATATCGACGTCGTCCTTCAGGTCGTCCTAATGGTCGTCCCTGAGATAGGCCTAAAGGTTGTCCCAAAGAAAGTCCTAGACGTCATCTTTGACGTCGTCCTCTGGTACGTCATCCTCGACATCGTCCTTGAGGTCGTCCTAGAGGTCGTCATAACGGTCATTCTTAAGACCACCCTAAAGATCGTTCTAGAGGTCGTCCTTGATATCGTCCTAGACGTTGCACTTAGGGTCGTCCTAGACGTCATATTTGATGTCGTCCCCCAAGACGTCGTCCCAGACTTCGCCTTAAACGTTGAGGACGACGTCTAAGACGAATGCTATCGCAATTCATACACAACGAACACTACTCGTTCCTGTGGCCAAATTTGTTTCAAGGTTTTAGAGCTAGTATACGACTTCCAAATTTTTATATTTGTGATATGAGTACTTCCGATCTATGTACGCCAGTTTCTTAATCAGAGCTGTATAATAATGTTGACTATAAAGATATTTATTTTCCGAGATTGGCAAGACGCGGAACTGCCACTAATATGGTAAAAAAATTGAACTTAGTTTGGTAAATTGCTTGTCTATTCGAAATTTCAGTAAGTGAATCCCCTTGAAGTCGGTAAGAACTCCTTGAGGTTTCTGTAACGAAGCTCTGCTGGCTAGTGTTTATGTTTTTGGTTCATACATAAAATATTCGAATGGTGGAAAACAGTAACGTATAAGTACCTACCTTGCGTCGAGGTACGACTGCAAGTTACTGGGACATTCGTGCTCCGTAAGACACGTGCTGGGCTACTCGTTCAATTGGTTGCCTCGAGAAATACGACACACGAGTATATGGTCTTCCAACCGCATCTGGGCGTAAACTCCCGAATATATATATACTAAATTTGGACCCAGTCAGGCCAGCGCCTCCTGAAACACTAATGCTTGTAAATTTATTAAATTATGTAAGCATCCCCTCTTCACAATATCGCCTTTCAGGCACTGGGAGATGATACGTCTGAATATATAAATAAATAAACTACGTGCGTCGCAAATACTGATTCAATCCATTGCACTCTGATTCAGTCTCAGCATGCATAAGCATAGAGATAAATGGCGTTGGATGCAGGGAATGCGCAGTATTTTCTCATTGTAAATTCGGAAAAATTGTTTTGAATTTTAGAACCAGATAACGCAAAGTTCTGAAACTTTGGAATCTGGTTCAGACCTCTAGCTCTGCATTTCAGTGGAGACGGACCGTTTGGGGATGCGAATTTCGTTTCTTGCGATAAATAAAAACCACAATTTTACTCAAAGACATCCGTATATATTTGTCTGCACTCCATTTGTACCAACATTTAAGTTCTAAATGGTGCTACGCATGCAAAACACTAGGTCTCCCACTTATAAGCAAGGCATTTTTTTCAAATGATCTTACGAATAAAATATTATATATAAACCATAGTACATGTTGCTCGTATTGGAACAACTTTTTTATTTAATATGTTTCTTTTTGGAACCTATTTAGCCCGGTGGGCATTACAGTAGTGGGACGGAAATATTTATACAAAAACGAACATATGGCGGAACAAACAACAAAAAATAACAGTTCCTGCAGGAGAAACATGCCAATATATACTGCAATAGTATGAGAACACGATACACAGAAAGCACAGGCCGATCAAGGTAAACCGTCAAAACAGACTACAAGAACATGATTTCATCAAAACAGACTGAATGTTAGGAAGTCATACCAGTGAGTCGGTCAGTACGATTGTCATTAATTATTTTGGAAAAATTAATATTTTAGAACTTTAGTACGTGTGAAAAATTCTCGGATCTTTTTTTTTTTATTGCTAGTCCAAATAAAATATAATGAGGTGCCCATAATTATCTTGATTTATATATCCTGATGCTAAAGTAATATAGATTCTGCATAAACTTGAAATGGAGGCACTCTCGTTTTTGTTGTAGAGGTTACCAGCCGAGCTAGAAGCTTTAATTGAGAGATACTATCGTGAAACTTATAGTTATTTAGCGCACATCTCCCAGTCTGATTCTTAATTCTTTCGACATGGTTTATGCATATTTGCATGTGCGGGTCCCAAATAATAAAGGCATAGTCCAGAAGTGGGAGGACGTAATAAAATTCGAGGGGTTCTTTTAAGTTAGCTGCATATTTACTGTAATTGCGTCGCAAAAAATGCAGCATGCTGCTGGCCTTAGAGCAGAATTGCTTTACGTAATTATTACATCATCAATCAGCGGTCAGGTGAGCCCAGAGGTATATTGCCTCAGTGCTAAGTTCCAAAAGATGTTTGTTTAGTTACAAAACTGCAGATACAATTTTACATTTTCTATTGAATCGAACATGGACACATTTGAATACATTAAGATACAATTTCCATGTACCACACAAAGTACTGTGTTATCTTATTCAAATTATCTGTAGGATTTGAACGTGGCCATCTTTGGACAATTCTTTCTAGAAAACGCAGTCATCAGCAGACAACCTGACTCGCGATGTAATTCCATGCGTGATATCATTAATAATGATTATAATAAGGAGGGAGACTAAAACATAGCCTTGTGATACATTTGAAGTTAATTCTACAGGTGATGAATGAACTCCATTTATGATGAAACACTGTTTCCTACCGTGGGTATAATTCGCTATCCACTGCAAAATATTAGATTCGATGTTTGGACTACGTAGTTTATGCAGTACATGGAAGTGACTAACTACACCAAAAACGTTCCTAAAATCCAGAAAAATACAATCAGTTTCATAGCGTTTATCGAATGCCCATGCACGGTCTTGATAAAATTCTAGAGTAGCTTGTTACATGACAGCCCTGAGTTGAAACCGTGGTGAACTGAGGAAAAATGTGATTTATATGAAAATGACATAAAATTACAATAAATATGTGTCGCATTTTATTTATAGTATTCACTCGTTTGGAAAATGGGTATGTAGTTCCTGACACTATTTTTTCCAGTCCTTATGTATTGAAACTACATTTCCGAATTTCCAACCACAAGAAAAATGTCAACGTTTTCTTGCGGATGAAACTCGAAACCACTCATTGGTTTTTTTTTAAATAAAATCTACTGATACGTTAAATAGTGAATTATGTTTTTTATTACTAATTTCCCTAATTTATTAATGGGAGAAAGTTCTAATTGTTGTTATTCAAGTGTAAAAACTGTATTTAAGTTCTGAAATTCCAGTATGCTTTTTTTTGACAAGCTTCCTGGTTGTACTACAGAGTGGTGACGCACTCACCGTATGCGTACTGCGTTGTACTGTGTTACATGGAGACTGCTTAGAAGTTTCCGAACACGTGTTTGTCCACGCAGACTCAACGAATTTCTTTGTATCGATCAACATCGCCGAAGGACTAGCAGGTATGATGTAACAAACTGGATGCAACGAAGTTGAGGTCTCCCGCTATTATGTTCATGAGAATGTACAGTGATTCTGCGTCACGATCTTTGTTGCCAGTTTAGCGGTTTTACCTTTAACTTAGCTCGTTGACAGTTGTCTGAAGTTCATTGTTTTTCTTGCAGGAGGCGAGATTTAGGGTATTTGTCCTCGTCATTTTGTATTCTTGCTGCAGTGTATGTTTTATATATTTAATCTCTTCATTTCGAGTGGCTTAATATCTGTGGAAGTTAGAACCACAGTGCAGGGTCATCTTTATTTTTCGTAGCAAAATTAAAAAGGGACCCCATTTATCACTGATTCCTTGGGGCGTTTCCTATACCTGCCGACGTCATCCATATGTTTTGCAGAAAGTTCTGTTTTCGAACATAAGCCACTCGGTCGTCTGATGGTACATGTGGCTTTCAGTTACACAGTCTCAAAGTTATGGGTTGTACAGCCAGTAAAATTAAGCTTTGTTGTTCCGAAACGTGCAACATCGGAGCTCGGTATCGAAAAGGCAATCACGTAGTGAGACGAGCTAAAAGATAGAAATCACTACATACCTATGGTGCGCGGCCAAACGAAAGCCGCGGGAACACTGTCAATACAGCATACAAAAGAGCAGACAGGCGACACTGTCTCAGTCTTGTTTTCATGGTATAATAGTCCTGTCACATTGGTAAAAAAAAGAAAAACGACTGCAGACATGTTCAAAGGTGCACATGAACGAAGCGAACATGCTGAGAAAATGCTTGATGCAAGTCCGCAGATAATTTTGTAATCATGTTTGCGGCAAACATTGTGTATTTTGTATAATAAATAATCACGGTGACGGCGGCTTAAGGCGCCCTGCTTTCTTTCCAAACCTCGACAATGACGCTCAGACGCCCGATTTTTGGCGAAGGGGTTTTCTCCTGTCATGTGGTGAAGTCGCTTTCTCGTGATTCCCGTTAAATACCTCAAGTTTGCGATCGGACTGTGCAGGTTATATTTCCCCTTTCCAGAAGTGTGTAGTGCAAATTATAGAAGCTTCTGGATTCTAGATAGAGTGCTATCAAAGCAGATCCGCCATTTTGTATGTAGTGTGCGCGAGCCTCCCATTTCTAGCCATCTTCACACGAAGGATCATTTCTTTTTTCGTGAACCAAGTTTTTAATATCATGCAGCATGAATCTTTTTATTCTGAACACAAATATATACTCACCGGTCAACCGCTTTGCATGAATGCAGCAGAACCGAGTTTATTTTCTTCTTTCTATTACCACCTCAAAAGAAGTACCCCAGTCAGGAGGTGAATAAGGGAGCAGACATGGCGAGGAAATAGAGAAATTTTCAATCCTGCTTTTTTACATTCCTCTCTTTAAATCCATCTTCTGTATGTTTTATGAAGTATTTTATGTTGCTCATTATATTATGTTTATGTTGCACACATCCCAGTGAAGCAGGTGCTCAAAAAATCAATCTAAATAAAAAAGGGGGGGGGGGAACAAGAGAGTAAAAAATGATGAAGAAAACGTGGATGATGGATTCTGCCTTAACAGGAAGAAAAAAAAGAAAGATACCCTGGGTTGAGATAAATTGAAGTCAGCACTAGTAGGGACTTGGATCGACGTTGCCTGAGTCAAAATTCAGTCAACCGGCCGGGTACTGCAGATTACTTTCGAGAAGGTTTGCTCCAAGTGATTTTCTTTAACTCACTCGTAGAAAATGCAATTTGTTCTGAGCTGACGCAACACCGCTGAGGGGTTTCTCAACACGCCCTGCCCTATTGGTCTTGCCGCGCGGGTTTATGTACTGTGTTAAGACTAAAAGTAAATAACATTAGAATTTGTTCGCCGATCATCAAATTGCTAGTAGCACTCGAAGGAAATATTCTGGGTAAGTCCTTCAACGCTAAATGTACATCTAGTGACGTTATCAAAATTATGTTAAAGACTTGAGCGTGTTGGTGATCTACATTGACTTAAAACGAAAGAAACACACAAGAGGACGAAACAGACGACACAGCATAGCAAAGCTGTGTCGTCTGTTTCGTCCTCTTGTGTGTGTTCTTTTGTTTTAAGTTGAAATTATGTTTTCGTAGGATTTCGAACTTGTTCTGATATTTTTATGCTGTTATGAAGCCATCCTGTCTAATTTTTAGTGAGGAATGATAAAAATGCCACCAATAAAGTCAAGCTTCTACAAATAATAATAATAATAATAATAATAATAATAATAATAATAATAATAATAATAATAATAATAATAATAATAATAATAATAAATTTATTACAGCATTTGATTTCTTTATTAATTAGACTCGGGTCTGTCGAAGCCAGTGTTGGCTAGTGTGACACGACCCTGCAATGATGTTAGCCAATGTGAGATGTAGACGGGCGTTCTTGGTATTGCTATAGCAGTCAGTATAAAAGTTCAAAATAATTCACAGATAGCAGTCAGTATAAAAGTTTGAAATGTTTCACAAATGGCAAAAATAAGACACACAGAGATGATTTTTATAACTACTCTACACAATCCTTTATGACAAAGTAATATTTAAACACATAGATAAGTCAATGTTCACTTTAAAAAAGTAAATAAAAAAGTAAATGTTTGCAAAAGAAATATCACACAAAGATGCACCGAGGCATATATATCCGCCCAAATTTAGCTCTACAGATACGTACACGGATATACAAATATACAGTACTTACAGCATAGACACAGATAAAGACACAAACAAATGCCTATGTGGATTCAGCACCAACTGAAGAAAGGTCCAAAGAGTTGGAAATGTTATTTGCAAAAAACAAATGCTTATATGGTTTCTAGCACATTTATTTTAGTCGCTTTTTTTAAAGATCGTAGTCAATCGAGTTGAATAAATGCGTCTGGTAATTTGTTGAAGATGCCAGGCACGTAAAATGAACGTATAATCTTTCCGTAGTTGGTGTATATTCGAGGAATTATAAAGCGTTCACTATTTCTTATAGAGTGCTGAATGAAGTGAGGTGTTTTAAACGGGCTATTCCAATAATGCTTTAGGATAACACATCGTGGAAAAAAGGCAGAAAACGCGGTAGCCCCACTGATGCGAATACGTCACCATCCTGTATTATCTAGGGATCACAGGCAACGTTTTTGGTGATGCTCTTAAGAATGGCATCTATATTTGTTCTCCAAAGAGCTGAACAGTTGCCGAAGACTGTAATCCCGTATCGCAGGGCTCCTACGCGAGAGAATTAACGACCATTTTTCTGACGGAGATTGGGAGGAAGGTTTTGATTAGATATAATAATAATAATATTTGTTTAATCAACATTGCGAATATAACCACTTGAGTGTCAAGTCTGGTCAATGCAGCAGAGGCTTGTGCAACCAGATCTAGCATCTGGTGTGGCAGACCAGATATTCGCACGGACTCACATTACGTGCGCAGAGACTTCGTTGTTCTGTCCGTTTTTTTTTTATTTTCCTACGTCTCAGGGTTACTATGGATAACACACACACATTTCAATGTTCATTAGCTTAGAGGCGGAAAGTCGGAGTTGGTGCTTTAGTCGAGTTTGTGTCGCTTGAAGATGTCATAAAAACGCAGTGACTAGCATACACATCCACAATACAAATTACGCAAAAATGCAAAAAAGCAAAAAAAGGGAAGCCACACGATATATTGTATTGAAGACACGAATGTTTCGTCCTAAGTCAGGTAAATTCACTCTGAGTGTGCTCACACAAATACAAAATGCGTAGGACGAAATGACAAATTTCACACAACAACTTCATCTGTCGCTTTGTGTGTCCAAGAAGAAAAAAAATTAAGTGCTTCGGTACAAAGAAAAAATGAACGACACGAGGAAGTAAGCAAAATGTAAGAACAAAAAAAAAAGAGTTAACAGCATCAAAGTTCAATGTCTATACACGTCGGAAAACGAGCTCCTCAGAATATTGTTTATGCTTTTTTTTGAAGTAAAGACAAGCAAAAAATCTGGGAATTCAATAAGTATTTTATGGACATAATATGAGCGAATACTTTCACCGTGATGAGTTCTCAACCGCGTAGTTTGAAAACGCGGAGCAGATCTCGGATCACGAAGTGGACTCGACGACACCTTGAACTCACTTCCCCAGGAGTGTCGCCAGATAACAGCTTGGAGAAATAGTGAGTCAAAACAAAGCAACTCGAGCGAGCCAAACAAGTGATCACAGCGTAGAAAGTCTTTGTTATATGCGACACTTTTAAAAATTTCTTTTAAAATGCGATCAACTCTTAGATGCCAGAACTGGGGATAGTTAAAAAGTAGAGTCATGCCGTATCTGAGTACGCTGGAGGCTAACGCGTGCATAATGCTCTTTTTAAGTGACAATGGGGAAAATACTTTTATATGGTAAAGCAAACAAGAGACAGCTCTCAGTCTTTGACATATATAAGACATGTGAGTGTTGCACGAAAGTTCACAGTCAAAGTTAAGACCTAGTTACTTTACTTAATCAACAGATTTAAGAGGCTAACAATTATCACATGAGCAACTGGAGTTATGCAGAAACAGTGGGGAAGTCAAGCTTAAATTTTTTAATGTATTGTGAAAGCATATTAGCTTGGTTTTGGAAGCATCTACACAAGGCTTATTTGCTAAGAACCAGTCCATTATTTTAGTTACATCTGCTTGGAGCATTTCAATTTTACGCTGGTATATTGGATGCCGTAAAAATATTATAGTGTAATAAGCGTTTCGCAATATAGGAAGTAGTTATTACTACTGAAATATTGTTTACAAAGACGTTAAATAATAGTGGAGTCAAAATGAAGTTATCTGTAACTCCGGAAGTTATAGACACATGTGAACTCCGGACGTTATCTATTGACGCGACTTGGGAACGATTTGTGAAAAAAACGCTTTAGTAAACCATAGACCGGGCCACAAAAGCCCACCCTATGAAGCTTGTCTAAAATGATGGTGTGGTTAACGGTGGCGAATGCCTTATCAACATCAATGAAGATGGCGCACATATACATGTTGTTGTCAAAGGACGAGTGTATCATGTCTGGCAAAGTCTCAAGTATATTAGTGGTACCCAGACCAGCTACGAACCCGTATTGATGCGGCGAGATTAAGTTGTGCTTCTCAAGGAACCCAGACATAACGACAAGAACATGTTTCTCTTATATCTGGTAAATCTAAGACAATATTGAAATAGGCCTGTGAAAAAAAAAAAAACTACTTGGTGCATCACCCTTGTAGAGCGGAACAACCAAAACCTGCTTTAAGTCATCAGGTAAATGAGAAGTTTTCAGGGTATTATTGATAAGAACAAGAACAGCATTTTTAGGGAGTCATAATTCCGACATAAGTCATGCACTGTAAGGCTACCAACACCCGCCGACCTAGAGCGCTTGAAACCAAACAGATATGACCGCAAATCGTACTCTGAAAGAGTTGGAAGAAAAGCAGATTCAGAGGTAAACGAAATGTGGAGTGCTAAACATCATCATCATTAGAGGAGAGCGTGAGTGACTTAAAAAAAAAACGACATTAAAGGCATTGACAGTGGAAGTTAAGTCCGTTCCAAAGGGATTTTTTAATGATTCAGTCGCGCTAGTTTGCATGTGACCACGAAGCTCGTTTACAACTGACCAAGTTTTTTAGAGTCAGAACGAGCGTCAGAAAACTTTTTAGCATAATAGTTCTTTTTTGCTGATATAATTAGTGCATTAACCCTATTACTTTATATTTTACATGCTATTTTAAGACTGGCGTTGTTGCGAGAGCGCCAAAATCGTTTTCATATTTGTTCTTCACGAGATATAGCTTCAAGGATATCTTTATTTTTATTTTTATTCAGGTACCCTCTTTGTCATCAGGAATTGCAGTGCAGCAACATACAGACATAAAAAACGCACACATTTAGCGCGTGAAAAAAGGCGTCATTGGAAGCTATTGAGACAGTGCGGGATGAAAGGGAGCTCCAATCGGCGCAGTCTTTACAAAACAGGAGTGTCGCATTATGTCGCCCTTAAAAGAAATTTCTCTAATTTTCAAAGCATGGTCGTTCCTACTGGATACGTAAAAAGGCGCTTTTATATATTTATCCTTTTCTACACCGGTTATATCATAATAAATATCGTGCAAAAATTTGAGACGGAGGTGCTTTCTGCAATCTTTTAATAATTGCCACTTAAGTTTATGTTTCCACTCAGTCATACTTAGTCGCCAATCGTAATTACTTAAAACAAACCTCAAAGCCAGATTTTGTTTTTTTCAAGTTTTTGTATAGAAAAGGCAATATAAGGGTCCCAGACAACGCAAGCATATTCCAGAATAGAACGAACGTCGGAAAAGTAAATTGTTTCTCTGAGCGACTGAGGTACAGTTTTGAAATTGGGACGCAGAAAACCTAGCATCCGTGAGGCCTTTGAGGAAATAAGGTCAACATGCACATTCCAACGTATATCGGAAGTAAAGTATACACCGAGATATTTAAATTCATTTAGGGTTTTAGTACTTTTCCATTTAGCGAATAACGAAATGCTGGCTGTAAAACCTTCCTTGTAAAAGTGACATGTACAGTTTTTTTACATTCAAAGATATTTGCCATGACTGACACCATGATTCAATGCTGTCCAAGTCCTTCTGCAAAATCACTCTATACTGCGCATTAATAATCTCTTTATAGACAACACAATCATCCGCAAACATTCGAATGGTAGAACAAACATCAACAGCTATATTATCTATGTAAATAAGAAATAAAAGCGGTCCTAGAACCGAGCCCTGCGGCACACCTGAAGAGACGTCGGCCACTTGGAATTGGAATCCATTTAAAACCACTTACAGTTTTCTGAACGACAAATACTCGCGAATCCAGTTACAAACTTGGTCATGAAGTTAATACTCGTGTAGTTTAGAAATTAAAAGCTCATAAGGAACGACCACAAAAGCCTTACTGAAATCAAGAAATATACAATCAATACTTCGTCACTTGTCGATTGCCAAAGAAAGGTCATGAACGATTTCAACTAATTGCGAACTACAAGAATATCCCTGCCGGAATCCGTGTTGCGACGGATGTAAAAGGTTAGAAGCGCTAAGATGAGTCATGATATTGCTATATAGAATATGTTCCATTACCTTGCATGAAATACTTGTTATCGATATCGGTCGGTAGTTTTCGAGACTGGCTCTAGGACCACTTTTATGCACTGGCATTACTCGTGCAAGCTTCCAGTCTAAAGGAATCGAAGATTCACACAGCGATTTTTGGAACAGTACGACGAAATATTGGCACAATGAACTTCAACAAGATTTCAAAATACACCCCGGAATATCATCCGGACCAGTCGATTTGGTTGTATTCAAGTTACGCAATATATTGAGAATTCCAGTAACAGCAAATTTAACTTCAGGCATAACGTTGGTTGCCGCTGGAACGTTAAAATCTTCAGTCTTCAAAGGTGAAAAAAAAAAAAAAACGACCGAAAATATAAATTAAAATGCTCGGCTTTTCGTTACCATTGTCGACGAGAGCATCGTTACGTTAGAGGGTCGGGACGGAAGAATTATGTTTGCCGTTTGCTCGGACATATTTTCAAAATTGTTTTCAAGAACGCCTAAAGTTAACATCTAATTTAAGGAACAACGCCGCTTTAGCCTCTTCTGACCTGTCGCCGACTACTCCAGCCAATTTCAGTTTAGCAAGAGTACTCGAAAGCCGGGTTTTACGGTATTTGACGTAAGCTCTTCTTCTCTTGTTAAGAAATTCACGCAATTCTCGCGTAAACCACGGCTTGTCACTAGCTCGTTTTGGTGTTGGCATGCGCGTTGGGACACAGCCGTCGCGCAAGCTAAAGATTTTTTTGTTTTAGTTTGATTTATAACTCATTGACATTTAAGGATTCGGACAAAGTTTCAAAAATAGGAATTTAAGATTTCAGCGCAGGAGTTCATTTTTGAATAATCAGCTCGGTAATAAAAAAACACCCTTCTTTCACATGATTTGCTTCTGCTCGAACAACTTAAGTTGACTTGAGACACTATAGCTCTATGGTCAATAATACCTAAAACGGTATGCGTATTTTCGACAATCCCAGAAGTGTTACAGAGCAAAAGAACCAAGATATGGACCGTATCATCATTTCATGTCGGTACAGTAACATGTTGCTTTAGTGAAAAAAAAGTCCAACAAGCTAAAAAAACTCCGTATACATTTCGCCACCAACTGTCCTTCTGAAGTTCGCATTATTCCATGCAATAGCTGGGAAGTTGAAATCGCCTCCAATAATAATACGATCGCACGAGATCGTTTCAATAACATTTAAAAGACACCCGATAGCATTAGGCGTTGAACATGGTGGTCGATAAAAAGAACCAACGGCTAAGCATATGATGTAAGCCAGGGCAATGAAGGTCTACGTTTCTTAACTTGCGCAATCGTTGTCGATAAGTTTTTAAAAATGTCTAATGATGTCCACGAACGCAAAATACATGTCCATGCTATTAACGGAGGATATACATTTGCTCCAGTCATAGTTCTTAATGAGCCGATCAAAAGTACCAACATCTAGTATCTCTAAACGAAATATGCTCTCAAAGTTATGAGCTGCTCTTTAATGAAAAATGCATTTACAAGCAATAAAGCAAACCACGGGAAAGAATTGAGCACGTTGGTTAAACATATTTAGGAGACACCAGCTGAACAAACCAAGCATACAAATGTAAGGAGGACGAGAGAGACGCATTCAACCGCTGGACTACCAACTGCATTTAATGAAACACTTCATCTTCATCGACAGGCTAGGATCAATCAAACCTAGCTTGCTGCACTTCTTCCTTTTTTTTTTCTCCTCATTTTTAAAACTAGGGCATCTCGCTCGTCTGTGTACTTGTGGGCGGTACTTCCACCTCGCAAGAATTTCCTCTCTTCTCTGGTTAAGGTCACAGATGGTGAACTAACACGCATGTTCCCTTTTTCTTCTATGTTGAAAGCTTCTAAAACCTCCCGTGCAAACCGGTTTCGATGGTGCCCCATGATGGTAACTTAGTCTAATTCTGCCTTGCGCTTGCAGTCACGGCAATGTAGGGCTAAGTGACCTGCTGCCGTCAGGTTCTTCAAACTATTGGCATGTTCCCGAGTTCTATCGTTTATACACCGCCCGGTCTGTCCGATTTACCAGCGGCCGCATGTCAGGGGTATGTGGTATATAACCTCCTTGTCGCACTGGGCATAAATTGTCCTGTGATTGGTGCCACACCCCTTGCTGTTGCTGGTTTGCCCCTGATTGACCTTGCGGCACAACGAATAGGCCTTATTGGGCGCCGAACACAGCACTTGTACCTCGTGCCGATTTGCCATCTTTTTTAACCTATGTGTAATCCCATGAATATATGGGACAACCACAAATGGCCTTCTTGTCTTCGTTTACAATTACATGTCGTGGGTAGCCCTCGTCCTCGAGTCTGGATATTTGCAGCTCGAAGCTTCGGGAGATCTGATGCTCACATGATTTCTTCAGGCTAGAAGACAGGGCTGTGACAGCTACTGCCTGCTTAACAGTTTTTGAATGCTGCGACGAGAAGGGGAGAAACCCTTTGCCTGAACGGGCTTGGTATCTCCAGCAAACATGATCAGCCCTGAACTCCAAAACCAAATCAAGAAACTTGATGGACTTCTTGACTGTATGCTCATGCGTGAAAGTGAGCACCATGCATGACTGCAGAAAACTCCTCAGGATGTTGTTGAGGCACCCGTCGTTTTGATAGTCAACTTCTGTAGTGCATAGAATAAGGAAATCATCTACATACCTAAATATCGCCGCGATTCTGGAATCTTTAGTGCTTTCTTGCATGGCACGCCCGCAAGCTCCGAGAAAAACTTCACACAGATGTGGGGCCACTTGGGATCCTATGCACACGCCGTTCTCTGCACGTAGTGGCGATCTTGGTACGCCGCCACCGTGGCCGATAGGTAATGGCGCAAAAGTTCTAAGAAAGTATCCACTTGCATCCCTGCCGCATTCTGGAATGATATGAGGCCTTGGTCTTCTATGTTTGACCGAAGAACTTGTAGTAGACGTGTATGCGGGATGAAGTAGTACATGTCTTGAACGTCCATGGAAAACCTAGACACGATGATGTTCCCTTTTTCTTTAAGAAAAGATATGATATTTTCAGAATTGGAAATCCGGAAAGGGTCTTGCATCGCAACAAGGTTGATCTTTTCGGAAAGAAATTTGGACACGCAAGCTTGCCACGTGTTCCTCTCCGAAATAATTGCCCGGAACGGACTTCCCTCTTTATGCGTTTTGGCTGAGAAGAACACCGTTAACTGGTCATTCTTGGCTGCCTTGATCTTGGAGCACAAACCACCCTGATGGTTTCTTTCTAATATCGTGAGAATGGCTCATTTTGTTGCTTTTGTTCTATTGACGTCAACCGGGACGAAATTCTTGTTCATGGCTTGAAGGGCTTTTTCTCCAAAGGCCCCTCAGTCAAGAACTACAAGACCTCCTTCCTTAACAAAAAGGCAAAGCTTAAGATCTTTGCTTCTCAGTTCTTGTATGGTGGGTCCAAAGCTCAGACGTGGGAGGGCTTGATGTTTAAGGTTTGCAAAAACCTGAATCCCTTCATCAATGACCTGCGAGCTTATTTCATGTGCCGCTTTGGCAGCTAATAAAGCAATGACCCGCGAGCTTCTGCAGAATCACAGCGGAGTGGATAAAAGAACCAGAAGGTTGGATAATTATAAGAACGCTTGATGTGCATTCTGTACACTCGTTCAGCAGCAGTGGCGGCGATTACATCACTCCGTACCTAACATTTCTTCAAATCCTGGAGTTCAAAGTCACGGATCGTCTTCATTCCGCTGCCCGTGAACGCTGACGTCATCACACCGATGTCTTTCTTCTGCGATTGGCTCACTCACCTGGCCTGGAGACACGTCATCAAGGAGCCACGAGTACAAGAAGAACGCTTGATGTGCATTCTGTACACTCGTTCAGCAGCAGTGGCGGCGATTACATCACTCCGTACCTAACATTTCTTCAAATCCTGGAGTTCGAGGCCACGAATCGTCTTCATTCCGCTGCCCGTGAACGCTGACATCATCACACCGATGTCTTTCTTCTTCGATTGGCTCACTCACCTGGCCTGGAGACACGTCATCAAGGAGCCACGAGTACAAGAAGAACGCTTGATGTGCATTCTGTACACTCATTCAGCAGCAGTGGCGGCGATTACATCACTCCGTACCTAACGTATCGTCAAATCCTGGAGTTCGAGGCCACAGATCGTCTTCATTCCGCTGCCCGTGAACGCTGACATCATCACACCGATGTCTTTCTTCTGCGATTGGCTCCCTCACCTGGCCTGGAGACACGTCATCAAGGAGCCACGAGTACATGAAGAACGCTTGATGTGCATTCTGTACACTCGTTCAGCAGCAGTGGCGGCGATTAGATCACTCCGTACCTAACATATCTTCAAATCCTGGAATTCGAGGCCACGGATCGTCTTCATTCCGCTGCCCGTGAACGCTGACATCATCACACCGATGTCTTTCTTCTGCGATTGGCTCACTCACCTGGCCTGGAGACACGTCATCAAGGAGCCACGAGTACAAGAAGAACGCTTGATGTGCATTCTGTACACTCGTTCAGCAGCAGTGGCGGCGATTACATCACTCCGTACCTAACATATCTTCAAATCCTGGAGTTCGAGGCCACGGATCGTCTTCATTCCGCTGCCCGTGAACGCTGACATCATCACACCGATGTCTTTCTTCTGCGATTGGCTCACTGATCAGGCCTGGAGACTATTTAAGTACTATTTACGTACCTCGAAGATAGAGCACAGCTTCCTCGTTGCAGCCGTTGCCTGATATTCGAGAGTTTTAGTAGATCGTTCCGATACCTCCGATACCCCCGATAACGATATGATGAATGAGCAAAGGCGGCGGCGGAGTATCGGGTATCGTTATCGGACTCATTGGGACGATCTACTAAAATTCTTCATTCTCAAAATCGCGAAGCTGTAGAAGTCATCATACATCTAGCCAAAAATCAAATAAGAATTATGTCCATCTTAATGTACCGGCATATATTGCCAGACAATAGAAAAACATAGTGGTAACAGTAAAGTGATAATTAAATAGTAAATAAGGTTTGGCTCGATATTCTTCTTCCTTTGGTTCTGAACAGGTCGAGCCTGGGTTGAGACGTTGGTGAATGAAAAAAAAAATTGCAAGATATAAATATAAGTAATAAAAAAAGGACACTCATAACAACAATTAATTTGGACAGCGGTTAAAACAAGGGAATATAAACGCACGTTTGCCGTGTGTATCTTTCTTGGTGCTGTTCAAAAAAGCACGGAGCACCAACCGACTGCAGTTTAAGCGCGAAACACATGTACGACGAAACCGTCCGATCCGACGTGCGCACTGCTGGAATGACCTTCGGGGGCGAGGGTTTTCGTAGCAACGGAGAGCGTTGAAAACCCTCGCCTCCGACCGTCGGATCGGACGGTTTGGTCGTACATGTGTTTCGCGCTTTGAGCGCGAAACACACGTACGAAAAGCGCGAAACACACGTACGACGAAATCGTCCGATCCGACGTCCGATCCGGCAATACGACGGTCGGAGGCGAGGGTTTTCAACGCTCTCCGGTGCTACGAAAACCCTCGCCCCCCAAGGTCATTCCGGCAGTCCGCACGTCGGATCGGACGGTTTCGTCGTACATGTGTTTCGCGCTTTACTCCGGTGTTCTCCAGATAGACGTTCGCTGATGCCACGAGCAGCGAAGGGCAGAGTACTTAGTAAGCCGCGCTATGGCCCTACTCACGAGTTTCACTCTCTCCTCAAGCCAGAATATCAAGTTACCTCAGCCACCATTATGTCTCATTTGTAAAAATATCTGCTTGGGATTAGTTGCGTCCTGCTGGGGTCAGTACAGAAAGAAGAGGAAAGGAAGACTATTAGAATTTTTTAATTCACAAATAAAGTGGGCCAACCCTAGAAGTTGGACTACAAAAAAGTAACTAGATTTTAAAACAGGGTCAAATAAGGTGAAAGAAACAGAAAAAAAATACATCCCGTTTTCAAAGAGAAGATGATAAGTGTGCAGAAACAAACAAGCATGCATGCTTGTGGCAATAACACCTTCACATATTATCACATCTCTTTAAGTGGATTTTAGGGTAGACGGAGCGATGTCTCGTGTTGTGACATTATGAAAATGGTCGTAGTCGCTATAACCGAGAAGGACATTGTTATTTCTTGTCTGTGCACTTACCTACCGCCTCGAGCTTCTCGAAGAGGCATACAATCACTTGGTGTCCCCACCTTCGATCGCAAAGAAAAACAAAGGAACTAAAAAAGGCCGATATAACTTGCCCCCCCCCCCCCCTTCCTTTCTTTCTTTTTGTAGAAATGTTCATTTGGATTTTTCGACATTGTTGTAAGGGTATAGAAAAAATAGATTCAGGGGCTTGCTGTTACAAAAAAAAGGCTTTGCGGGACTGAAGAGTGCCAAGCCTCCCTTTGCGCTGGTCAATTCGCGTGACAGTGTCACTGCGCTCGACTTAACCCCCCCGCCCCCCCCCCCAAAAAAAAAAGAATTAACTTTGTTTTAGAAAGGGAGAATGTAACGGATTACAAGGAATCCGTTACGTACAAAATGTAAGGAAATTACTTTAAAATTACTCTAGAAAATATGTAATTAATCCGTTACAAAATTACTGATAAATGTAAGGGATTACAAGTAATTTCATTACTTGTAACGGATTACGTGCAAGTCTGCCTTGAATACACCAAGCTACTCAGTAAGAAAGATCCCGGAGATTTTGACCTGCGCTGCGACGGAGAAGTGCTTGCCGTCAAATGGAACGACAACAAGTGCGTGTGTGTGGCAACCAACTATGACAGTGTTAATCCAATGGTGAGCACTATCCGCTACAGTCGAACACAGCGCAAGAGAATTAAAGCCCAACATCCCAAACTCATCCAACAATACAACCAGCACATGGGTGGCGTTGATTTGCTTCATAGGTTTATTAGTGACTACACGCCCATTCTTCGTAGTAAAAAATGGTATTGGCCATTGTTTCCAATCTGCTTGTAGCGCTGCGAGTGGCAGCGTGGAGGCTGCACGTGGACCAGCAGAGTGAGCCTCAACATGACCGATTGCAGTTTGTACGACTCACTGTACAAGGCCTTTTCGGCGAAGTTGCCCCGGAACAAGAATTACCAGGGCCATCTGGAGCCATGCACTTCTAGAACACTAAAAGAAGTGGCCATCACATGGTTCCATTCGGAAAGCGAAAACGCTGCCGGCTTTGCAAACAAATAAAAACCCCTAAAACTCCCGAATTATGTGCAGAAAGTGCGAAGTCCCCCTGCACATCCACTGCTCAAACCAGTTCCACCAGTTCCACAAGTAGGTTGAGCGGAACAATATGCATAATGTCCCGACTGACTTCTCCAATCAACTGAATGTATCTCGTTTCTGGCCACTGTTCCCATTTGGAAACCCACTGTATCTAAAAAACCGTTATTGCAATACCATTAAAATTTTGCCCAGAAGTGTTAAATTGCACTTCTTGGTAAACTGCTAACAATGTTCACGATACATGCAGTAGAAAAGGTAGCGGCGTTTAATGGGTTAAATGTTTTAATAGGTTTCTGAAGCAGAACAGTCGTGTTTTAGACATGATAATTTTAATTTGTTAGTCATCGAGCCATTCTATTACATCTGTCGCATTATGATTAATAGCTGTATTGCACTATTATTCTAAAGCTTTGAAGAAATAAATACAGTATCGTATTCATATTGGAAAATACTGCATATAGATATCCTGGTTGAAATATCATTGACTGATTGATTATAAAGTAAGGGTGATTAAACGGATCCCTGAGAAACTGCAGCCTTTATGAGAATGCGTGAGATTTTATAATTTCCAGCATAAACAATTTGTGAACGATATAAAAAAAAAAACGTTTTCCAGCAAAGTCAAAAAATGTCCGCGAAAGCCGAAATTATACAACTTTTGGAGGAGCAACTTATGGCTTAACGTCTCGAGCGCTTTTTTAACATCAAGGAAATAGGCATAGACAAATATTTTATAATTGAATTCACGCGTATGAGATCAGAAAGGTCCTCAAGAAGAAACTGAGTGTCCCGCCCAGCCACGAAACCGTATTGGCTGCGAGATAAGATCTCAGAGGTGTCGACGAAATTAGCCCGATGCACGGCAAGACTGATATTGGGCGATAGCACTATCAAAGGGTTTGGTGTCTGCTCCCCCCCCCCCCCCCTTCCTTTCCTTAAGAAGTTGTTTCACAGGTGCAGTTTTCAGTTCAGTAGGAATCTTATGAGACAACAAAACCTGATTCATGATAAAAAGAAGGACGTTTTTGAGGGTTTCAAAATTTCAGCACAGGTCTCCAGCACGAATACCATCGATACCACTTGACTTTCTTCCTATCATACAGAACAAAAATTGAGCGTAATGTGTGTTCCTTGAATGGCGGTAATAAAGAAGATGCAGAAACTCTTGTGGTGAGATTTGCATTTATTGATATTGCTCCGGAATCCCTGGTGATACCCGATGAAGCAGCAAAGAGAAAATGTACATCGTTAACAGCTAATTACAGATAAGGGCCGAAATATCTTTGTAAGAATTCAGGTATTGGCTGTCTAGATGCACGCGCTGAAAACGTGTTTATTAGGTCCCAAATTCCTCGTGCTTTTGACCTTGTCTTGAAAAACTATTTTTAGGAGTAACGTCGTTTCCAAGAACAAATCATCGCATTCACTCTGTTTGTTGCGCAAAATAATTTTGTTTTTAGCTCCAAGGTTTTAGGTGCACGACGAGAGCGAACCCACAAAGCCTCCTTTTCCTTAACGACTGTCATAATAATTGACGTTAAACCAAGGCTTATCTGTTCGTTGATTGAAATGGATTAGTTTTCTCGAGATATTATAAAAGTACTGAATGGTTCTAACGAAGGCAGTGTATATGTTACAAGTACCAATGGGCCTGTAGGAAGTCATCGCAGTTGAGAGCTTCAACCAAAGCGGCAAATTTAATGGTGTATGTAATTGCCACGGATGTGATTTTTTTCTAGCACTTCAATGTTCCAATCGGCAGCCTGCAAAGTTATGATCGCAATGCTTTTGAATGATTCGTGCAGATCGTGAAGGGACATTTGAGGCTCGAATGTTGGACGTGGTCAATGCAAGAATCTGCGTGTCTGCCCGATAGAAGCTCCTCTCTTGTTAGGAGGTTAATGGTACATTAAACTCCATAGTCCGACAACAGGCTTAAATAATCAAAAATTGTTCATTTTGTAGGCTTCAGCAAGTCAATATTCGAGCTTCCAATCAAACAGAACTGTGCTTCTGAATTCAACTTTTTAGGCACAACATTCAGTTCTTCAAGCAATTGCAAGATGTTCTCCGAGGTTCGACCTGTAACCTGACAGCAGGAATAAAGAGAATTTGGATTAGAATACTTAGAGTGCAATTGATTCCGCACGGTGAAAAGATGCACTCGAACTTGATAGTAATCATTTGCTTTTAACATATGCAGCAATACCTCCACCCTACGGTCATCACTCCAGTAAAAACAAATCATTGTAGCCATTCATCACAAACGAATTATACTGATCATTCGAGACAGCAATCTCAGTAAGAACAATAGTATCTCCCGTGGGATTCAAGTCGCCTTCAATAATCCGGTACTCGTCCAATGCTTCTCAAGCTTATAATATTTATATGAATTGTCGTTGAAGAATGAGCGGATATAGGTCCCAAAGCGTGATTAAATGAACCACACTCTGGAATCGAAAAACAACCTGCATTTGTTATACTATTTTTTTAATCTCGTTTGCCGTGTTTGGGCACACCGCCGGAAATCCCGCGGCTTTCTTTGCTTATATTTTGGCGTTCTTGAGCCACACGAAGCGGCATCCAATCTCTTTCCCGCTTGATCGCGCTATCCAAAATAGCTATTTGTTTCATTTGGTGAGGTTGTCATTAAAAACAACCTAGGTTGGTTCTCAGACAGGCTTAGTTTGTGTGGCTTTCTGCGTGCAGCCAACCAGACGTCCTTTATGCTGGCCGAAGCAAAACTAATCAGATCCGGCAGAACTGAGTGACGCTTCTGAGGAAGGCGATGAACTGCAAGGAGGTCTGTGGATTGAAATGACTGGATGCTGAGCGCTTGGGAAAGGTATTTTATTTTCTGAATCAAATAATCTTTGGGATCAGTACGAAGACCGTGCAATCCATATTACAGCGGCGACTGTGCTGCTGTGAGTAATTTAGCTGTTCTTTCAGGCGTAAAATTGTCCGGAACTGCTCCTATGTCGTTTTAGAAAAGGTATTGACTTTTATTGCAGGTGTTTCATAAAGGCAGAAGGGTGCCAAAGCTTGCTTTTAAGGCTTGGAGCTCTTTGGAATGGCACTGATTGAAGCCAACTGATTAGCAACGCTGACGTGCGGGATGTGCCCCTGCTGGCCATCAACAACATGGTTCGCGCCGTCTACCGAAGCGTCCACACCAGCCCCCGAACCTGATCGGGCCTCGCTATTACGTCAGCTGGGGCACTTCTGACTTTCTGTTGGAACAGCACCCATTGCCGAAAACGTAACATCCACGACGCCGGAGCAGGATTCGCCGAGGTGGTAAACGTTTTGGCAATGAACGCACGTTAAGAATCGTTCGTCAGTCGGTGGAGGGTGACCACATTTCATACAAGTCATGACACTCATGAAGCAAATAAGCAACGTGACTAAACAAAAGCTGATACGGCTGTACGACAGTTAATATATCACGCAGTCGGTGGCAGAAGGCTGAAGGGAAAAGAAAATAAAACCGACTGATCTATGAGTTTCCTTTCTGACGATCGGCACTGTTCCTTGGTGCCACGGGCAGACTGACTAGGCGTGCGCGTGGCAGCTGCAGCTCTCGCACAGTGCACGAGCCCTGAAACACTGCCGTCACAACTGTGCCAACCGGCGAACCATTAAAACAATTTAGGTTGGCGAAAGACGCGACGGCGGGTCGGAAGGGTCGTTGTTCGACGGGGTCCACTATATTGAAAGCCGCTTTTTATACATAATAAAAAAATAGAACTCGAGATTCTCCAGTAGATTCCCTTGCCGTGGCCGTGCCGAAGCTCCCAACAGAGGCCTCGTCTATCTGTGCGCAGCATGGTGCCGTGCGGCGACTCAATGGCGCTCTAAAGCTAGGCCAGGACTTCTCATAGGTAGGTGGGTCGAGGGGATGGTGCAACGTACAATAATAATAATCATACATTTATTTAAAATTACTAGCATCGCAAGTATGGATCGTCAAATCCATCCACGGCTTGCGTCACAACCTAATCTGCAGTGGCCTCCTGAAAATAACTATGCCAATTACTGAAGAGATGTTGAGTCAGTTCCAATAACATCGGTGACACATAAAAAAAGTTGACACAAAAGAAAGACACATGCACACATGCACAAACACGCAAACCGGTCATTGTCACCGATGAAGAAGGTCTCGAGAGGTGTTATGTTCTTGGTGTAGTTAATCTTGGTGCAGAAAAGCTGGATGGTGTAAATCGCGGTGTTTTTTTCAAACAGATATAAAAGCAACAAAAACACAAAAAGCTGGTGTCAACCTTTCTTTAAAAAATGCAGAGTTGTGAACAGTCATAATAATAATAATAATAATAATAATAATAATAATAATAATAATAATAACAATAATATTAATATTAATAATAATAGTAATAATACTTTTACCGGTCACAGGAAGTAGATTAAGGAAGTTCGTTTGTGGTGCTGGACAAAGCCTGCATGGGCTCTTGGGCCCAGATCCAGTATGGTAAGTTGTCTATTAAAACTTTTACATTGTAATTTGCTTGCAGTATGTTATTGCTTGCACATAGGTACCTACACACACATATACACGCAAAATCTCATTCTTGTTCTACCGTTAAATCACTGTGAAATGGCGCCAAGTCGTTGTCTCGCCAGTGATTGCAGCTTGAAGACGAGTCGGAATACACCCACACACACACGCACCCACAGACAAAAATGGGCTGAAGTTGACGGGAAAAAATGTCGTACAGTATATAACTCATCTTAAGAAGGAAGAATCATAATTCTGTAAAATTATTTGTCAAAATAGAAAAATATAAAACGTGTCGATCACAATGTGAAGCATACTAAATTATGCAATGTTGAAATTAGCTAACATTTGCTTCAAATTTCTTTTCGTTGCAGCCTTGAGAATACGCTCTGGATGCTTATGGAACATGAGACGAACGTAATATGAGCGAACTCCCTTACCGTAACACGTGAAGCATCGAGGGGTTTTAAAACCCGCTGCGTGGCGAAAAGGCCTTTGAATAGAGAATAAATGTTGGTAGCTGCAGAGTTTCAAAAAGTTTTATGTCGGATATGAACTTAATTTGGTATCTAACGCTTTTCAATAAAACTTTTAGAATACGACTGATCTTTTCTTGCCATAGTTCTGAGCAATCAGCGAACAATGTGATGCCGCACTTTAGTACGCTCCAGCATAGGGCATGCACGATTGACTTCCTGATAGGAAATATCTTAAACACTTTTTGACTAAAGAGTAAACAACTAACTCTCCGAAGCTTGTTACATATATGTGAGAAATTCGTGTTCCAGGACATATCCGATTCGAAATGTATGCCCATATACTTCCCATTATCATATCAACACACTCCAATGGAAGACCATCGGAGTTACGACAGTTTGATTTGTGTAGAACAACCGACGAGCGTATATTCAATTTCTTTAGTGGATTTCTAAACTAGACAAGTTGTATCTTGGACATGTTAACTCTAATTAAATTTTCATCGAACCAGTTCTTTAACTGCATCGCGTCTTCTGCCATTAGATGAAATGCTTCGTCATAATTCAGACGACAAGATTTGAGAACAGTATCGTCTGCATACTGAAATATTCTGCAGTTGGACACTGGTCGAGATGTCGTTCACATACAAATTAAAAAGTAAAGGTGGCAGAACAGGTCCCCGAAGAACTGCCGGATTTATCATTACGCGCGCACTTTTAAAATTTCCAACACTTATAATTTGCGATCAATCAACGAAGAAGTTTTCTAGTAAAGCAAACAATGAACCGCGGAAGCCAAAGTTATAAAGTTTCTAAAGAAGCAACTTAAAGCTGACCGTATCGAACACGTTACCAACATCTAGGAAAAGGGCAGACGTAAATAGATTATTATCAAATGCATTGCGTATTAGATTCGTAAAATCCTCAAGCAGGGACTGAGTGCCTCGTCCAGCCACAAAACCGTATTGGCTCTCTGATAAAAATTCAGAAGTGTCAATAAAACTAGTCATTATATTGGACATGTGTTTTTCGAATATCCCGCCAATGCATGGTAACATTGAGATGGGGCGATAGCAGTCCAGCCGACTTGGTGTTCCCGCCTTGAAGAGTGGTTTTACGAGTGCGGTTTTTAACGCAGCAGGAATGTTGCAAGACGACAAGACACCCTTTATCATGATAGGAGTGACGCTTTTGATAGTTTCAAAATTATGGCAGAGGTCTCCAACTCGTGTGCCGTCGATACCTGCAGACTTTTTCCTCTTGATACCGAATAAAATTGATCGCAATTTATGTTCATCGATTGGGGCAAAAACGCAGATAGAGATATTTTGTCAACATGACTAGGAGTGATTGCATCTCACTCCGGAATCCCTGGCAATTCCTTATGATGCCGCAAAAAGCTTGCTGCAGTAATTCACAGTTCACTACAAGTCCGAAGCGAAATGCTTCTCTAGGGACTCAATATTATGGGTTGTCAAGGTGCCAACCCTCGAAATACGTTTATTAAATCCCAGGTTTCTCGCCGATTAGACGTCGTCTCAAGAAACTTTTATCTGGAAATAACGACGCTTTGAGGATCGGATCATCGCATTCAGTTTGTTTCTCGCGCAACAGAATTCTGCTCTTAGCTCCAAATTACTAAGAGCGCGACGAGAGCTTATCCATAACGCCTCTTTATCCTTAATGGCTCTCATGATATTGATGTGAAGCCAAGGCTTATCTGATCGTTCTCTGAAATTGACTGCTTTCTGGGATGATTCATAAAAAACAGAAAAATTGCAACAAAAACATGGTATACATTGCAAGGTTTCGTAAAATGCAGAAAATCATTCCAGTTGAAGGCTGCGACTAAAGCGCCATATTTGATAGTATCTGTTATAATTACACGCGCGGTTTCTTTTCCTATACTTCTGTTGAGGAGCTTGGTGCTCCAATTGACAACCTAACTATTAGTGATTACAAATTAATAATAATATTAATAATAATAATACTAATAATAATAATATTAAAAATCAAGTATCAAGAATACTTTCTATTAGGTGTCCAGGAACGACCAAGCGGTCTTGGTACTGGCACACCGCAACTTACACACTACAAAAAAGTCGGAAAAAAATAAAACTTAAAAAAACATAAAACACTCAAATAGATTGAGTAAAAGATATGATACATATAACGCATGCTGACACAAAGATACGATATACACAACAAGGAAAGAACGGAACACAGTGTCCGAACGCAGAGTAGAAGACTACCACAAAAACGAATATACCTTATTAAAATAATATATAATAACATCACAATCACGACAGGTTCAATGAGACTCATACAAGACTTTGAGAGATCTGACAAATTCAGTCACACAGAAAATATCATGAATCACTTGCAATGCCATTATATGCCCGGCACATGCGAAACATGGGGTACAGGATATTTAACGTCCGAGGAGAGTAAAACAACGTTGTCAAACGGGTCGCTGTCCGAGGAACTCGTAAACATATCTGTGAGAGCAGTTCTGAACAGTCGGCCATGCCATGAAGGACTTTGAAAAGGAAAACCAGATCTGCCTTTTCTCGACGGTGATATAAGCTGTTCATTTGTAGGACGTCCAATACATTGTTACTCTTTGATAGAGATGTTTCATCGCGCAGATATCGATATTGATAAATAGATAAAAATTTGTTTTGCACTCGCTCCAGCCTTAGGAGGGTAGTTTTACAACTACCATTCCATACAGGAGATGCGTATTCCAGTTGAGACCTTGTCAAAGAGCGGTAAAGGGTTACAAAGGATGCGGGGTTTTTAAATAATCTAGTCGTTCGACAAACACCGAGCGCGCGCAAGGCGCAGGTATTCATACGAGCCACGTGGCTATCAAATTTCGAGGAGTCAAAACGCACTCCCAAGTCCCGCGCTTCACTAGAACGGAACAATGCGTCTGAGCGAACACTGTAAGGGAAACACGTTGTTTGCGTACTGCGACTATAGGACATGACCTTGGTTTTCGAGCTGTTTAGTAGGAGACCGTTCAGTGAGCACCATTTTGCTAAATGAGTTTATGTCCTCTTGTAGAAACTTGCAATCTGAGATAGTTTTAATCTCCCTAAATATCTTAATATCATCAGCATATTGCAAAAAAGCCGAGTTTACACTCTGCTTACACGCATCGTTCACAAAAATATAAAAAAAGAAGCGGGCCCAGAACTGATCCCTGAGGTACCCCAGACGTGGCCGTGTACGCAAAAGAATAATCATAATAATAATGATAGTAATACTAATGATTATTGCGTGTTCAAGAACAGCCAGTGGTCATTTTGTTGAAACAGGAGGAAATCAATGAAAGAGAATATAAATAAGAGAGGGAAATCAACCCCAGACAATTGTATTTAACACGGTTGTCTAAATATACTTTGATTCCATTTGATTTGATTTGATTACAACAGGGCAGAAAAAGCGACACAGAAACTAGGCCACAGATAAGTGAAGACAAACATTAATGCAGATAAATACACATCCAATTTGTCCGCATATGTACATTCCCCAATTTCTCCAAGAAAAACTATGGCAAGCAAAAAAGAAGAAAAAAAAAAAGAAACCCCGTTAACTGCGTCACAATACCCTTAATGACGTGCGATGACCTGAAATGCTGTCAATGAATATGTCTAGTTTTCCGTCGAAATCATTGCATTTTAGCATAGTAGTAAACCCGATACCTGGGATAGGTGATGATGATGATTGGGGTTTTGAATAAAGGCGAAAACACAAAACGACACGGACGAAGTCTCAGACGCAGCTACAAACTAGATTTCAGAGAAGAAAAATATATGTCACTCACCACAAATGGTCTCCCCTCTATTTTTTTCTTTCTTTTCCGACCCTCTTCCTTCTTCCTTTTCCCAGGCCCCCCCTACATTCCAGTCAACGATAAATACCGCGACACACGTCGGATCTCCCAAACCAGTCAGCCGCAGAAATCTTCCTGCCTCAGTACTCAGGTGCACGGACGCCTGACTAATGCACTCGGCAAAAGTCTCAGTGCCGATCTTCTGTTTCACTAATCTCTTCGTGTCGTTGATTTCCCTTTCTAAAATCTTCACGTTTCCACAGGCTGGAGAGCAGTCTGCGCATTGATTCAGATGTTTGGCTCTTACCGAATTCGGTTCTTTGTTTTTTTTTACATTTAATTTATGCCCCGTTAATCTAACGTTCACGCATCTTTTGGTTTGGTCTACATAACGAACACCACACCCCATCGGTATTTCGCACACCACAACAAATTCGCACACTGTCGACTTTGTCCTTTGCGCACTTTTACATTGGTTGGGTGTTCTCAAAAACGGTATCAACCGGTCCAATCTAAAATCCCTCTCAAACACTACGTCGCCACCCAACTTCTTCGCGTACGCCTTTAGGTTGTGTGAGATGTCATGGCGGTACGGAATGATCGCCTAACGGACCCCTCCGCGGCTGTGGACTTCCCTTAGTTCCCGCAATTAGCTTTTAATCTGTTCAATTATGCAATCACTTGAAAACCCAGCATTAATTAGTCGACCCATCTGATTCCCCTGCTGCATCCTTACATAGTGAATGCAAGACGGGTTTAAAGCGTTGTCGAATAATGATCTTATAATACGGCATTCATCCGTCTTCGAGTGGCAATTCGAGCGTGGTAGGCGACAGGGTTCAACATATTTGCCGCAGGGGAATAAAATGCGCTACTAGACAAAGTGTTGTAGTGCGGCACACTCAGCGAACGAGATGATAAAATCTCAGGAGAATCAATCTTGCCATGTAAAGATTTGACGATAAATAAAATGCCAGCAGAGAACCTACGGTGACACAGAGATTCGATGTTGTAGTGGCTACAGAATCTGGAATAACTGTTTGGCTCGTGATGCAAGTAGCGGTAGTTAAGAATGTATGCGAATTTGTTTTGAACGCGGTCAAGTAAAGCTTCATTTGATCTCGCTAACCGGTTCCAGACAACAGATGCATCTTCCAAGCGGGATCGGCAAACACTTCTAAAGAGTGTGATGAATACAAAAGGCTGAAAGAGTTCACTCGTTACACGGCCGATCACTCCTAGCGATTTCATCGCAGTAACAAATGTCGTTAGTAGATGAGACCGAAACTTTATGTTTGCGTCGAAGTAAACCACTAGATCTCGAATTGTTTCAGTATGCGCAATTCTCGATCAGATTTTCGTAGGGGAACGTAATTTGTCCCGTTTTGCGACTGTGAGTGACAACTTTAGTTTTGTTCTACTGAGTGCTACATAATTGACCGAAGCTAAACATTCGAGAGAAATCTCTCTGGTTGGGAAATACAATAATTAAAATATGGCAACCAACCAATCCCTAAACATGTAGGAGCCCTACGTTTCGAACCGACTTGGTTCTTCGTCAGGGGCGACTGTGGCCGTCGAGGAGCGGCGTTTTTCGCTCTTCTTTTTCTTCTCTCAGGGATGTGGCGCATTTCTCGATCTTCTTCTTTCATGAATATGGCGAAGCCCGTTCACATACACTGTTGGTAAAGCACCAAGGCACCTATTTATGTTGCCTGGCGTCGTTTGAATATGCCAGGACTCGATGAAAAGCCTATGTCGGTTGTTAGTCTCTGCGTCGATAATGCTGGTGTTCTCGAAATCAATCCGGTGGTCTTTGACTTCGCAGTGCTCAGCGACTGCGCTGCGCTCGTGGTCGAGCTTGCGAACGTCGTTTTTGTGTTGGCGTATTCTTTCGTTGAAGTTCTTTGTCTCGCCGATGTAAGTGGCTGGACAATCTGCACAAGGGATCTTATAAACCACGCCCTGCGTTTTTTCTTTCGGAGGGCGATCTTTTGGGCGGGGCATGAGTAACCCAAGCGTGGACATCGGCTTGTGAGCCACGCTGATTCCTTCTTTGGCTAGCACGCGTGCAAGCGCCTCGCTTGTTCCTTTGATGTAGGGTACGCAGATGCGCGAGGTTAAGCGTGGCTGCGCACAGGCTTGTGGTTGCTGGTGTCTGTGATCTCGAGCGTGACGACGGGCAACGCGTTGGATGAAGGTGCTCGTGTATCCGTTCTTTTTCAGATCAGCACAGACGGTTTTTTCCTCCTTTCTTCTGTCCTTTCTTCCTTTCCTTTCTTCTGAGGCTGACAGAAGAAAGGAGGAAAAAACCGTCTGTGCTGATCTGAAAAAGAACGGATACACGAGCACCTTCATCCAACGCGTTGCCCGTCGTCACGCTCGAGATCACAGACACCAGCAACCACAAGCCTGTGCGCAGCCACGCTTAACCTCGCGCATCTGCGTACCCTACATCAAAGGAACAAGCGAGGCGCTTGCACGCGTGCTAGCCAAAGAAGGAATCAGCGTGGCTCACAAGCCGATGTCCACGCTTGGGTTACTCATGCCCCGCCCAAAAGATCGCCCTCCGAAAGAAAAAACGCAGGGCGTGGTTTATAAGATCCCTTGTGCAGATTGTCCAGCCACTTACATCGGCGAGACAAAGAACTTCAACGAAAGAATACGCCAACACAAAAACGACGTTCACAAACTCGACCACGAGCGCAGCGCAGTCGCTGAGCACTGCGAAGTCAAAGACCACCGGATTGATTTCGAGAACACCAGCATTATCGACGCAGAGACTAACAACCGACATAGGCTTTTCATCGAGTCCTGGCATATTCAAACGACGCCAGGCAACATAAATAGGTGCCTTGGTGCTTTACCAACAGTGTATGTGAACGGGCTTCGCCATATTCATGAAAGAAGAAGATCGAGAAATGCGCCACATCCCTGAGAGAAGAAAAAGAAGAGCGAAAAACGCCGCTCCTCGACGGCCACAGTCGCCCCTGACGAAGAACCAAGTCGGTTCGAAACGTAGGGCTCCTACATGTTTAGGGATTGGTTGGTTGCCATATTTTAATTATTATTGACCGAGTACTTTCTTCAATTCTGCTGATATCTCCCAGCAGCTCGCGTCAGTCCGCCTCTCACTGGACTGAGGAGGGCCGCGGCACCACAGATAGACAATAGCCCATACCATGGAACCCGCGGTGCCATGTCTAGTGGCGATGATTATTTTATGATATAATATACTATATGAACGTGATCGTATTTATGAGATATGTACAAGGGGAGGACGAGGCGGTCTTTTAACATCGCATGCATTGTTACTCGAACTTTAAGGAAAGGTTGAAGCGAGTCGGCCAGCGAGCTGAGGTGACCTCCCGCGGGCTGTTCAATGAACGTCTCAGATGGTAGTTCTCTGGAGGTTTGGTGGTGTCATTGCTCACTTCAATAAAAGCAGCCGGCCCGATGAGGTGGTCCAGCCTTGGTAAACGGCTGCCACCCCCAAGTCATTCACGTCCAGGGCTTAAAGGGGTACCCTGGCGTTCTTTTTGTGGCCTCCGATTTGCATGACAACTTGCTCAACACACCAAAAGACGTCGCTGAAGTATAACCCAAATTATGGCCCAATTAATTTGTTCATTAAGTTATTAAATTTACAACTTTTGTCCTCACCGTGTTTCTTAAAGCGGAAGTTTCTACTGCCAAGAAATAAAAAGTGACATTGGGGAAAAACATGGGTTCACTCTTTGGACTGTGTACAATATTCACGACTGATTGCAAGCACTCTCATGTTGTCAAATGAATGCTTTTGAAGCTCGCTCCAGTACCCGCGTTCCTGCACGGAACGAATGATTGGTATATTCTATTTTTTGACTGGTTGCTCGACTGCCAACACTGCCTGTCACTGACGTAACGCACCGAAAAGTTCGGATATATTGAATGTTGGTTTTAGTATTATTTTCATTTGCTGATTTCACAAGAACTATAGTGAACTTCGCGATACTAGATAGTATAGCAGAAAGAGTAAGGGCCTGGGATTCAGAAAATATAGTTAGTTAAGGTATCTAAAATAACCTGTGGAGTACCCTTTAAGCCAGTATTACGAACTTTTTTTTTTTTTTTTTTGTCGTACGGCCAATTATAAAGCACGGTGAGAGCCCAAGTATGAACCTGATTTTGACCCGCTGCCGTGTTTTTCCGCATGCCGATGACCTCCTGCTATGGTCAGTTTGGAGAGTGGAAAGCGGGTACCTGTTTCCACTTTCGACGTACATGTCACTCACACTAGAATGCATAAATCAGGGAAGTAAACTGTACCTCGATAAAAAGAATACTTTCCGTATGGCCAAGGTTAGCCTAATTTCGCTGCGCGATCAACCAGCGAATTGCTTGTGTGCAGGTGAGCTGGTTGAAGTTGTTCATTATTGTACGTATCTGAGACTGACATACAAGCAAGGCAATTTAAAGTGTCGGGAAAAATATAATTAACAATTTGTCAACTGAGACGTAGTCTGTCCAGTATATCCTCGCTTCTCTTGAGAAGCATGAGGTGCCGACGGAGGATGGGTCGAATGAAAGTTGATCATAAAACAAAAAAAAAAGCTTGCGAACCGCACAGGAAGTGCAATATTACTCTCGCTTACGCCTGATTACCGCACGTAATCAGGCGGAAAGGGTAAAAAACAGGGGTATTTTTGCGGTCCCTAGATGCAAACTATGTCGAAATGCAGAATAATTTGACGTTCCTACTATGAACCATGTAACAGTGACTAAATTATGATAAACCTTGTTCACTCAATCAGCCTTTGGTTGTGGAAGAACGAGCCCACCTTGCTTTCTTGACACAAGCAAAACGCTGTTTTTTTTTGCGATGCGTTATGAAGTCGACACTTTTGTTGTAAGGTATTCTGACGACGAGAACACTTCAAGCAAAGGTATGTCTTCTTTCATAGGTTGGATGCATACATGGACAGTATTGGCGGTTCCCTTTGTATCGAGCGATACTATAAGCATTTACACCCCTCTCTTTTAAGTTTTCCTATAAATTACGCTCCTCATTAAATCATCTACCCAATCCGTTTTGCGTATGATTAAGCCTCTCTATACATCCACCAATTTTCTAACCTACGTTTCCGCGATTATATTATATTGTTTCTTCGTTCTTCCATCCTCGCCAGCAAAATCCAGCGCTCTTGCCAAATCCGTTCCCTTTTTAGGGAGGGCCTAACAAAGCCCCGTGCACTTTAACACTGCAGGTTCTAGCATCTCGCTATTGGTATGGCATAGAGCACATATGTGCATTTTCCCTAAATTTTAACCCTATATGGTTTTGTACTTAAAACTCACATTCCTGCCTCAAGCAGTAAATAACTTTTTCGTGTATAATCGAACACCTGTACCTTTCTCAAGTCCTTCTGCTTTGACCTGTACGTTATGTAATGGTGAAAAGCTTGGCTAGTTGGTAGTTGCTAAATATAATGAGGTGTAAAAGCGCACTAAGGTACAAAAGGAAGGGACAATTTTAATAATTGCCTTTATTTCCATCAAAGATGAAGGAGACCGAGGAAAAAATCTGCTTTAGAGCAGCTCTACGTGTCCTCGACCCCCTAACCGCACAGGACAGAACGCTGACTGACAACTATGTATTTCGACTTATAGATAAGCGGAAAGAAAACGCACATTGCTCCACACGTTAACACGCACATCTTCTGCTAATGATATCTACGCATTACTGCACGTTCTGGACCTTCATTGCCAGTTTAAAGAATTATAGCGCCTTACTAGACAACGCCGCTGACGCTGCGCTCATGGAGTTCCTTCCACCCCTGTGGATGTAAATGACTCAAGCACCTCTCACGTGTCACTTTTTCTGTGCGCCATTCGCAAAATTGTGGCTGTATTGAAAGACGGTTCGCACAGGCACTCTTTACAGCGAGCTGAACGGCGACCTCAAGCTGTGGCTTCGAGCGAGTACACGTGCTCACGGAGCCTATCATTTAGGCAGCGTCCCGGCCGTTTGCTCAACATAGGCGCGGACACACGAGAGGGGAATGCTGTACTTAATGTTCGTCGCACATGGCACAAACGGCTTGGCGTGCTTCTTCCGTAGCGTTTTTCCACATATTCTTAAAGTATGTAAACTTTGTGTAAATACGGGAGGACGACTAGTCTCTTTCTTTCCACACCATGTTTTGTGAACTTGTTACCCTTTGTTCTCTTCATCAGTGTGCCTGCCATATCTGACTACAGTGTCGATGGATACCCCGTATTTTTGAGTCTATCATTTTGCAACTTGAAACTGTCCCCTAGAATGTTATAGCAGTATTTCTACACTGCCGAGCCTGGACAGGTTAATGCAATGCTCCTTTTTACCATATTTGAGTGGGCCTGCTTGTAGTCAAGACTACGTTTCCTAGATCTTGCGCTGAAATTTGAGCAGACATGGGAGTTTCCTAGGTTGACTGAAATCTCCAGGTGCTGGAGCACACCTTTTTTGGAACCTCAAATGTGAACTTGAGGCCCCTCACACCCCGCATATGTCTCCCCCACTTTAGACACGCAGACTAACAAAGTGGTGGGGACATTTGCGGAATTTAGGGGGGGGGGGGTTGGGCTTAGGTTTACTTTGGACACTCCAGAAGAATGTGTTCTCCAGTATCTGGACATTTCCATCAACCTAGAAGACCCCGTGTCTGCTCTAAGTACGGCAAAAGATCTAAGAAATGTCTTCATGACTGCAGGTCGGCCCACTCAAAAATTGTAAAAAGGAGCATTGCGTTAGCCTGTCTAAGATCGGCACTGAAGTGGTTCTGCTTCCAAACTCTAGGAGACAGCTTCAAATTGCAAACTGGCATATTCACAATTGCGGGCCATCCATCGACACTACTGCAAGACGTGCCAGGCACACTGCTGACCTAAACAAAGGGCAACCAGTACACAAAACGTGGTGTGGAATACAAGCGACCTGTGGTCATTCCGTATTTAAATAAAGTTTACATTATTTTATAAAAAAATGTGGGAAACCGCTACGGAATTCCAGTCTTTTTTTAGTCCAGGAAAAAACGACTCAGACTTGTTCCAGAGTTAAAGCGAAGGCAGAGGCAATACAAAAGAACACATGCAGCAAGAAACACTCCTCGCCGTTTGTACCATGTGCCACGGGCGTTGCATTCAGTATACCCCTCTCGTGTGGCTGCCCTACGTTGGGCAAACGGGACGCTGCCTGACCGATAGCCTCCGTGAGCACAGGTACTCTCTAGGAGCCAGAGTGGGAGGGCACCTTTCAGTTCACTGTAAAGAGTGCCTGTGCGAGCCTTCTTTCAATACCGCCACGATTTTGGGAAGCCACAAAAAAGTGACACGTGAGGTGCTTGAGGCGTTCTACATCCACAGTAACGGAAGAAACTGCATTAGCACCGTGTCAGTTGCCTTGTGTAGTAAGGAGCTGGAACTCCGGAAACTTACAATGAAGGTCCAGCACGTGCAGTAATGCATAGATATCATGCAGAGACGATCTGCGTGTGCACGTGTGGAACAATGTGCGTTCTCTTTCTTTTTGTCGATTAGTAAAAATACATAGTTGCGAGTCAGCGCTCTGTCCTGAGCTGTTTTTCACTTCCTTTTGTACCTTTTTGCGCTGTTTTATCTCATTACGTTTTACCTGTGCATTGATAAGTGTGATTTATTTTGCTATACTTCCTCCCACATGTTTTGGTTCTACGTATTTTACTCTTTTTTCAATTGAGCGAATATGGTCTGCCCCATCACTAGTATGTATATATTTGAAAGTCAGCTTTAAGGTTCGATTCGCCATTTTGTATTTAAATGTTTTCATGTGTAGTTTTCTATACAGTTTTCAGGTGTACAACGTGCGTTTCATTTCAGTTACGCTTTGTTGAAGTTTTCTCTTCTTCTCTGAAGTTACGTTCAGCCGATTCACCATTGTACCCATAATTCTTTGCACTGCCATGCGCTCCAGATGCCAATGTACCCAAGCCCTTTTGTCGAATTTCTAATCTTGATTGAACCTCTGACATCATGCACAATACCCTGTCGCAAAGTGTTAGTTCAGGCATTATCACTTATTTTCATATACCCCTGTCCACTTCATATTTATTACAATTCCACAGTGCTTTGAGTTTCACAACAGCGCAAAATTATTTTCCTTTTCCTAATTATACTTACTTCAGTCCCGTGTAAACCTATACTTCACCAATTGAGCCATACCTTCAGATATTTATATTCTTCTACCTGTTTCATCTGTTAGAGTATTGTATTTTCAGGGGCTCCCTTTTTCCTCGCTAAACGAGAATTCGTCCAGGCGTATTCCAACGAAGCCCAGGCGCAATACCTCACCTTCATCTCAACATATCCCAGTTAGTTCCCGCAATGTATTTTTTATATTTGCCATAAGTACAATGCACTATGACATCTTTAGAATGTATGCCATCTGTTGAGTAATCCCTGCACAGTTGATTGCTTAAGCGCGAGCTCCTTGCGTTAGATTGCGCATTTGCTGTACGAGCCTTCGTGCAGCGGGAGAAAAGGTCGGCGCTACTCCCTGGCGTCACTTGCACGCTCCGCGTTTTCGGATGCCGTACAAAAAAATAACACAATTAAAAACTTCCGCTTCAAAACCATCTCCGCTGGCGCAGTGGTTGAGAGTCGCGTTTAGAGTCTCGGGGTCCTGTATAGGCTTCCCCCTCGGGAACCTCAAGAGTTTTGTTAATACTCTTAAATTTCTGCACCTACCCCTCACAGGCGCATGAGCTTTCGGTACTTGTTACAAGCAGAGTTTTCCTGGGGGGAAAGCTGGGAAGAAGAGGGGGCTGCCGAAAAAAAAGGCCGTTGCATTTGTTATTCTATTAAAAAATATATCTGAAAATATTTACGTCGACAGTGCAAGACCGTCTATAAACGCAAATACTCCTCCTTCCGAGATTTAGGAAAGATAGGGTTTCGGAATCCAGGAGTAAGTTTGGTTCCTCGCTACCATTTCTTTTAGAAACCAGTCCTGCATATTGAAAGTAACAGAGCGTACATTGCAGAAAAAACACCAGTTTACCTTACAGCCCTTAACGACTCGGAACGTTACGTGTCCTTCCAAGCCTTCCTTCGGCAGGAGTTTTCGAGTAAACTTTGGATCAAACAAAATGAACATACTGATTAAGCACCGTGCAAAACGTAAGGTAATGTAGTTTATTCAAGCACTTCGGTTAGCACACATGGTTCGCGGGCTTCTCCTTAGCTCAGTTAAGTGCAGTGAAACAAAGTAGGGCGAAATCATTTCTTCAGAACCACGAGAAAGTCAGTCAGAAACAAGGAAGCAAAACACAAGTAGAAAACAGATGATGCTCAATCGAGCAATATAGAAAACAACTGCAGGAAGTTGTTCCAGCATTGTATACCCCTGAGAAGGTCACGTACGTCCCTTGCAATTTGCTTCTCCCAGACGATGCACCGTTGATTTGGAAGCTGCACGGTCTACGATACAGAACAATTCCGGGGAAGAGGGATGAGAACAAGACGCGTAATGATTCACATCCTTGTCTTTGTTTTCAGCAGAACTGTTTCTCCCAGTGTTCATCAACTACGAGCAGGGGATCGGGCGGGGTTCATATTTTCGCGTTAGTTCCGTTTTGTGCTGTGCTTAATTCCAAGTGAACGAAGTTGTGAGAGTTTCGGATTGGATGGCGCAAGCGCATATATATTGCACAGCACTGAAGCAGTGACGGCGCGTAAGCCTACGTGGTTCGGGTTTTGTTGGGTTTTTATGTTGGCGATGCGAGCCATGATGACGTGACTGTTTGATATAGCCGCGTTGGGGTCTCAGTGAGCCCCCAGTACTATGGTTGTATTGGGCCAAAATTTGTATTTTGCTTGGCAATTTAGGCCACTAATAGTACAAAAAGAAGGTATAACCTAACCTGATAATTTTGGCCAGAATCTGGGTTTTTTGGCCCAAAATAGGCAAGGAACTGCCAGGGTTAGGCTTCACTGCTTAGTCCTTCAGTTGCCACTTGGATTTGTTTGGGCTCAGTTTCCAAAAAAACGCCAAACTCAGATTTCACCTCGTGTTGTTCCACTTCACCGGGCACTTTTAGACCTGGGCTACCAAACAAGAGACAGAATTACGCTTCACTGCTAGTTGTTTGGTTGATAGTGCAAAACCCTTTTAGTTCGCGAGCTCTTAATTTTCGCGAATTTCGCGAATTGAAAAATTCGCTAAATTTAAGGGTAGGTAAAATTTTGGGTCCTGAACATTTTCAATGCAGGCGTCTTGAATTTTCGAAATTTAGTGGCCTCGATCATGACCTTTGTGTCCGATACGCGAAAACTATAGGCCTCGAAAATAAAGCATTTTACAGTAGTATTTGCCGTTTTTGGCCCAAGTCTGGCACTGTGGAAATTATGTGGCGAACCAAAGGAAATCCATTAAAAATCCAAAGAAAGTGGCTTTTGTACTAAAGCAAAACATGGTTGGGTTCATGTTATGTCCCTAAATGACAAACGTAAACAAATTAGGTTTTTCTCTAGTGTGATTGTAAGGCGTCGACTGTCTCGTTTTTGTTTTAGGATTGTTTAAGCTTAGTCGGCTTAGCTTTGGATGTACCGGAACGACATGCGTACTTCAGTATGTGATGTTCTTTATCGGACATGAGTTTGAGACACGTTTGACTTCAAAGAAACTCTAGGAGGGACGTTAATAAATAAAATTAATTGTCAAATGTTCAACTTATATTAGAACATTCTGGTAAAAAAAAAACATTTTGATCAAATTGACACGCCTTCATGTAATGTTATAGGGTTCCTCTTTAACTTATATATGCCTTGAATGTTTTCATGAGCATATGTATATATAAAATATGGCCCCAAAAATTACAGCGCTGTCAATTTTATGCTTCTATATCGACGTGTGCAAAAAATTAACTGGAAGTTTTGATATTTGATCAGGGCGGTGTACAGCACTGCAGACATGAAAACCAACAAGAACTACAAAGAAATATCGATCTCCAAACGCCTGCAGGAGGTGTTTGCGAAGTCATCTTGGTTCTTCATAATCGCCGCGGTCTCCTTGACACAACATTATAGTGGAATACTCTATTCGACGAAGCGCTCACTCCTCAAACGGAAATGTGAATCTCTCAATAAGAAATATGTAAAATGTAATACAATGGTAAAGCTGTGATATTAGAAAGGTGAGTAGCCTTACATAACTATTCATCTACACTATTTGCAATTATACAATACTGTTTCGTTGAAAATAATCTGGCGCCCATGCGATTCTAGTGCTCGTGTATTTCGTGACTTTTGTTTTCCTCTTTAGACCGGCCACTACAAATATTCTCTCACCGCCCCCGCGACTAGACAGGATGCTGGAGTGACGAGCGTTGTTGCGATGTAGGCGGTCGGTATTGAAAAGGGCTTCTCGTGATCTGGGAGTTGTCCGGGTGGAATATAACTTGACGGTGCCTTTGACGCGTTGGTCAAGGTGGATAGGCTTAAGCAAGTCTAACGATACGACTTTTTTGTTCTCATTGATTAGGAGCGTCATATTTTGTTACTCCTGATATTATTTTAAATGTGTCCTTGTGTGGATGTGGCAGGGCCTTTATAACGCCATCATGTTTGACAAATATGTGTGTGTATCGCTCAATGTTGGCAGAGATGGAGGTGCATCATTTGGGGTATCCTTGTGCAGATGGGCTGGAGTTTCTTTAACAAAATGCAGAGTCGCTGAATCTAGCCTTGGGCACCCTCTAGCTCGTTATTAGTTGTTAGATAAGCAAGTTAGAATGGCAGGCGAAGGGGCCTGCCTTACATCAACTCAGCAGCACTGCAGTTCATGTCCGACTTAAGTGATGTTCGGATGCCAGCATAACGAAGGCTAGGCCTTCTGTCCCGGCTAAGCTGTTTTGCTGTGCCTTCATCGATCCTTTCAACTGGCGGTGAAACCTTCACCCTACCTTTGCAAATTTGCTGGTAGAATGCAGCGTGAACTTGCTGAACGCCGAGAGCACGGGATAGGACGCGAATGAGCAACGGCTCAAACTGTCGTCCTTGGTCGAAGGAGATGACCTCAGACATGCCTGAGCGCTCACCCACATATCGATAGGTGTGCGGGCCGTTGATTGTGTAGTCATGTCCTTTATCGGTGCAACCTCGGACCAGCGAGTAAAATACAATATTTCAGTCAAGATGTAGCGCTATTCATGTGATGGAGGAAGTGGTTCTACGACCACAACATGAATGTAAGCGAAGCGGGCATCTGTTCGGCTGAACGTACCCAATGGTGTAGCGATGGGGGGTGAATCTTTGATAGCTGGCACTGCACACCTGTCTTTGCCCATGCCCGCACATGGGCATTGATATTTGGCGAAGTGATTCTGGGAACAATTAACCGTTGTGTTGTTTTTATCCTGGATAAGATAGGCAGTGGAAGGAATTCAAGTTTGCTCGACGCACCTCTGTTCGAACGAATGGGCGGGGTTGAAGTGTCGACACGGTTATCGCAGGTAGCCGTGCCGTCAAAGGCTGCCATTCGCTCTTCTTCGAAGGTTAGAGTCGCTGAGATCGTTCTAAGAAGTTGCAGTTTGGGATCAGCGTGCTGCGTTTGTGCTAGTTCTGCTCAGGAATTCACGGGACGTTCGGAGGAACACCCGCTTACTTCATTCATTGGGGGCGAAGCGGCCACTGCGCTGCTCGCGCGTTAATTTGATGAAGCGAATGTCGCTTGTGAACTCCGAGTTGCAGGCCATGTTTTGTACATCTCGAGGGGCATCGGCCGCAGCGGTGGAACTTAGTGCAAAAGCGAGGAGCTTATGGTCGGTCAAAACAAAAAAAAAAAGATTCGACCTACCGCAAAGTCCCAAAAGTGTTTCATGGCAAGGGGAATAAATGACCAGCAGATCTCATCCAAAGATGCTGCATCGAGCTTGTGCTTGGGACAACCTTCTCGAGAGAAAGAAAAGAAAGAAGGTTGCCAGCTTCCGGGCTTATTTTGCTGCAGAACAGCTTCCATCGCCTCATGCTAGGCATCGACCATACGAAGATAGGTGCATCGCTTTTGAGGTATCTGAGAAGGGCGTTGTTGGCGATGGCGTCCTTTGCTGTTTCCAGGACTTGATTGACCGCTGCCGTCCTTTGTGCGTTTAGCAAAAAACCATGTCGCATAGAGTATGTTTTTACCGCAATTCAGAAAGGTGCTTTTTGCTCTAAATTGGCTGGTTTTAGTATACTTTACACATAATTTGAAGTAACATTTCTTTATACGATTAAGACACTTGAAGTATGCTTCTAAAGTAGGATGGCCGCTAGTTCAATGGCGCTTTTGGGATACTTATATGCAGCATATTAATATGCTTCGAAACAGCCTATTTGTATGCTTCCGACCAGCCTTTTAGCTCGCTATTAAGCAGCATTTTAGAATCCTTAAAGTGGGCCTCTCAAGTATATTCTGGGGTACCAGTTGGGCATTTTAAGCATTTTATTAATTTATTCATGACCAATTTAATTTCAGGGTCTTTATTAAATCTAGATTTTGGAATTCCAGTTTGCCTGTTGTAACTTAAATAGCCATATTACGTCATTGACTTACGTGGAATGAGGACACAAATTTAAAATAGAATAACTGGAGGAGGAACTTTTTAATAAAACAATCAAATGCAATCACTACAGACGTTGTGGTTTTCTTTACGGAGGTCGCTCCACTAATATTCGCTGCCCGATCGGTATGCGCTCCCCCCGTCACCTAGGGAGTGACATAACAACGAAAAGACAGGGAATGGGTTTACTGTTCCTTCCTGTTGCCCGTCGTCGAGAGCCGGCAGTCCAGGCGCGCCGACCCTTGTTGTCACCCGTCGATCAGAGCTCGCAGTCGGAGTCCGTGTCCAGGCCTGCGAATCGTCCTTCCCACGCCAGCACTGCGTAGGCTAGCTGTCCAGGGCTATCACAGCCCGAGTCTCGCTGCGGAACCACCATGTGATCGTCGTGGCCTAGGCCAGATGGCCAGGGCACGCCGTTTCCACCGGACCGGACTTTAAATTTCGCTGTTGGACCACTCCGGGGTTCGCCATAAGCCAGGCCAGGCAGCCCGGCTTCAACGTTCCTGCCCAGCTCCATCCACGCTCAGCACGCACTGTCTCGCGCCAGCTCGTGACTTCTCCGCCGACCGCCTGTCACGTGCCCTCTGCCTTGTCTTTCACTCCCGGCTCCCACACTCTCCCCCCCTCAAGGCCCGGACTTCGGGGGACTTCATGGGTCTCAGGGCGCCGCTGGGCTTCAAGGGCGGCCGCAGTTGCTGTTGCCGCAGTGGCCACGTTGCAGCGTTCGAAAGCGGCGTAGGTGGTGGTGGCTAGCGAAGCCTGCAGACAATGCCAACCTGTCCGTCGCTCGCAGTCCCACTCACCGCGATGCAGCAGGGGGCTTGCTCTACGCAGGCTCGCCCGACGCGGACGGACCTGCCCCGTTCCGCTTAGAGGTCACAGCGGGCTTAGAACTGCCCGCCGGAACCGTTCGTCTGGCCGAACAACTGTCAGCCACCCTGAGCACTTGGGAAAACGAATGGGCCCGTCTTTCCTCCCAGTCGGCGTCCTGGGTTACGCTGTCTATTGCCGTCTTTTCAAGAAGCTATTCTACGAAAAACAAAGTGTTAAAACAACACACAACGAACAAGCGCTCTGCTGCAAACTGTGGCAGTGGCCATAGCCTCCACCGCCAAACTGCTTGCCCACGGGTTCGTATACCATGCGGCTAACTCGGCGAGTCCGCATTCCAGAGCTCACTCCTGGGTCGCCAGGAACAGGGGATTTCTTGTGTCCCACCTGCAACCTCATGTTAAACGTCTTCCCCATCGCAACGACAGTAGTACCTTTTCAAGTCAGCGATGTGAACCGGGCAAGCCTCCTCGTTTGTATCTCTCCAAGTAAGCCTAGAAGTAAGACACAACGCTCGCGTCTTTATACCTCGGGTGCCCTTTTCACCTCGGAGCAAGCGATGCGGCAAACGCACTAGCAGCGTTGCCCAAAGCGTGCGTTTCCTTCGGAACAGGTAACAATGATGTAAACCTAGTCCATCTTTTGCGCAAGTGAAGGGATGCAAAGCCTGTGGCGGGATAGCCATATACCATACCCGCGTTCCGCAACGGCTACATATACCATGTGCTACTCGATGTAAGCGTCGACGTCCCGTTCCGTCCACGTGCATACGAGCTCTAGCGACTGATCGGTCCTCGGAGGGGGCGGCAGCTCAGCGAGCAAGCCCGCTTAAACCTTTCACGCCTCAAGGCAAGCTGGACAGCTACAGGTCACCTAAATGTCTACCGCCTCATCCCCTGCCAGGTCGTGACGCGACATAACTTATTAAAAGTCTTGCTGTCACTTCCACGACCGGCCACAGTAAAGTCGCAAAATTATCCTTTAAGTCGGCTCTGTAGTTTTTTATAGGGACGACCCCCCTGAAGGGAGAGCCGTTCCTCTGCCCTTCGCCGATTGTTGAAATGACGCGAAGCAACTAGCCGTCTTGGCCAAGCAGTTACAAATCATAGTTCTCATTAACTCGCCTGCCTGCGTTCCCGGTGTCAACCGCAATTTCCGCCAGTTTACCCGACACCCGCTGACAATCTCGCCCGCCAGTGTTCCCGGTGTCGACTGCCATTCCCGGTATCTTTCCGACACCCACTGACTAAAACCCATCTGCATCCCGGGCCTCAACAAGCGCTTACTTGCCTACCGCATCACCCCAAGCCTAAATCCTAAATCTGCAATGAGTCCTGGCTGTTTCCCCTCCTGCCGGTCATTATCCTGCCTTCCAGCGAACATGCCGTGCCTCTCCTCTGCCTCCGAAGACGACTTTCTTACATTTTAACCGCGCTCCTCGTCTCCTGCCAACCACTATTCTGGGGTACCCGATAAAGCGCGTCCGCAACCTCGACCTTCGAGCCCTTTAGGTACTGGATTCGAGGAGACACCAGCTGAGCTCTGCTGTGAGACAAGTCGCCAAAATTACAACATACTTTGTCTCCACGGGCATCGCTAGCGTCAGCGAACAACCCGCTCAACGAATCCGTGGGACTCCCTGGGGACGACTAGAAGCAGAGGCATACCGATCGGGCCCCACGTTGGATGCGCCATTTTAACATGGGGTTCTTCTATAGGGGTCGCTCTACTAATAATCGCCGCCCGATCGGTATGCGCTCCCCCCGTCACCCAGGGAGTGACATAACAGCGAGAAGACAGCGAATGGGTTTACTGTACCTCCCGGTTGCCCGTCGTCGAGAGCCGGCAGTCCAGGTACGCCGACCCTTGTTGTCGCCCGTTGATCAGAGCTCGCATTCGGAGTCCGTGTCCAGGCCTGCGGATCGTCCTTCCCACGCCAGCGCTGCGTAGGCTAGCTGTCCAGGGCTATCACAGCCCGAGTCTCGCTGCGGAACCACCCCGGGATTGTCGTGGCCTAGGCCAGTTGGCCAGGGCTCGCCGTTTCCTCAGGTCCGTCTCCAAACCTCGCTGGTGGACTGCTCCGGGGTTCGCCATGGGCGAGGCCAGGCAGCCCGGCTCCGACGTTCCTGCCCAGCTCCAGCCACGCTCAGCACGCACTGTCTCACGCCAGCTCGTGACTTCTCCGCCGATCGCCTGTCACGTGCCCTCTGCCTCGTTTTCAGCCTCGGCTCCCACAATGTATATTCTAAAATAAAGCCTGTTCAGCCAGTTGCCAGCAAAAAATAAAGTCTCAGTTTAATTTGTTTGAGCGCTATAGTCAGTTATATATTCATACCTCTACACCACCTTGAGGATTAACCTTCCATCTTAAGTCGCACAGCCTTTTAAACTTACAAAGTTAAAACGTTTTTCAATCGATCATTATTGCACATTAATAAAACAAAAATACTTACAATAGTTAAAAATATCACACAAAGCTTAAAAATATCACATACAATGTTTTAAAAGATCAGACTCGCTTGGAAACCTCATTAAGGCAGCAGTCTCACGGCCGTCATTTTTATTGTTGATTATTAATGTTTTATGTTTTACGATACATAGAAAATAGCTACACAGCTGTCGTTTTGTAGGCATTTTTTCAAATATTGGTGGGTAAATTGCAACCAAACTTTATTGACCTAACTAACTTTCGTGATAAAAAAATTAGAACTTTCTTCCAAGATATTTACTTTAGTAATCAAGATTGGATTACCATTTCTTACTTTCATGTCGTATCGGCTGTGGGCTCTTGGCATATAGAGCCTCTTTTTTTGTGATTTCAATTTTAAAATAGATTTAAAATTAGCTGCTGTTATACTGATGTCTGAATGTTTTAAGCCTATTTTTATCGAAATTGCAAAAACGGGCTTTTAGAGCAAACGACTGTAGCCGTGACAATGTGAGTGCGTGCTAGTTTTCAGGACATTTTTATTTGGCTATTATACTTTATCTCCAACCGACAACAAAGTAAATACAACAACGGCACGCCTTTAAAACGCCAACATTTTTACCTGTAATTCTACAAGGAAGTGATCGTAGTCCTAAACTTTTCACTCTGCTCATTGATGAACTCGTTTTACATATAAGCTCAACTGCTTTGCTCTACGAAGACGACCTCACGCTTGTTCGACGTTTTAAGTTGATCAAAGACTATGACGACGTGCACTAAGAACTTGACAGAATACACATCTGGGCAACCTTAAACGAACTAAACCCGCATGCCTTTAAATCCAAATCGGTGTTCTTCACAACTCTGAAGAAAAAGATAACATGCCCATTTCTACTCTTCAGGGTCAGCAACGACTTTATCAACCGCGGTGAAAGCATCAAGATACTCGAGTGACACTGGCCACTCAATTAAATTTTTAATATCATGCGCATTCTGTCGCATCGCAATCTCGCCAGTTGCATGGGTTCATGCAAAGCATCAACAGAGTTCTAGTGCCTATCTCCATGGCAAAGTTACACTGCTCCCATTCTGCCCACCTTAGAGTACAGCTCACCAATCTGGTCACCTGAATCCGCATTAACGGATTGACTTTTGGAGCAGGTCTAGCGGAAAGCTGCCTACGTGGTTTACGCCCGAAGCCTTCCTGTCCCCCGTCTCCAGTCAAGGCACATCTCGATGAGGCAACTTCGTACAACCACAGGCTGGACTAAGCTTACCGCCAGAACAAATATGACTACCCTGAGACTTTTAGAAACAATGTACAAAGAATATCTAACGATTATTATTTAAGTGTAGTCCCACGCACGAACGATGGCACCATCCAACCGGAGCCCCTGTTCCCGAGACCGGAGCGACACGCAGGTTAGTGCCTTGTGCGTGCTGTAAAGCTCTGGCGGTCGTTGTCGAAGTGAATAACCAAAGTGCTTATCTGCGAAGTGGGGATGCGAAATGATTGAGACAAGACCAGTTGAAATAAAGACATGTGCATAAGAATTTAAATAGTGAAGGTAAATCAGGAGGTAATTATCAAGCAAAAGAAAAGAAAAGGTTCAGAACACACCAGAGTCCCCGTGGTCAAGTCCCCACTAAAGTTCGACTCACGCCTGATCTAGCGGGGCTACAGGAGCGTTGCCGGCTTCGGTGTGGCTTCAGAAACAGGAGTGTTGCCGGGTTCGTTGTCTTCAGCAACCGGAATGATGCCGGGTTCGTTGTGGCTTCAGGAACCGGAACGTTGCCGGGTTCGTTGTGGCTTCAGGAACCGGAGCCTTGCGTGGTTCCTTGTGGCATCAGGAACCGGAGCGTTGCCGGGTTCGCTGTGGCTTCAGGAACCGGAGCATTGCCGGGTTCTCAGGAACCGGAGCATTGCCGGGTTTTCAGGAATCGGAGCGGGGCCGGTTTCGGTGAGGCTTCAGGAACCGGAGCATTGCCGGGTTCTCAGGAACCGGAGCATTGCCGGGTTTTCAGGAATCGGAGCGGGGCCGGTTTCGGTGAGGCTTCAGGAACCGGAGCGTTGCCGGTTTCAAGAAGCGTCGGGTAAGAACAGCAGCACTTCCCGCCGTTCCTCTCAATACTCTTCCTTTTATTTTTCTCCTCGTTTTCTTCTTTCTTCCCAGCTCCAAACCTGTGACACTAGTGCCTATCGCAATGGCAAAATTACACTGCGCTCGTTTTGCATATCTTACAGTGCTTCTCCCCAATCCGGTCTCCGCGATCCACATTAACAGAATGGCTTTTGGAGCAGATTAAGTGGAAACCTGCCTACGTGGTTTACGCCCGAAGCCTTCCTCTCCCCCGTCTCCAGTCAATGCTTATCTCGATGAGGCAACTTTGTACAGCGACAGGCTGGACTAAGGTCACCGCCAGAAGAAATATGACTACCCTGAGACTCTTAGAAACAATGATTGTACACGGAATACCACACGATGATTATTTAAGTATTGTCCCAAGCAAGGATCAAGTCGCACCATCCAACCGGAGTCCCTGTTTGCGAGAACGGAGTGACAAGCAGGCTTGTGACTTGTTTGTGGCGTACAGCTTTGGCGGTTGATGCCAAAGAGAACAACGAAGATCCTTATCCCGTACCGACCCGATGTTTAGCAACATTGTCGCGAAGCTGCCACACACCTACGATCAACTGAGACCCATCCTTCGTTACACTTCACTGCACATCATCTCTGCCTCACCCTTCATTATATCATTAATGTATATGATCATCTTCAAAGCTAGTCTGGATTCACAGTCATTTATTGTAGTTGTTGCTCGCCTTTCTGTGGCAGCCTGCGCTTACGAGATCGAATAAATACCTACCTGCCTAACGTTCCTCCACACTAATGTACTTACATCTATTTAATGTTTGTGCTGCTCCACAGAACTCGAGTGAACAGTTTTCCCACATAAACGACATACTTTGAACATGTTATTTCAGTCGCGTTTTAGATCTTCTGTTTGCCACATTATTGCACGGCAATATATATCTGCTCCCACAATGCTGCGAAACCATTAGCATGTTAAAAGCGTCTCCCCATACTATCCTCTATTTGCGAGTGGCGAATCAAGGTAGTTTGCCCTGGCTGAGCGCTATGTTTTCTGCTGTTCTACTCGTATCGGCGGAAGAAATATCGAAGCGAGCGAAGCATTGTACTACCTTTCTAAGTAAAACTACGCAAAAACAATGAAGTACAATGACAGTAACTGTAAAAACGAATATGTATATGAAAGAAAAAACAAGGGCTGACGGAAAAAAATTGGAGATTGTAAAACATGGAAGGAAAAAATGAAAGCCGTTTACAATCCCCTGTAACGCCGAATTAGAGCGCAGCTTTTGAGAAGCAGGAGGGGAAGGTATGGAGAGGAGGCTATGCCCCTCATCCTCTTCTGCTTGCCTCCCATTTTGGGGAAAGTTTTCCGCTAAATTTTGCGTGGAATTTTTTTTGCCAAATTTAGCGGGGAAATTTTTTTCGCTATATTTAGCGGGAAACATTTTCTGCTAAATTTAGCGGGTAATTTTTTCCGCTAAATTTAGCGGGGAAATTTTTCTGCTATATTCAGCAGAGAACGTTTTCCGCTAAATATAGCGAAACACTATTTCCGCTAAATTTAGCGGGGAAATATTTCCGCTAAGTTTAGTGGAGAAAAAACCAGAACTTCCACTCGCCTAGAGAGGAGCGAAAGATTTGTCAAGCAATGCTTTTTGGTTCGTCGCACATGCGAACCAAAGTTTTTTTTTTTTTTAATGGATTGTATATTTTAAGTTGGTGAGTTTTTCCTTTCTTTTTTTTTTGGTAGGACTGCACGGACAGTTATGTGTTTTGGAAAAGTAGCCTGACCTAGAGAGAGCATTTGTTCCGCATACGCATTTGCTGATTTTTTTAGATGCACGTTTCAGTCCATACGATGCAAGTCTTAAGGCACTTTTGGTAGCAACGGTGTGTTTAGAGCCTTGGCGGGCACATTTAAAATCACCTTACCAGAGCGCGATTCACCAGTGTATGACGGGCGGACTTTTTTTTTGTTTTGTGTGTGTGATAACTTTGTGACATTGAGGCCCCAAAATTATACATGTTTAGGAGGTGTGAAGGTCAACGTAAACGACAACCATAAATCCAAAGGCGCGACATACGCAGGGTTTTGGTTTCGTCTTTCTTTTCGTTCAGTGATGACTTTAAAGTGAGTGACGCAGGCTGTGGCTCGTGCGAGACATGGGAGAAAAAAAAAAAGTTTCGCGCGAGGGTCGTGAAGAACATCGGTCGGGCAACGATTTGACCTGGGTCGCTAAACTCATCGAGCACACCTTTGTGCCGAAGTTTGCGGAACGCGCTAATTGAACTCTCGCGACGCTGACGTCGCGCCGAGCGAGGTGTCAATCATTAGAACGCTTCTTTTTATTGAGAGCGGCAGAATGTAGCAAAGTTCATCGGGGAGCGCGTGCAGCGCGTGAGGGGCGCGAGGAGCACGCTACTTGAACGGCTTCGCTGATGACGTAGCGCCCGTTTGTCCCGACATCCCTACGCCAAGCTAAAGTATTATGCATTGCAGATTGTCCCTAGGCGACCTGTTGACGCTCCAAATTCCTCCAACGTTTGTGTAAAAAAAGTGATTAGAAACCTCGTTTGTCGAATTTGTCGCCGACGTCAAAGTGACGTTTTCGAACTTTGCGAGAGCAATGGTTTGAGCTCAAAATCTTCGCTTCGGATCGAGGCGAAGTTAAACTTTGTCAACATGGCAGTGCCGTACGCTGCGGCCGTGCTTGTCTTCCGCCACCGTCGGCGTCGCTAACGAGCCCACCGGGACACCTTTCAACCCCCCGACGACGACTTTCGGTGACAGTACCGGCTATCGAAAGCCGTTGTGCGTTGACTATGCGACGAGCTTCGTTCGGCGCCCGAACTTCGAGGCGGCGGACAATCGCGTCTGCCATGACCGTGGAACAACATGTTCTCTGCGCGCTCCAGTTCTTCGGAACCGGTAACTTTCAAGGCATGGTGGCGACTGACGAGAACCTGTCAATTTCCCACATGACTGTGAACCGGGCTGTCTGAGGTTTTGCGGCTGCCATCGTTTTTTTCTGTAAAATCCGAAGAGGTACTACTAAGCTGGTATACAATTCAGAATGTTGAAAACAAACAAGAACCGGGGTAATTCTTGGGTAGGGTCGAGTCTCCCGGCAGCCGGCAGAATTATTTCCACGAAATTCTACTGGCTTTCGTCACTTATTGGCTGTCTAATCAGTTCATCGAACGACGTGTCATCGACAGATCGTTTCATCAGCACGCGATGTAATCACATGAAAGAGATTTTCTTCAGTTTAGAGGTATATACACATTAAACATTTTCACACCTTTACACATGTAAGTGAGGTGTCCCATAACTAAAACCCTAATAAGTGTAGCAATAGACCTTATAAAAAAATGTAAACCTCACACCCTTAAAAATGTGTGATTTTTTAAACACGTTTCTTAAAACGTGTGATAATGCACTACACCTTTTTATAAAGATTTCAAACCACAATACTCCTTCTCGTAAAGGTGTAATTACCGCAGTACACTTCTTTTTGGGCTGTACACAGTGGCCCGGGACCCAATAAAATAACTGAACAAAATATTACACAAACGAGTCGCCGAAACAGCAATTTGCTACTTGGTCAGAGTCGAGGCGATTTCGGCCGAAAAGCGGCTCCAATATTGGCCGGATGTAGGATTTTGCACCTCGTCCCTACATCCGGCAGCCATGGGCGTACCGATGCAAATAAACGATTTATGTCTAATAGCACTGGCACCATTGATCTCTCAGTAGGGTGGATCGTGGATAGAGGCCTGTATTGCTGAGGTCGAGCGCCACCACCGGCAGTCATCGCTTGACACGAGCTAATGCATGCTAGAGGAAAAACGGGAAAAGTCAATTTTATTACGGTAGTAGGTTGTTCTCGACCATGAAACTTCTATCGTGTTTTCCGCAAATAACAGTTAATATTGTGGGCAAGAATATTAAACGCGTTAGAATACCAATCTTTTTAAAATAAATGTTGTGTGATTAGAGAGTCGAGGGCGACTTTGTTGGGCGTTAAATATGATGTGTTTAATGAGACAAGGGTACCGAGAGTTATTGTGGAGTCATACGTGATCTCGGAGTCATCAGAGCTCAGCAAACGATAACTTAAAGGCCCTTTACTGGGGACATTCGCATCGTTTTAACCGCTTGTACATAGACTTCTGGTGAAAGCTTATTCTTTGAACTGCTGTGAGGGCTTCCGTGACAAACTGAAACTCGGAGCGTGCCGTTCAGTCGCTGAACGTGTCATTTATTTAGTAACCGAAGCAAGCGACGTCGGTAAAGTCGGTGGTGCTCCGGCCGATTTTTTTTAATCGATGTTTGAACGTTTGACGAATGTCTATTTGATCTCCAAGCATCCGATATAGTGATCGCAGCACGTCATAAAATACTCGCCCTCGAGCACCACGTACAGGCTTCCTACTTTTGCGTGTTTCTCCCTTAGACTTGCGTGTATTGTTTGTTGTCAAGCAATTGCCACCGGTGATGCCAGTGACGGGCTCCCGATCCGCGATCCAGACTTGCACTATGAGAGTTCTAATGATTGCACCCGCGGAGTGCTGCATGGAAACCTGGCCGCGAACGAACTTGCCGACTGCACCAAGTGCTGACTGATGCTGTCGCCATAGATGTAGAAAAGTACCGTCCTCAAACCGAAACTGGCGCCTTTTTGTTCGACGTGATGGGTGGGAATTCGAGAGTGTAGTCGATGCCATCGTTTATCTATAAACGTTGGTTGCTGCAACGTGGAACTTACATTTGCGATGACTTCCAATTAAGTAACTTGGCTGTCAGAGATATCTATAGGACGGCGTAAGTTTCCAAAACCAGCTGACTACAAAACAGCATAGACTTTAGACAATTGATGGCACTGTACGCGCAAGAGCTCGCTTCGTTTTAAGCATGGTATTATAAGTGAACCACTGAAAGGATACGGCTTAAACCTAGTTCGTTGGAACATCTAGCCATACCTTTCGAAAGACTTTAATTTCCCGGGTAAGGGCGTTGAGAACGAGAGCTTTCTCAAACAGAATACGACAAGGCAAGATAGCTGCCAGTTCAATTATGACTTTGCTCAAGCCTCTGGCAACGTCTCCATGTTTAGCTTGTGGGGATTCCTGTAGTCTCCCTTCCCCGATGACTGCGATAATGACCGCAGGTCGGAACACACGGCCTCCTTCGCCGTGAGCTCCGACCTGTTCGTGAGGCGGAGGGCCGCCTGGCTTGGGGGGCTCTCCTCTCACTCTCTCTCGGGGGACCGATTTTCGTTCCCCCACTCGGATACGGATCACTGCTGACAGGCGAGGAGGTTTCGCCTCTTGTTTTCCCGCTTTCGGGAAAGGGACTCGTCCGGTGACCGCGAAAGATATAGGACGGGTGTCGGCGACTTCTCCGACTGCTTTTCCTTCTTGGCTCTCCGGAACACAGCGTCTGGCAGGTAAGGACCTTTTCTTACCTTGCCGGCGTGGGGGGCATTTTGGATGGGGACATTGTAGTTCATCTAGAAGAGTATGTTAATAAATGCTCTTGACTCTGTCCTTACTCTGGTACGTGTGTCTTCTCTTCCGCTATATTTGAGAGAGTAAGACAAGGTAGACGATCATTGGCACCGAACGGAGGTATTTTATCGAACCCACCCGCGGTAATGTGGCCCAAAACGTCGTCTGTAATGCCGCGGAGATGTGGGAACCGCGCTACTAGGTTTGACGTCTCCTTTGAGATCGCCGCCGCTGTTGAGATAACCCTTTGGCTACTCTCTCGGTACCTGTGTTGGTAGCAAAATCCCACATAAAATGCTGTGGGATGGTCACGGATGGTGGTAACGGAAGGGTTCAGCGGCGGTCTCTAATCGGGAGACGCCAAGCCTACTCCCACACCCCGCAGCTTTCTCTCAAGAACACCGCTACGGGCGGGTCCGAACGTCAGCCGCACAACTGATTGCTTCTCTAAAAAGGAGGAGCACGTACCACAATAGGACTGGGTCCAACGCTGTTTATTGGAACACCAAAAGACACACTGTCCAAAACCCCCGCGCCGACAAGGTCAGATGAAAGGCTCACCCTGTCGATACCGTCCCGAGAGCGCAGTCCAGAGCGGGCGAAGGAAGACCTTCGCGACACGTCCGATCTCTATCGCATCCGCGGGAGGAGTCCCTTTCCCGAAAGCGGGAAAACAAGAGGCGAAACCTCCTCGCATGTCAGCAGTGATCCACATCTGAGTGGGGGAACGGAAATCGGTTCCCCCGAGAGAGAGTGAGAGGAGAGCCCCCCAATCCAGGCGGCCCTCCGCCTCACGAACAGGTCGGAGCTCACGGCGAAGGAGGCCGCATGTTCCGACCTGCGGCCATTATCGCAGTCATTGGGGAAGGGAGACTATAGGAATCCCCAGAATCTTTCCCGGACGCTGAGTGAATGCGTCACAGGTTTCTATTATGGGAGCCTTGTCGACAAATGTTCCACTTTTCACCCGCACACGGATGATGTGAGATCTCGAGGCCTCTGTGTTTGTCCTGAGCCTTTCATTACGCACTGATAGGTTTCAGCGTCTGCGCGGCGACATAGCGACTCAAAGTTTGGAAATAAAGCACGGGTCGTCGATTCCTCCCTTCGTGAAATATCAGACGCTTACAATTCAAGCTCGCGTTTGAGCTTGTGGCTCGCGGGACGCGATTTCGAGCAGAAAATCTACTTTTTATTTCGGTTCCACTGTGCGAATGCCTCATAGTAGCAGACGAACTCCCGTCGTCTGCTCTCGTTTCTCGTCTGATCGAGGCATGACGGGATCGAATTTCTGCTCAACGGCGCTACAGATCCCAAAAACAACGCACAGCCAGCGGCATGAACGCTGACCTCCCCGCGGTGTCTCGTGCTCTCGTGCACCGCCTAGGGATTGCGGGGGATTTTTCGCCAAAAGTTGCGAAGTTGAGCGCGCGCAGGGAGGAGGAAACTTTGCGGCGTTCTTTTGGTTACTCCCCCCGCTACGTCAGAAAGCAAAGATTGTTTTGTTCCACGAGTTTAGTGACCCTGTACCGTAAATAGACGTTTCTTTTTATTTTTCTCCCTTTGATGGAGTGCTGTCAGTCATTTTTATGACCACCAACATCCGCAGACCATTGACGTTCTCAGGCATCGGGTCCCTGGCGCAATCGTAAGAAAAGAACTAACCTTCACTAAAGCGCAGATCTTACGCGCCCGTTTCCGGCTTGAGCGGCGTCGCCGTCGGCGTCGGCGTAACCACGCTGTGCATTATGGGTAAATTTCCGCGCTAAATTTCGCAGAAAAGTTTTTCCGCTAAATTTAGCGCGGAAGTTTTATCGTTAAATTTAGCGGGGAAAGTTTTCCGCTAAATTAAGCGGGAAAAATTTACCGCTAATTATAATGCACAGCGCGGTTACGCCGACGCCGACGGCGACGCCGCTCTAGCCGGAAACGTACGCCTAAGAGCTGCGCTCTAAATTGATTACACAAAAGACAGCGAGCTCAGGCGTGCTGCTAACTTTAGTCAAAATAGATGTCTATATACTGAATAGAACAAAACCCTGATAAGAAACGCGAGTAAGAAACGCGAACAAAAAAGTTTCGCTTGGTCTGGGATTAATAAAGTCTTTGTGGTGGGTGGCACTTAATCAGAACCCTTCCAATACATCGGCATTATATTGCAGTCTTTACATATTTGGGAAATCAAACATACAGGAACATCACTTAGGGTGCTAACATTCAAAGCGTGGCACAGTCACCTTTTGTATGACAGCTTACGCGCGTTGCAACTCAAGATGTTTACCCCAATATTTGGTGCATCACACGTCCATATTGCCCTACGGGCAGACCTGTAGTTTAGCTCTAGGTTGTCCTAAAAAAACTCGGTTCAGATTTCGATAAAAAAAAAAATTGTGCAAGGCTCGTAAGAAAATTAGGGTCTGGAGAAATTCAGCCGTATTCTTTAATGCAGTATTACGAACTGTTTTTTTTTCTCTACCGTTCATTAAAAGCACGGTAAAATCCCATATAGGCACCTGATTTCGCCCCGCTGCCGTGTCTTTCCGCATGAAAAAGTCCCCCTGCTATGGCCATTTCTCAGATTGGAAAGCCTTGGCCTGGCGAACACTGTTTCCACTCCCGACGTACCTTTTGGACACATAAATATATAAATTAGGTAAGTATAAACTGTACCAACATATATAATATAATTTTCTTATGAGCACGGTTAACCTAATTGCGATGCACGATGCCCCAGCGGATTCTCCTCATGAGATCGTCTCTGTGCTTTTGACCCGGTGGAAGTTTTCGAGGGTAGTACGTAATTGAAACTGATATGTAAGAAATGCACTTTAAAGGGGCGGGAAAAATGAAATCAACAACCTCTCAGTTGAGACGTGGTCTGCCCCTATATTATCCTTATTTTGAGAAGCATGAGCTGCCGAGAGAGGAATGGCCAAATGAAAGTGAACCATGCAAAAAAAAAAAAATGCGAGCGACGCGGGAAGTGCAATATCACTCTCATTTAATAATAGTTAGTAGCTGCGTTTCCTTTTCTTTTTAATATTTTAACTTATAACACAAACCCAGGCAGGAGAGTCTGACCTGTATAAAAAAGGAGGGGGAAAAACGGGGGTGATTCTGCGGTGATTGAATGCAAACTATGCCATAATGTAATTTAATTTTGACGTTCCTTCTTTGAGTCATGTTCCACTGATTGAATTGTCATGAACCTCGTTCACTCAATTAGACTGCAGTTGTGGAACAACGAATACCTCTTGCTTTCTTGCGACTAACCAAACGCTTTTTTCTTGCGAGGCGTTATGAAGACGATATTTTTATTGCAAGGCATTCTGACGACTACAACACTTCCAGCAAATGTATGTCTTCTTTCATAGGTTGGATGCATACATAGATGATATTAGCGATACCCTTAGTATCTAGCGAGCCTATAGGCATTTAGACCCCTCCCTTTTAAATTTTCCTATAAATTAGGTCTCTCCTTAAATCATCTACCCAATAAGTTTTCCGTATTATTACGGTTCTCTATACATTAACCAATTTTCTATCCTACGTTTTTTTGGTATAACCATTTTTTATTCGTTCTTCTATCCTCCCCAGCAAAATGCAGCGCTCTCGCCGAATCCGTTTCCTCTTTATGAAGGGCATGACAAAGCCCTGTGAACTTTAAAACTACATATTCTAGCGTCTCGCTATTGCTATGGCATAGAGCACATATGTGAATTTGTCTTAAAATTAAATCCTATAGGTTTTAGTTCTTAAAACTCACATTCTTGACTCAAACAGTAAAGAGCTTCGCCGTTAATAATCGAACACCTGTCCCTTTTTCATATTCTTCTTTTTTGACCTGTACACTATATAATGGTTGCAAGCTGGGCTAGTTGGTAGTTGCTAAACATGATGAGATAAAACAGCCCACAAAGGTACAAAATGAAGCGACAAACCGGACAGGACAGAGCGCTGACAGACGACTATGTATTTTTTCTGATAGATAAGCCGAAAAGAAAACACACATAGTTTCACACGTTCACACGAACATTTTCTGCCCATAATATCTAGGCATTATTGTACGTGCTGGACCTTCGTTGCCAGTTCAAAACTTCCAGCTCCTTACTAGACAACGACACTGACGCTGTGCTCATGCAGCTCCTTCCACCACTACGGATGTAAAATCACTCAAGTGGTTCACGTGTCACTTTTTCTTTGCGCCTTCCCAAAATTGAGGTGGTATTGAAAGACGGTTCGCACAGGCACTCTTACAGCGGACTGAAAGGTGCCCTCCAACTGGGGCTCCGACTGAGTACCTGTGCTCACGGAGCCTATTGTTAAGGCAGCATCCCGTACGCCCAACGTATGTGCGGCCACAAAAGAGGGAATGCCGTACTCAACGCTCATGGCATATGACACAAACGGCTTGGCGTGCTTCTTCCGTAGCTATTCTCCACATTTCTTAAACTGTGTAAACTTTGTGTAAATCCGGGATGACCACTAGTCGCTTTCTTTCCACATCACATTTTGTGAACTGGTTACACTTTGTTCTCACCAGCATTGTGCATGCGATATCTGACAGTAGTGTCGATGGAGAGCCCGTATATTTTAATCTTTCAGTTTGCAACTTGAAACTGCCCCCTAAAGTGTGAAAGCAGTATTTATTCACTGCCGAGCTTAGACAGGATAACGTAATGCCCCTCTTTACAATTTTTGAGTGGGCCTACTTGTAGTCAAGAATAACTTTTTTAGATCTTGCGCTGAACTTCCAGCAGACATAGGAGTTTCCTAGGTGGGTTCAAAAATCCAGGTATTGGAGCACACCTTCTTTCGAAATCTCAAAGGTGAACGTAAGTCCCCCTCACACGCCGCAAATGTCTCCACCACTCTGGACACGCAGGTTAACAAGGTGGTGGAGAGATTTGCGGAATGTAAGGGGGGGGGGGGGGTGGTTAAGTTCACTTTTAAGACTCCGGAATTTGTCCTCAAGTATCTGGACATTTACATCAACCTATGAGACCCCATGTCTGCTGGAAGTACGGCCAAAGATCTGAGAAATGTCTTAATGACTGCAGGTTGGCCCACTTAAAAATTGCAAAGAGGAATATTGGGTTAGCCTGTCTAGGCTCGGCACTGAAGTGGTCCTGCTTCCAAACTCTAGGGGACAGCTTCAAATTGCAAACTGGCAGATTCAAGAAGGCGGTCCGTCCATCGACACTACTGTCAGACGTGCCAGGCACACTGCTGACCTGAACAAAGGGCAACCAGTACACAGAACCTGGTGTGGAAGGAAAGCGATCAGTGGTCATTCGTGTTTACACAAAGGTTACATGATTTTATAAAAATGTGGGAAACCGCTAGGGAATTTCAGTGTTTTTTTTTTTTTTTAGCTCCACGAAAAATACTCAGATTTGTCCCAGAGTTAACGCGCAGGCGGAGGAAATAAAAACAAACGCATGCAGTAATGAACACGCCAAGCCGTTAGTACCGTGTGCAACGGGCGTTGTATTCAGCATACCCCTCTCGTGCGGAAGCCCTACGTTGGGCAAACGGGGCGCTGCCTGAACGATAGGCACCGGGAGCACAGGTACTCTCTTGGAGGCACAGTGGGAGGACACCGTTTAGTTCACAGTGAATAGGGCCTGTGTGAGCCTTCTTTTAAAACCGGGACAATGTTGGGAAGCAGAATAAAAAAAGTGGCACGTGAGGTGCTTGAGGGTGATTTCAGATAAGATCGACCAAAGGGTGGCTGGTCCACATTTTTAAATCAACTGATGTTTTTATATGTTATAGTCTAGTGTCTGGTATAAACGAATGCAAAAATATTTTTGACCAGAAAAAATATTTGGGGACAGGAAAAATCGTGAGGCATGAAGAGGTGGAGAGTTGCATTAACGTGCACTGATGGAGGGGGAGCGTTTGAGAGTGAATAACTAAAACGATAACATTAGGAGAATTCTAATACCTTTTAGACGCAAACTATGGGTATAGTTTGTTTTTGATATACAGTAAATTATTTATTTAATTTTTATTTTTTTTTTCTAAAAATTGCCAAACATGCATGCTCGAACGACACATGGCCAAGAATCCGAGACATTCGGTTTAGTTCTATTCCGCGACGACATGTGGCGCCTAAGCCCCGAGTGAAATCACTTTTTCAATTTCCAATGTGCCCTCTGTTTCCTCCCGCACCGCCAATCTTATCTTCAAATCCGGAGAGGAGACATCGTAATGCAGTAAGGGCATAGCACTGATAACACGCTCAAGACAGCTCTGAACCTCGGAACCTCTCAAGGTCACAGCTGGCGCGCCTAGCACAGACGTGCAATGTGTAATTGCTTCTCCCGCAGCCAATGTGCATTTTAAAGTGATAAGCTAACGCTCAATACTATTGCTCCATCGCTAAAAAGCCAAATTTAAACCGAGCAAAGTTAAAGCTATACTTCGTTTCACCTTAGCATGGACTGGCCCCAGAGGCTGCTCTAGCGCGAGACGGTAGCCTTGATTGGCGATCGCGCCACACGAGCCCTCGTGCAGCCGCCGAGGTGTCGTCGAAAGCAAATAGCTCGCGCTTTTAGCACGCGACCAACAATTGCCCATGCTAAGGTTAGACGACGTATTGAAGCGCGAGCCGAATCCGCTGCGTTTTCCTACCTCGCACCGGCGGTAGTGCATCGGACATAAGGTAAAACGATGCTATAAGTGCTCGGTTTCAGGCTGGGCTTTCTCTTATCACTGGAGCCTGTTAGAGAGGGTCTTCTGGCTTAGGGCGCCTTGGCTCCGGCTAAACTTTGTCTCACCTCAGCATGGACTATTGTTAGTCATGCATGCTAAAGGCGCGAGCCGTTTCCTTTGAATCACTCCTCGGTGGCTGCGCGAGCGCTCGGGCAGAGAGTACTTCAGTCGAGTTTGTCAAGGCTAGCCGCTCGCGCTTGCACAACCTTTTCAGTAGTACTTCGCAGTCTCACGCTAACATGGACTAACCACGGAGGCTGCGCTAGCGTGAGACGGCAGCCCTGACTGCGTAGATTGGCATCCTCGCAGCACGAGTGCTCGCGCAGCTGCCGAGGCGTTATCCAAAGCGATTACCCCGGGCTTTTATTGCGCGTGGTTGCTAAAAAGATACAATTATAGCTTTGGCCGTGATACGTTGGAATATGCACGTCAGCTATTTATTTGTCTGTTTGTAAACAAGCTGACTATGGGGGGTGACTGCTCAAGAGTGTAGTGGAAGCTCCGCCTTCAGTTCGCTGCTGGCCTTCCGCCGCGCTTTGGCTGCGCGTTCACTATCAAGGCCACAAAGCTCGTGCTGGAAGCGGAGCTTCCACTGCACTCTTGAGCTGTCACTGACTATAGAGTCCGCTATTGGCGAACCCCTGCGCGCTTCCGGATTCCAACTTCTTTCCGTTTTGTTCCACGTCATTTTGCTTCCTGTACAGCTCGCAAGTACAAGGGTCGTTTGATAAGTTTGGTAAATTTATACGATGAACAATTCAAGGGATGACGCCATGGCTGGCAAGTGTCATTCTTCAAACTAACCCAGGCTATAGCTTCCAGACGGAAGCGAAGCGCTATTCATGTTTGACAGACGGTTGAAGCGAACACTGTTGAGCTTGCCACAACAATGGAAAAAAAACACCCAGCCCTGTGCAATGATCAAGCACGTTTGTTTTAAAAATGTTAACGTCCACGTATCAAAACCGAGTTGCATGAAGTTCATGGGGACCCTTATTCAACGTTGAAGACTCTTTAGTTCTGGGTTCATTGGATTAGACGTGGCAGAACGTTCCCTGAAGATGAAGCGCGCTCCGGACGCCGAGGTGAGGTCACCACAACGGATATTGTTGAATAAATTCATAATATATTAATTGGAGGACAGTCGAGTGAATGTGCACAAGACTGCTGAGACCATAGGCATCTCAAAATAACGTGTGCACAAAACCCTCTACAAAAAGCTGTGTGCGCGATGGGTACCAGCACCACCTCTCAGATAACAAGGCCGTAGTGCTGATAATTTTTCGCCACAGAAGAAGGCCGATCGCGGTCCGTGATTGGACGCGAGGGCTGCGTCAGCGTCTCGTGTCTAATCAGAGAGACGGACGCAGTGCTCGTATCTAATCACCGCCCGCGATCGGCCTTCTTCTGTGACAAAAAATTATCAGCACTACGGCCTTGTGATCTAGGAGGTGTTGGTACCAGACTGTTTATTCACCAAGACAACGCGCTCTCGCACGAATTGGCCGTGACAATGGCAAAATTGGAAGAATTGGGCTTCGAGTTGATTCTTCATCCACCCCATTCTTCTGATATGGCGTCGTGTGTTTTATCCGTGTTCCCGAACTTGAGAAATCTGACTCTGTCGGAAAAAGTTCTCATCAAATGAGAATGTCATTACTCCCGTCAGTTCATATTTTCTAGCCTTTAAGAAAACCTTTTTTTCAGAGAGAAAGAAAATATAAAAACTCGCTGTACCAAGTGGATACTCCTCAATGGGGACTATGTTGAGAAACGACATCAATCCTTTTCCTCTAACAAAGCGTTTAACCAGCTTTTTTTACCAAACTCATCAAACGACCCTTGTACGCACGCCCATATAAAGGTATAACTCGGAACACAAAGCGCGCTTTGCATTAGAGAAGGAATAATAAGCGCATTACCAGAAGTCTACTGGGGCACGAACCACCCTGGCGCCCTTGTAATATCAACTCACGCCGAGCGCGATGAATAGCCGTCGTTAGGTGGTACAGATAGAGACGGTACCTACGAATGGTTGGACCAGACCGAGAAGGTCAGCAGGAGAAGCTCCGTCTCCACCTCGCGCTTGTCATTCTTCGTAAGTATAAGCGTTACCAAACTTAGAGAGCTCGAGCCGGAGTTGGAGCTTCCCCTGCTGACCATATATTGTACAAACTGTTGGCGCTTCACCGAAATTAAGCGCTTGGATCGAACACTGTCCTCAGTTTTACTGCTGCGCTCTGCAGAGAGTGTGAAAGTGGATTTCTATTTAGCGACTTTTTGTGGGCGCTGTGCACACGTCATTGACGGCAAATAGTTTGCATTTTGCCCGTGAAAAAGGGCCGGCGTTGCTCGGTATAGTTCATCAGAACTCAGATGCTTTCTTTATTATTTAGTGAACGCTAATAGCGATAAATATTTTTACAAAAGAAAATATTTCGAGCGTATCATGACAGAAGCCACTTCGACTTTTCAAAAATGAGCGTGGCCGAATGAGCCGAAAGAAATGCGACCGCATTCAAGGAAAAAACAAATAGTTACTTTATCAAGTCACCACAGTGCCTCCTGATAACTTCCGAAAGGCTCCTACCCAATTCTCGCACTTTCTTCAGGGAGCAGCAGCAGAGCTGAGCTGATTCACACGCTTGAATCTCGGCGTAGCGCGCGATAAGGTGCGCAAGCCGCCACGGGCCGCAGCATCATGGCGCTGATAGTACGGAGCAGTCGGCGGTCCGGCGTTCACATTTATATCGACGACGGGTGTACGTCGCATTCGCGTCCACAGCCCATTGACTCGGCAGTTATCGTCTTTGTCAGAACAGTTGGAAAAGTGTACACCCTTCAATATGGATTATCACAGATCGATGGAAACATGTTTTGTTCCGTAGGTTACCAGCAAAAAAGAAAAGGCATACACGAGAAGCGCATAAGCCAGGAGAAAAGCCCACGCAAGTGCACTTCGAAAAAAAAACACAGCATACTAATGCTTGGGCGGTAAAATGACTGAAGTATCATCGGTCTAGGCAAGTTCCTGTAAGAAAACCTTAGACTGGGAGTTATTTCACGCGATAGTGTAAGTCTTCCGTTCAGCGGAAAAGCCGGCGTAGTAGTAGTCGGCGTCCGGCGTTACTTCGTAGGCCACGTGACCCGTATCGAGTTACCCGGGTCACGGCGTCCGGCGTGACCTCGTGGGTGGGCCCCTCCCCTTCCCTGAACACTTGGGTCACGTGAGCCGGGTGTTGAATGGGATCCCCCTCACAGTTTGTCCAATTGTCCAAGCTGACAGCCAACTTTTTGCCGATCACGGGCGAGTGCGGTTCTTCTTAGTGGGCGGCCAACGGAACGCCCCCCCCCCCCCACCACCACCCGAAAAGTACAGAGGAAGCACCTAGAACTCCCAGAAGTGTGTGAGTTAGAAATTGTGTAAAGTCGTCGATTTCTTTACTAGGATTTGGGCATGGTACAGGAACCGCAAAATCTCTTATTGGTCATAATTGCAATCGACATGTATGGCGCTCAAATGAATTCATTTGTCCTTCGAAAAGAAGGATCTTGCTACCATGGTGCAATCATCAGAAATATATATTTCATTCGTTAAAATAGTAAAGATTTGCGAAATATTTTGGGCGTGAGATCGCTGCTGACCCAACCATGTTTTAACGCTATTGCCAGCCCTCGGTTATTAGAGAGCTTTAGACCTAGATAACTCAAAATGGTGCGTGAATTTCAAAATAATCTCCTGGAATCAATTAAAGCTAAGATTAATAAAGCGATCGCATTTGACTTCAAGCTCCTGTGGCGACAATCTTTTCTTCCTGGGAGCTGAATGTCATGGCCTCGTTTTCAATGGGAGTCTATGGGATTCGGTTTGTTGATTCGGGAAGGAAATATAATGGTCGTGAGGCACTGAAGTTCTTCAAATAAGCGGGCTATTAGATCAATATTATGGCCCCCCGAGTGCAATTAAATTTGTGGAGTTTTAAGTGAATTACAAAAATAAAACTTTTTTGCCCATTGAGTTACGCTGGGACGCTGACGTGACTGCCGAGAGATGGCGTAAGTTGCGAGCGGCGGCATGTCCCGGATTATTGGGGTTGAATGGCAAAATTTGGAGGCCTGTATCTCATGAAATAATTTAATCATTATTATATAATTTGCAGATAGTATTTTAATTATAAATGGCTATCATTTAAAAAATAAATAAGGTATCTGAGTGATGCGATAGTCAGGATATATTTAGGCAAGCATGGGGAAAAAATGAAACAATGAAAAATTCCTATGCTAATAAAAATAAATACCACCTTCGATATTTTTGTTAAATTTGGGTACCCTGTTATAATCTATTTTGGCTTTCATTTCTATTAAAACACGTTGCATTATTTTATTGGGAAAGAAGAAACAACTACCCAAATTAGGGTCCTTTTTCAAAGCCTACACTTAGCAGGTGCCCTATACAAGAAGTGACTCTGAATTCCAGTTTCATGAAACTAACACACGTCTTTGATATATTTTTATTCAGATAAGGCCATCGATAACTATAGAAATTGTTCGAACATTAAAATTGAGGAGAAACTATTGTGTACAAAGGGCTATCATATTAGGAACTAGTGATCCGAGAAAAGATCCTTCAGCCATCGGCCGCTGGAAACTTTGTTTACTTTATTTTCCTACGGCATTATATGCTCCTCTCTCTTACCCTCTATCTCCATCTCTCTCTCTCTCTCTCTCTTATATATCCCTGACTTATATCTAGAATGATGATGATATTCTTTATTGTAGAAGGGATGGCGCTATGGCCTAAGTGGGGAGGGGGGCTAGGGAAGCACAAGTTCACATTCTGCGGTCGACGCCAGTCGAGCGCGCAAACTTCCATAACGAGAGTAGTGTCTCTTTAGTATGAGCGTCATTTTTTGGGGTGACCCAGTCCTGCAGATTTTGGATGCTTGGGTTTAGGTACTCGGCTCTTTTTTCCTGTAAACCGGTGCAGTCCCATAAGAGGTGCTGAATAGTGGGAAGAACGCCGGCAGGGCACTTAGTGCAAGTTACCGGCGCTTTTGATCCCGATGCTTCCTCGTTCACCGGCGTCTGATCAGGTGGGCGGCCCCCTCCGCGGCTTGTAGTCTCGCCATCTGGCAAGCACATCCTCTGTGAGCGCAGAGCCGGTACGGGCATTGTGTACCAGCACTTGCGCCCCCCTAGGCAGTCCCTTGGGTAACGGTGCGGGGCTGTAAGGTTTCTGTTCTCGCAGCGGACGGCGATCTTCTTGGCGGGCCACAGCTTTCCGTTCGAAGGGTCTGGGTCCGGCAAAGCGAGCGGGACTGAGATTCCCAGGTTGGAGCGGTCTACCCTGTGCTCGCTCGCCCACGTGTAAGCAGCCTCGTTACCCACGCCGCTTGCGTGTCCCGGGATCTAATCCACTCGTACTTCGATATCTTTAGCCGTTAACAAATCCGAGCACAGGCTCTTAATCCGCTGGCAGAGCGTGCCTTCGCGAGGGGTCTTTCCTAGGCGTGTGAGGGCCTCCCTGCAGTCCTTGAAGATTGTAATACGAGTAAGAACGTCTGCTTGGTCGCAAAGTTCTTGTATGCGAGAGAGTGCTAGGTGTATGGCATCAAGTTCGATACGACTCGTGCTGGGGTTCCTGTCATATTGGAGAGTCTGAGCGTAGCAGTTCCGACCGGTCGCATACGCTAGGGTGGCCCGTTATGTTTCTTCACACCACACGGCCTTTGTGAAGACCGCGTGCGCCACGAGGTCCGTACGCGCTGCAAGTGCGGCCCTTACTTCAGGGTGGTCTTCAGGCCTCTCCTTGCGAGTGAGCGGTTTCGGTTGTCTCACCATAACGTCTTCCCAGGGTGGTATGCTTCTTAAAGGCGGGTTCTCCTCTACGAATGGCCGACAACCCTGTAGTTCCAGGAGACACTGACCGGACCTAGTCAAGGTTCGACGCCTATGATGGCCGGCTACGCGGGTCTCGATAATGGCTTGCAAAGTAGGAAGGTCCGAGTGTGGGTACTGCTCTTCCGTTCTGGTGTGTCTTGGAAGGCCTGTAATTGCACGCAGGCATTCTCGATGCAAGACTTCCAACTGCTTGTGCTGTGCCTTGGTCAGGTCGAAGCACGTGGCCCCGTAACAGGCTTTCGATGTGAGGACTGCCTGAGTTAGCAAGCGGATGGTTTGCATTCCTGCGCCACCGAAGCGGTTGCCTATTCTTTTGATCTGGTGGAGTTGCCGCGGCCATGCGGGCTTTAGTTGCTTCATCCATTCCTGTGCGCCACCTTGCTCGTGCAGCGGGACCCCCAGTACCCGAATCCAGCGCTCAGGAGAGCGCTGAATGGGCTGACGGCCCAGGGTTAGGTGTATCTGACCTCTGGAGTGCTCGAGGCCGCCGACGATCAAGAACGCCGTCTTATCCGGGGAGGGCTGCATGCCTGTGGTCTGCAGGCACTGGTCGAGTGTGTCCAAGGCCGTCTGCATGGTGGCTAGCGTTTCCTGGGTGTCAAGCTTTCTGTTCCGAGGGTCCACCCAAAGGGTAATGTCGTCTGCATACGTTGTGTGTTGAAGGTGTGGGACGGCGCGCAACGCTCTCGTTATCTTTCTTATCACCAAGCTAAAAAGGGTAGGCGAGAGTATGGCTCCTTGAGGCACTCCACGGACGTTGCTGAAAGTGCGAGGTTGCTTGGCGCCCACTCTACAACTACTAGAACTATACTAGAATAAAAACATAATCAAGCATTCCCTTTCTGCGTGATAGTGTTTTGTGGCTAGCAACAATCGTTTCCTCGCGAAGATCACGATTATTGCGCAATAGTTGACAGAAGAAGCGGGCAACACTTGACGCTAGTTCTGGCAAAACGGCCGATACAATCTTTTTTCGCATTTCCCCGCTCGCTGTCAAGGATAAGGGGGTTCGCTTCAACAAGCAAAATATGGCCGCCGATGCCTGTTTACTGAGCAGTTGCGCCTTTCGTCATCCCACTCGCTGGGTTCGCCGGCGATAATATCAGGCACAAAGAGGCACACCGACAGAAAGCGGAACCCCCAAATACTCGAGTCCTAACTAAATGCAGTATAGCGTAAACACTGTCGTCATGTTAACCTAGATAAGGTTAACATGGCGACAGTGTTTACATTTTAGGTAAGGAAAAGCATGGCGTATGGTATGAGCCGGATCCTTCCACGTGGTGCAAGGTGAGCCCAGAGAACCTGTCTGTTGCCCTAGAGTACTTCACGAAAGACGATCTACACTGTTCTCGCCAAAGTTCCAACTGGAAAGACTTGATCTCTGTCATGCTCGACGGGTAGAAAACGTTCGTGCCAAAGCGCTTCCTGACACGCTCAATCAGTGAGGCCTTTCGTGTATACAAAGACAAGCGTCCGTTTCCGGCGTTGGGCTAACGAAACTTTATTTCTTGCACCCTAGATGGGTCAAATGTATTCCACACCAGGAAGTGTGAATTTGTGTGCGCTGCGCCAATTATTACATTTGTATTGCCGCTGTAGAGAACGTTACAGGTTACACATTCAACACTGGTGAAATGAACTCAGCCTTACAGTGCGACCTACTCACAACTTTGTGTCCTTAAGGAGACTGTGATCACTGCCCAGAAGGTCAGTCTCTTAAACTCGAGGAACTTCATATCCCAGAGGATGAAGAGATTGTGCTTACAACATGAGAATTCGGTGACCTTGTTAAAAGAAAAAAAAAACATTGGATTTTGAGACTTTCCTAAAAGTCGTTCAAGTAACGGTTGAAAGTTGGATATTTCACAACCATATCCGAAAAACGCAAGATAAAGCGATCTACGATGAAAAGCAGCTGCATGCAACGAGAGAGCATTGTCTCATATTGACTTCGCTAAAAACTGGACCACCGTGTTTCCTGAAAAAGTTAAAGCATACCACTAAAGAAAAAAAAGTTACGATATTTACATGTGTAGTGACGGCAAGAAAATCTACAAACATTGTTGCAATCATCAGTGAGGACATGTGTGACGACGTCGTTCTCACGTGCTTGGCTCTAGAAAAAGTGAAAGGGTGGGTTGAAGACAACGTTGTGGTTTACTCGCACGTGACTTACGTGAGTGACGGGGCCGCCAGTCATTTTAAGAATCGCTACCAGCTTGACCAATCTGCACACAATGATTGCCCACAAGCCTAGTGGTTATTTTCTGCATCTGGACAGGAAAAAATACATGCGACGAAGTTGGCGGACTCGTGAAGCACCAGGACATGCTTAAACCCCGAGAGAACGTTTAATAAACGTAATTCAGACGGCCAAGACAATAGTGAGCGTTCTATTTTAGAAACTGTGTGCATCTTCAGTATCTGGACGAAAATGAGTTTGTTCGGTATCGTCAACAAAAAAAAAAAAAGAAAGAAAAAAAGAAGAGTAGCTGTCGGTGCGCGCCTTTCCTGACATTCAGTCTTGGCACGCGTGGCGGCTGTGCAAGTCATCAACAGAAGCAACCAGTGACATATATGCAGCACGGACAGTCGGATTGCGTTAGAAGAAACTTTATTAAATGGGTACATTGGGGAAAGCCTAAGTGTAAATTGCTGAATTTTATGCCCCAAGGACGGCTAATTTTGAATGTAGGGTTATCTTATTTATCACAGTTTTCTTCGCGGGGTATTTAACCTACTGTTTTGCTTTGTGATACATTATAATCTTTATCTGATCACCATATGAGAATCGCGAAACATTTTCCTCGTGCAGGATAAAATATTTCGGCTTGCCCCCATCGATTCGTACACCGAGAGTATTGGAACACTTACAGTCCGGCGCGGTGGCACCCCTCACCTGAAATGGTTTGTCCTCGTAAATACATAGCAAACCTAAACAATTTTAGTATTCTATCTTTATTTTTGTGTGTGGAAATAAAGTTGTTTCTTTTAATTTAAACATAAATTATACCGGAAAGAAAAACTTCACATTGCATCATCTTTTCTCGAATCACTAGTCTGTAATATCACACCTTTTTGTACGCTGTATGTAAAATGCTGTGTATAGTTTCTTCTCACTTTTAGTGTGTGACCGATTGCTCCAGTTGTCAATGACCTCATCTAAATAAAAATATATGAAAGATGTGTGTTAGTTTCCTGAAACTGGAATTCAGAGTCACTTCTCGTATAGGGCACTGCTAAGTGCAGGCTGTGAGAAAGAACCCTAATTTGGGGAGTTGTGTCTTCTCTCTCAATAAAAAAAGCATCATGTTTTAATAGAAATGAATGCCGAAATAAAGTATGACAAGGTACCCAAAATTAAAAAAAAACAATCGAAGGTGGTGGTGTTTTTTTTTATTTGCATCGGAATTCGCTGCTGTTTGACATTTTCCCATGTTTGCCTAAATATATCCCAACTATCGTATCACTCAGATACCTTATTTATTGTTTAAATAATAGCCATATATAAGTAGAATACTACCTGCAAGTTATATGATAATGATTAAATTATTTCATGAGATACAGGCCTCCAAAATTTGCCATTTGTCGTTCGATCAAGCATGTTTGACAATTTTCAAAGAAAAAAAAAACAAAAATTAAATAAATATTATTACTTTGTATTACAAGCAAACTGTACCCATACTTTGTTTTTAAAAAGTATGAGAATTCTTCTACTTTTATCCTTTTAATTATTCACTTTCAAATGTGCCCCCTCCATCAGTGCGTGTTAATGCAACTGTCCACCTCTTCATGCCTTACGATTCGTTCCTGTGCCAAAATTTGTTTTCAGGTCAGAGCTAAAGGCCCGTTCACAAACATGTGTCCGTAGCGACTGCAACGACCCAAACAACCGAAACAACCGTTGCAAGGGTCTGTAACCGTCGGTTGCCATAGCGACGGATGGACGCACACACGTTTCGTTCACGTCGCAACGAGTTGGAGCGAGCCCAACTTTTTCCGCTGCGTTGGAAACAACCAAAACAACGGCAACGACAGACCAATCACAGGTCGAGGAGAACTGGTCGCGCGCGTTGCATGCCGGACGTGCCGGGCTCCATCTATCTACACATGGCATCGGTGGTGATCGTCGACGTGGACGGCGTGGTGAAAGCTCATCGGTCCGCGTAAAAGCGCTATCCTTGACTGTGAATTTTCGTCGTGTCTTGCTATGATAACCCAACACGTACTAGAAGGGAAGATACGCCTACTCGTGCGGCGATGTCGTGGCGGCACTCTCAAGAGAGCAGAAACGCCCGTGCCGTCGTGTTTATTTACTTCGACTACAGTGGTGCTTTCAAAGCATTTGTGTCCTCGCACATCGCCCGGATTTCTTATTTGGCGCATTTCATGCGTGTGCTCAAGTTCAAGGTATTACTGGCGCGTACCCTATAAAGGATGCAAATTTTCACGCGTTTTCATCACCGGAGAAACGTGATTAGTGTTAGCAATCCTAAACGCTCGCAACGTCTATCTTATCACAAAATCATATTTTTTTGTTGCTATATTGCTGCTAAGATTACATCGTCGATTATAATCGTAGAAAAGGCGTGTGACGAGATTTGTACTATTGGCAAAGTCGTGTATTAGAGTTTTGATTGTCCAAGACGGCGTACTGCATCTTTTTCTTTTCTTTTTTTCATCCACGGTTGCCTGCAAGCCTATCATGAAAAAAATAATAATAAAGCTTTAGGCTATAGAAAATTGTCTGTCTATATTCTGTTACGGCATTGAGTGCCAGTGCGTCCCCTTTTTGGAGGCACCGCTGAAACAGCAGACGGCGGCGTAGAAGCGGTCGCCGTGCTGACGACCCGCTGCGCTTGTTGGAGTGGTTGCAGGTGTGTGTACGCGCGGCGCAGAGCGGTCGTTCCCGTCGCTCCGGTTGCAACGGACGCAGTCGCATGCAACCGACGTGTGTGAACAAGCCTTAAGCGTCGATTTGTTTATACCAGACACTAGACAATAGAATATAAAAACATCAGTTGATTTAAAAATGTCGACCAGCCACCCCTTGGTCAATCTTATCTGAAATCAACCTCGAGGCGTTCTACGTACATTGGGGAGTAAGAAACTGCATTAGCGCCGCGTCAGTTGCCTTGTAGTAAGGAGTTGGAACTTGTGAAACTTACAATGAAGGTCCAGCGTGTGCAGTAATGCAAAGTTATGATGGAGAGATGATGTGCGTGTGAACGTGTGTAACAATCTGCGTTCTCTTTCTTGTCGATTAGTAAACACACATTGTTCCAAGTCAGCCCTCTGTCCTGTCCGGTTTGTCGCTTCCTTTTGTACCTTTTTTCGCTGTTTTATCTCATTATGTTTGACCTGTACATTTATAAGTGTGATTCACTTGCTATATTTCCTCCCACATGTTCTCGTTCCAATTGTTTTACTCTCTTTTCAATTGAACGATTTAACGTCAATTCAATTGAACGAATTACATGTCAGCTTTCAGGTTCGGTTCGCCCATTTTGTATCTAAATGTTTTCATTTGGAGTTTTTTATTCACTTTTCGGATGTACAACGTGTCTTTCATTTCAGTCACGCTTTGTTAAAATTTTATATTCTTCTCTCAAGTGACGACCAACCGATTCACCCTTGTACCCATAATTCTTTGTATCTCATGCGCTCCAGCTGCCAATGCACCCTAGCCCTTTTGTCGATTTTCTCATCCTAATTGATCCTCTGATATCATGCATAGTACCCTGTTGTCATAAGATAGTCCAGGCACCATCACTTATTTTATTCAACCCCTGTCCACTTCATATTTTTTTACGATATCACAGTGCTTTGAGTTTCAGAACAGCTGAAATTATTTTCCCTTTTCTAAGTATATTTCCTTCATCCTCTATAAATTTATACTTCACCAACTGAGCCATACCTTCTTACATTTGTATTTTTCTACCTGTTCTATCTGTTACAATATCTTGACCTTTCAGTGGCTCCCTTTTTATTCGCTAAATGAGAATTAGCCCAGACGTATTCAAACGAAGCCTCAGGCGCAATACCCCGCCTTCATCTCCACAAATTCCAGTTAGTTCCCGCAATGCATTTTTGATATTTGCCATAGGTACTATACACTATGACACCTTTCAAATGTATGCCACCTGTTGAGTAATCCGTGCACAGTTTTGTGCTCAAGTGCGAGCTTCTTGCGTTAGATTGCGCATTAGCTGTCTGAGCCTTCGTGCAGCGGTAGAAAACGTCAGAGCTACTCCCTGGCATCACTTGCCCGTTCCGCGTTGTCGGAGGGCGTACGAAAAAAAAAACACAATTCAAAACTACCCCTTCACAAATTTCTCGGCAGGTGCAGTGGTTCAGCGTCACGTTTAGAAACTGGCGTTTCCCTTCGGGCACCTTCAGTGTATTGTTGTGACATTTAATTTTGCCCACATACCACTCTCAGGCGCATGCGCATTCGGTACCTGTTACAGTACAGAGTTTCCCCAGGGGGGAGGGGAAGGGGCCCCCGAAAAATATGCTGTCTCATTTCTTATCTCTTAATAAAAGAAAATGGGAAAAGAGTCACGTTAAGTGTGGAAGACCATCTGTAACCTCAAATACTCCTCCTTCCGAGATCAACGTTCTCATTCTAGGAAAGGCGGAGTTTCGAAAGCCCGGAGTAAGTTTGGTTCCTCGTGACCATTTTCATTTAGAAAGCAGTCCTGCTTATTGAAGTTAATAGAGCATATATTGCAGAATAAAACACCAGTTTATATTACAGTCCTTCACAAGTTGGAACGTTAAGAGCAGTTTGAAGTTTTCCTTCGGCAGTATTTTTAGCGTAAACTTTAAATTGATCAAAATGAAAATACTGATTAAGCAGTGTGCAAAACGTAAGGTCACGTGGATTATTCTAGCACTTCGGTTAGCACAAATTATTCGCGGGCTTCCCCTTAGCTTAGTTAAGTGCTACGAAACAAAGTAGTGTGAGATCATTTCTTCTGAACGAGGACAAACTCAGTTATGAAGAAGGAAGCTAAACACAAGTACAAAGGAGATGATGCTCAATCAAGGAATATACAAAACAACTGCAGGAAGTTGTTCCAGCATTGTGTACCCCTAAGAAGGTCACGTACGTCCCTTGCTATTTGCTTCTCCCAGACAATGCACCGTTGATTTGGAAGCTGCACGGTCCAGGAAACAGAACAATATCACCGGGAGAAGGATGAGACAGAGAAGCGTAATGATTCCTATCTCTGTCCTTTTTTTTAGCAGAAATGTTTCTCCCCGTCTTCATTAACTATGAGCAGGGGTTCTGGTGGGTTAGGTTAGGTTCGATTGGATGGCGGAAGAGCATATATATTACACATCACTGAAGCAGCGAAGGCACGTAAGCCCACTTGTTTCGGATTTTGTTGGGTTTTTTGTTGGCGGTGCGAGCCATGATGACGTGACTGTTTGGTATAACCGCATTGGGGTCTGAGTGAGTCCCCAGTAGAACGGTTGTTTCGGGCCATTTTTTTTTTCTTTTCTTGCACTTTAGTCACTTAAAACACAAAAAGGACGTATACCCTAACCTGATACTTTTGGCCAGAATTTGGGTTTTTTGGCCCTAATTTCCAAGGAACGTCCAGGGTTAGGCTGCACTGCTTGGTTTTTCAGTTGCCACTTTCGGGCTCAGTTTCTGAGCAAACGCCAAACTCAGGCTTCACCTCGCGTTGTTTTATTTCACAGGACAATTTTAGGCCTGCACTGTCAAAGAGGTGTCAGAATTAGGCTTCACTGCTTGTTTCTTTGTTTATACTGTAAAAAAGTCTCAAAGTCTCGTCTACCGCATCCCATGCGCGGACTGCCCTGCTACCTGCGTGGGAGAAACAAAGAACATCTCGGAACGCATCCGCCACCACAAATACGACGGGAAGAAGAGCGACGTCCAAGCCAGTGTCCTCGCTGAACACGCCGAAAAACTGGGTCGCATCGTGTCCTTCGACAAGAGCGAGATTCTGGCCACGGAAAAACACTGTCTTGTCGTCTGCACCTCGAATCGTGGTATATCCAAACAACAAAAAAAAAACGTGAACAGATCATCGGGCACTCTGCCAAGCGTATATCTATCAGGACTTCGTCGCTTCACGGAAAAACACGGGCGCAACCTTCCGAACCGGGATCAAGCGCTAGATATTCTTGATGGAGATGAAAAAGATCATTAAGATGATATAGATGAAGACGACGAAGAATAATCTCCCAACACATAGTCACCCGTGACCAAGGGATCGAGCTGGTTCGGAAACGTAGGGTATTTGTTTGTATTCAAACCTGGTTAGAGTTTACATTTTTCAGTCAGTTTATTTATTTCTTAACCGGTGTGATATCTGTATATGTTTAGAAAGTTAACTGGAAGTTCTGATATTTGAACAGGGCGGTGTACAGCATTGCAGACAGGAACCACAACATGTCTGCTGGTTCTTCAAAATCGCCGCGGTTTCAAGGAAGAACTTTTAGTGGAATACTCTATTCATCTAAACGCTCATTCCACCCGCAGAAATGTGAATCTGTCAATACGAAATATGAAAAATCTAAGACAATGGTAAAGCTGTGATATTTGAGACGTGAGTGACGTTACATAACTATTTATTTATACTATTTACAAATATACATTAGGGTTTCCTTGAGAAGCAACTGGCGACGATGCGATTCTTGTGCTCTTGTGTTTCGTGACCTTTTTCTTCCTTTCTAGTCCGGTCACTGCAAATATTTTCTCACCCCCCCCCCCCTCCCTCCGCTACTAGAGAGAAGGCGAAAGTGATGAGCGTTGTTGCTATTTGGGTGGTCGCTATCGCAAAGGGCTCTGGTGCTTTCTGAGTTCTCCGAGTGGATTGTAACGTGACAGTGCCTTTGAAGCGGTGATATACCAGATGAACAAATATTGGGGTCAAACTGGATAGGCCTAACCAAGTCTAACGTTACCACTTTTTGTTCCCATTGATTAGGAGCTTCATATTTTGTTACTCCTCATAGGATTTAGATGTGTCCTTGTACGGATGTTTCAGGGCCTTTTTGACGCCATCATGTTGGAGAAATATGTTTGTCTATCGGTCAATGTCGGCAGAAATGGAGGTGCATCGTTTGAGGATATACTTGTGCAGGTAGGTTGTAGTTTCTTTAACAGGATGCAGAGTCGCTGAAGCTAGCCTTCGGCACTCTCTAGCTTGTTGTTAGTTGTTAGATTAAAAAATTGACCCTGGAAGGCGATGGGGCGTGCCGTACATCAACTTGGCAGCACTGCAGTTCATGTCCGACTAAAGTGATGTTTGAATTCCCAGCATAACAAATGGTACGCCTTCCGTCCCGGCTAGGTTGTTTAGCTGTGCCTTGAACGATTCTTTCAACTGGCGATGAAACCTTCCCCAAACCGTGGCAAATTTGCTGGTAGAATTCCGTGCGATCATGCTAAACGCCGAAAAAACAGAATCGGTTGGAAACGCAGCAACGGCTCAAACTGTCGTCCTTGGTCGGTGGTGATGACCTCAGACATGCCTAATCGCTCACCCACATTTCGATAGGGGTGCGGGCCGTTGATTTTGTAGCGATGTCCCTTATCGGGGCAACCTCGGACTAGCGAGTAAAATAGTATACTTCAGTCAAGATGTAGCGCTATTTATGTGATAAAAGAAATAGTCCTAGGACATCAACATGAATGTGAGCGAAGAAGGCATCTGTTTGGCTGAACGCCCTCAATGGTGTAACAATGTGGCGGTAAAATTGTGATAGCTGACACTGCACATCTGTATTTGCCCATGCCCGTAGATCGGCGTTGATATTCAGCCAGGTGATTCTTGACATAATTGACCGTTGTGTTGCTATTATCCTTGGATAGAATAGGCAGTGAAAGGAATTGAAGATTGCTCGACGACCCCGTGTTCGAACGAATGGGCGGGGTTGAAGTGTTGACATATCGCAGGTGACCATGCCATCAAAGCACGCCACTCGCTCTTCCTCGAAAGTTAGAGTCGTTCAGATTGTTCTAAGATGTTGCAGTTCGGAATTGACGTGCAGGAGGTCAGCAAGTTCTGCATAATGTTTCACGGACGTTCGGAGGAACACTCGTTTACTCCATTCCACGAGGGCGAAGGGGCCACGGCGCTGTTCGTGCCTTAATTTGATGAAGCGAACGTCGGTTGTGAAATCCGAGTTGCAGGCCATGGGTTGTACCTCTCGAGGGGTATCGGCTACAGTGGTGGAAGCTGGTGCTAAGCGAGGCGCTTATGGTCAGTCAAAACAAAAAAAGCTTCTAACTTTCACAAAGTGAAAAAAGTGTTTTATGGCAAGGTAGGTGACCATCAGATCTCGTCCAAAGGTGCTGCATCGAGCTTGTGCTTGGGACAACCTTCTCAAGAAAACGAAAAGCAGGTTGCCGTGTTCAGTCCTCCTTTTGTTGCAGAACAGATTCCAGCGCCCCAGCCGACGCGTCGACCATAATGGAGATAGGTGCATCGCTCTTGTTGCATCTGAGCAGGGTGACGTTGGCGATGGCGTCCTTCGCTGTTTCAAAGGCTTGATTGGTCGCAACCGTCCTTTGTATCAGCGCAGTTTTAGACATAGTTCCTTGAGGTACGTCGTAGACGGGCTGTCACACTCTGGTGCATTGCGGAATTAGTTGGCGGTAAACGTTTACCTGTCCGAGAAATTCGCAGAGTTGCGTTGTGGTGTTGGATTGTGGAAAGTTTCTGAAGATATCGACCTTTCTCTGTTAGGGGTTGAATTCCTTCGCTCTCAACGTGGTGGCCTAGACCATTAGGCACGTTGACGCCGAACGCACACTCTATTGGGCGGACGATGGGTCAATATTTTGTCAGTCGGGAGAAGAGCTGTCATAGGTGCTCGGCGTGCTCTTCTGACATGCTGCTGAACACGAGGGTGTCATCGATGTTGGAGTAGGTAATTGACAAACCTCAGAACACTTGACACAGAAAGCGCTGGAAGGTCTGAGCAGCTCAGGAACTTAAACAGCCCAAACGGCGTGATGACATCGGTCTTTGGAATATAAGCCTGTTCGATGGGAATTTTGTAAGAGTCTCTTACCAACTCGAGAGTACTGAATATGTTGGCACACAGTAAAATGCCGCTGAACTCCTAAATATAGGGAATGGGGCAACAGTCAGGTACGGTAGTTTTGTTTAAAGCACTATAATCTCCGCAATAGCAAATCTCCGATTTTCTTTATGGCCATGTAAAGTACCGATCACCATGAACTCGAAGGTTGCCGGATGTAACCGTGTTCAGGCATGTGTTCGAACAAATGTTTGGCTATCTGGAGGCGATCGGGTAGTAGGTGTTGTTGTCTTTCAAAGATCACATCGCCCTTCATCTCGTTGTGATGGGTGATGGTACGCTGGGCGTGTTAGTTGCGAGCAGGTGGTCGAAAAACTGAGGTAAATTTATCAGCAATGCGCTACTATGGAGTGTCCGCTCCCGCTCATGGAAAGGTGAGGCTGAGAGCAGTCGTCTTGGACACGATTACTTGGACGCTAATTCACGTCTCAGTGCAGTGCAGCATCTTCTTGCCGGAGTCCACGGTTCGCGGTGAGCGCCAATCTCCGCAAAAAGTCCACCCCGATGATAGCTTGCTGTACGTCCACCAATATAAACATGCAGTTTAACGTCCGACGCAGTGTAATGCCCAGCTACAGCGACTCTTCCCCATATGCCTTTATTGCAGTTCCGTTGACTGCATGGGCCGGTAGAGACTCCTGACAATGTCGGCAATCCTCTAACGTAGTAGGAATAACACCGACTTCAGCACCAGTGTTCACCAGAAGGCACACCTTGGTTTGGCGTTCGGTGACACACAAGAGACTGTCGACTCTTGCGCTATCAAAGCTGGCGGTCTTCAGTGGGTGCTCCCCTCGTTTGCACGAGTATCTACATGGTGACCGGCGTACGCTTGCGTGGGGTCCGTGACGTCAATGGTAGCAAGTTACCTGTGAGTTTGTCGACTTGTTTTTGGAGTGTCTGCGGGATCGGGCTGCGTTCACTCCTTTGGTTAGAGACGGGAAGGTGGTCCTCGTAGGTCACAAAGTTTGCGACTTAGTTCGTGTACACTGGCCTCCATGGGGTGATTGGAGTCGGTCAGTGGAGAGAGTCGGGCGCCGACCTTGGTGGGATTAGTGCGTGGTGCTGGAGCTCCCTGGTGGAAAGTGGAGATGGCAGGGTGGCTTATATTCATGATTTACTCTGCCATGCTTGCGACTGTGAAGATTGAATTGATTGTGGCCGTGCTCACAATCATCCCCAATTGGACCGGCAAGGCATTGAAAGAACAGCCTTTTGAGAATGGAGGTGTCCATTGTTGGCGAATTGTCTCCGAGGAGCTGTTTCATCTGCAGTGGACATCCGGTAGATTCTCGGTCGCCGAGCTCCTCAGCAGTCAGCAGCTGCCGAAGATGTCGCTGTTCCGACTCCGTGCTGGGGCGAATGATCTCTGATCTCAGCTTTTTTTTTTAGGGCTGATTTCCGGGTGGAGCACGAAGCATGTCGCGCACCACGGATGCTTCTGGCCGCGGGAGGGCCGAGGCGACACAGTCTTACTTTGTCAGAGACGACGTTATTTGGTTCGTCATGAAGATTGACTCCGCGGTCAGGAAACAGCACTCAGAATCTGACGTGCAGATTTCGGGAAACTCGATATCGGTGCTCGTGGTACGTAATTTCAACGGAGTTCTAAAATACGGATTGTCGTGCACGCTCATGTCGTGAACACAAGCTTGACTCACCTGGTAACCTGGGTTTCACAGCAGCGCAGGTGGGTGAGGTCGGGTGTAGCCTTGTCCCGGATTATCAGTGGATAGAGGGTCTTACTTTACGTAACGAATATTTACACTATTTACAAATACGCATAACTGCTAATCTGGCGAAGTGCATATGAACAGAAACGAAGAGCGCAAACGAGCTGGTGATGTCTGAACATATTAAACTAAAACCTCGAGAGTAGGGAGAACGAGTGACGACACAACACGAAATATAAAACTTTTCCTGTTCTTGCAAGGAATTAAGAATGACACGGTAAATATATCAAGAGAAGTTATATATTTTTTTTTAGTACGGGGGTGATTAAAGAGTTCCCGCTCTCGCTGTAGAGTATATTTCTATTAAAAAGTTTCCAATACGAAACTGTGTCGTGGATGATGCATGTGTAGATAATTCAATAGTAATAAATTATGTGTTACACCATCCACTGTAACTCGTTTATCTGATAAAATCATTTCCCGCCTACGCGTATTGTTGACATCAGTCGTTAACCTCGACGGGCTACCGGCTATTTTTTTTTATGTCTCTTGAACCTTCATTGAATTTCTGCATCTATTTAAAATCACTTATTTGAGATAAAACACTTTATCCTTATTGTGTACAAAGTATTCAACAAATATCGGCACTAGCCTCACCCTCTGACCTCGAAATTAAATCAATGCGCTCTCCTGCCCTCGCTCAAGACACTAATAGACAGCCACTGTCGCACCGCAGTAACGATTGAAATTACGCTACACATTCATACTTGGACAGCTGGGACTAGAGAGACAACGACCTCGTGCAAACAAAAAAGAAAACACGGATAGGAAAGTGCGCCAATAAATGTTTTGAGATAACAGATGTCCGGATAATTTTTTTAACACCCTCGCAGCTTTCGGTGTTCTACAAAATTATTCACAAATGCTTTATTTTCACCGCTTCGATTGAATAAAGTGACCATTACGCATTTATTTCACTTCGCTTAATATTTCTTTTGAGTGTGATGAATACTCATAATCTGCACCGCAAATTGACATTACTGGGTCCCGGGTGTCGCAGTTTCAGTCATCTGTACGATACGCGCTTACTCTAAATACTGCTACATTGTATATCTATCGTACCTAAATGATGCTGGCTCTGTGGATAACGCGTGTAAACCAAAAAACAAAATGCAAAAAGAGGCAAATGTTTAAAGTTGGGACATCTTTCCATCCACTTTAAAATTGTTCATTCTGATTATTGCAGTATTTAAAATAAGTGACGTCACAGTTAAAATTTATCAACTTGGTAGCAATCTAGCCAGATGTTTTGGTAAGCCGACATCTTGTCGTTGTGTTAATATTTTAGCTGACGTTCGCAGCTTTGGTGGGCGCACATATTGAATATACTCATAACATATTAACGTCTTGTAATACATTAGCCATCTGTTAAAGAGAACGGCATCGGAGAAACAAAAATAATTTTAAGATCCTTTATAATATACTTATAATAAACTAATAAACACAAAGACATATCATAGCGATATGTCTTTGTGTTCCTTCTACTTGTCGCTGTCTGTTTGCGCGCCTTTAGTTTTCTTTAGGTAATTAATTAAAGAAAAACTATAGTTTGCTCTTAGGTACTTTCAGCTGCAAAAACAAATACGATATAGATCAATTAATGCATATAAAGCGAATGAAGACGCGATCTGATCGGACGTCAATGGACTTGTTCCAAAACCGACGCGCCCCATCGCGGCGAAAAGCCACGCAGTGCACTCTGGAAACTAGTTGGCCACTCAGTTTCGGTTTCGACTGAACAGCTTCATCTCATGCTATCACGCCGCGACCGAACGCGCTGCTTGCGTTTTCGATTATCTGACTTTTTATGAATGTGCACTGCACTCGTTCTCGAGCAATGCAAAACGAAGACCGGGGCACTTTCCTTGGTTCCCGAAACACCGGATATTGTGCGTGCGTATGCAAACGTAGTAAGGCGTGGCTTAGTCACCTCACCCCACGACTGCATCTTTGAGCTCAATGTAAGTAATCCCGTCTAGTACCAGTGAATTACAACTGAAATTTGGTCACCTTGAGAGCTACACGTATTTTGTTTGCCAAACGTACGCTTCTTGTTGCTTCATTGGGCGAAAAGCAAGCCGCGTCCTCACAGGAGTATCAAAGTAGAGCCCAGCGTTGGCGCATGAACTTTTAATAAAACGCAATAAATTCTACCTCACTGCTGCACAAAAGTTGCTATGATGTCATCCTCATGTCATCACATATCTCAACTCAAATTTTATGCTGATAGAAGATACCTTTTTCGCAAACGCCGAGATCGGCTAGCTGCGACGGAGGCCCTAAAAGCGTCCCCTACTCCTTGCTAAGCATTTTTGGACGAGCTTTTACACACGCCCAAGATCTGTGCCTGAACGGTGTGTCTGAAATTATCTCGGCATACTCAGTCAGGAAGAAAGCAAACAATAACAAATATTATGGCCATTAGCAACCGTCAAATGCGCTTTGAATAATTTCGTTCGTTTCGCGCACCGCATAAGGGTTCATGCCCGTCCGGCGCACTTCCGGCGAACGGTGCGACATTCTTCCCACAACTGCTCGACTTTTGCTTACTTAAAACGGTTTGTACGTGCGAATGTGCCTATATGATTGCAGGATAACTTTATGCGCATACGCGATGTTGAATATTAGTGCAACGCAAGCAGGTGGGGACTTCAAGTGCAGTGCTGCGGGGCAGTACAGATAAGAGATGAGAAGTGTGTTCAAATGGAGCTTTTCAATGGCGCCTCCGAGTTTTACCTCGCGTACTCAGGTGTTTTAAGAAAAACAGTAATTGCAAAAAGCAATATTTAGTCTATGCACGCAGGAAACAAACAAACTTCCTGATCAGTTCATCAACAACACTAATGTAAAGGCGCGAGCTCGATGTAGGCATACTTATTGATTGCTACAGCTTGTTGATTCGTACACAAGCAAGATCCCCGAGCTTCACAGCGTCGAGATTCCCAGCACTGGCTCGTCCACATACCTTGAAACGCTAACAAAAAGTCTCGGGTACAAAAATAAACAAGCATGTGTCAAGACAAGCTATACGTCTCGGTCTTGTGCTAAAGCTTCGATGTCTGGCCATTTAGGTTAGTTTAGAGACCACATATTACGCTCTCGGGACCAGAAAACATGAGATAACGGCCATTTATACTCCACGCTCTGTATATAATCTCTTGTCGACGTGTCGATCGAAACCGAAACCATGCCACTCTCCTCCCTGGCCAACTAGTTCCCAGAGTGTAACGCGCGCCGTGTTGCATGCAGGGGTTCATGAAGTAGTCTATTGCACCTGCACGTTTAGTGAATGATATTTCTGTGTCACGTGCACGCAATACGGTGTGTCTCACAGCAACCCCTCTAATGAGCTTAAAAATATTTGGTGCTTCCTTCCTTAAGAATACGAGTCTCAGGGGAGCCTGAACTTGACAGTCACTGACGTCATGACAGCTCGAGAAAGGCAGGCAAGGCGAGACCTCGGAATCCCATTGTCGCCCCACAGTGTTTGGGTCTGTGGCATTAGCCGACGAGTCGGCGGAACAGCGACTCCCGACGCAAAGATCGTTGGCACATTGAGCCAAGGACTGCGTTTTATCAACCTCTCGGCGACCATAACACGGAGAAGAACGGATGTCTATAATCTAGCAACCATTTTGGCCAATCATGATGAGGGCCTACAAGCATCCTACTGAGACGCACCATTTAACGCAAACATTCAGAAGATTAAGTAATAATTATGAAAGTATTAGGCAGATGAGTCTAGCAATTTACTTAGTTTTTGTTTTTGCGTTCACTGAGGTTATACCGAAAAATTAAATTCTAAACTTCCAGTGTCTTTTTAATATTAATTTGTGACTGAGCATCGTCATGTAAGCACGTTTGTACATCGAGGAGTGTTCTCAATGATCGTTTTTTCATAAAAAAAAAAAACTATAGGGAGCCCTTGAAAGAAATGTGTTTCTGTGCTTCATGCCAAATATAAACACGCACCTTTTAACACTCAGTTCCCGCCAAAATGAAGCGCTAGCAGTTCTAACCAGGCGCCAAGTGTCAGAAATAGTTATTGAATTGTTCGAATGTTATAAGCGATATTCGCAAATATTAAAAGGGAAAACGGTGGCCGAAAACGGGGCGAATACATGGCGCACAAACGCGCAAACTACAAAAAACTGGTACCTGGGACGAACCGCTAGCTCTTTATTTAGGCTTAGAGAGAGAATTCCGCACTGCGTATTTTAGTCTTAGGGAAGAAAACCCTGTATAATGTTTAGAGGACAGGATGTGTTTGACTCATGAAAGTGGATATAAAAACCATGATGTCTTTGTTGCACCGCACACGCGGTTCCTTAAATCTATCGCAATATACAAGGTGTCCATTATTTCAAGGATGCGTGGTTCTATATAAAAGTTACTATAGGATCGCATCTATTCGTAGTTTTCGCTTTATAATTATTTGTAGAGACACACCTGCTTGCACAGCTAATATCAGTGAAGTTCCGCTGCGGGTGGTCCCAAATAGTTTCCTTGGATTGCTAACAGTCTTCAAGGTTAAGAGAGATTTTCTTTTATGGGTAACATCAAGAGCGAAGAGATACGACAGAATGAAAAAGAGCGACTACTCGTGGCCTCATTTTGGGTGTCCATTGCCATTCGTCTCCCGAGTCTCGGCGGTGACTTGCAATATTACTAACTTTAACCAGCCTATTTTCTCACTTACATTTTTTGCTTTAAGCACTTCAAGTCCGGCACCTAGGTTGGGCAACATATTTGTCAACTAAAGATACCATATAGCTCCCATATCACGGAAGGGGCTGTACGGCCTCGGGTGTTGTTTTACCTCCTGCAGCAACTTATTGACAGGAATGACCCCGTATTGTCTTAGAACACACTTGTTTTGTAACTCGAAATTACGCCGGGTATCTTGTACTTTTTGGGGGAATTTTTAGCCACGTAAAAAAACAAAATTGCATAGCTCAGGCATAATTTCGAGAACAACGTTAAACATTGTTTTATTACAGCGTGTTACGAATAAAATTGTTTAAACTTTTTTTATGATTCCGTGTCTTGTGCATTGTGATATGCTTCATCTAGCATTATCAGGTTGGAAACACAAATAAAAAAAGAAGCAGAAATGTCAAACAATTATATGAAGAAATCCAGAACTTATGGGAATAAAAACTACGCCAAAGCCAAAATGAAAAAGAATATGTGACACGACAAAGGGACACTCCCACCTTTTTGGCGTTTCTATTTTGGTACGTCTGGGGCAAAGTACATTCCCTTTAACCGAGATGAAGTTTCTTTCTTCGCTCTTGCCAAGACGAGTTCTGTCCGAGTGGTCCGGCATGCTTCATCGACCGCAATGGGCAATCAGGGACGGCCCAATACTTGAGCCTGGGCACGCCGTCTGTGGAAAAAAAAAAGAATAAAAAAAGCCGAGTTGTTCAATGAAAGCTCCGCTATCCTTTCTTGTTGTTTCTTACGCTTCCCCGACATCATTCCATTCCAGCCAATCAGTTTTTGTTCGTTCGCTTTTGTTGTCTTCTTACGACGTTCTTTGGTCTTGGTTACGTATCAGATCCTCCATGAAATCGAAACTGAAAATTTGGTCGTTACGTTATAATAAAATAGGCAGAACGGAATTGTTTGGGTTTCCTAGAGACGCAGTACCATCTTTTGTAAGTTAGCACACTCACTAGAGGGCGCAACGACCAGTTCCGACTCAAAGCCTGGTAAGTATAGCTAGGAAAAAAATGTTATCCTTATAAGCACTTGTACACTAGTCTGAAGGCCGGTTCACACTGTTGCGTTTGACTGCGTTTGACTGCGTTGCGGCGAGAACCGAAAGCGAGTCACCGGCACATCTGTGCTTCGTATGAAGCGTGCATATCCAATTCAAGAATCTTCTTGGCACGCGATAAGCAGCAGGGATGTCCTGGTTTCTCGCTGCCGCAACGCAGTCAAACGCAGTCAAACGCAACTGTCTGAACCGGGCTTTAGATGGCTTAGATAACGCAGAGTGCGCTCTAATATGACCAGGCGTCTTGCATCGTGATTATAACTACGTCATTTTTATCTGCTAATGCCTTTAACCCAGGGAAAGTTTCTGCTGATCCCTTTAACCCAGATAAAGCCAAGACGAGTTGTGTCCAAACGGTCCGACATGCCTAATCGACCCCAATTGGAAATAATGAGCTCCCTGTCCACTCCTTCCAGCGCATGGTTATATTCCGTGATGATAGCTGTCTTCATTGCTTTATTACCGAGTCTGTCTTCGAAAGGTACAATTGTAGCATTGTGGACCAAATGTATTTTTGCGGCGGAGCAATCTCAAGATATGTGTGAAACGCTCTGTGTTTCTTGAGTTCTCAGTGACTATTAGCGGCGAGATGTTTCGGTGGCGCCCTCATTTGGTTACCTTTCGTGACGTCATTACCTTGTGAACAACAAGTTCGATGGTGTTTGTAATGAGCAGGTGGAAGCCTGAAATCATAGCACTCTCAAACCAACACTGCCAACACCGTCCAAATTGAGTTCTTACATTCCTCTTATTTCCTTCGATGAGACATCCTTTGCTGACGTCATAGTCCAGCATTCGGCCAATGTGGTGGGCCGACCACAGCGACGCTTTCGATCGCTCACGTCGCCAATAGCGATGTTTGGAACGTTGATAACATGCATGCAGGTGTCTCTGAAATTCAGTCGCCTTTGTCTATACTTTTAGTGTGCCGCGAATTGTTTTATGTAAAAGTCCAACTCAGGTCAGTATTTTTAAATTTGAGATTACATCTGTTTTACGCTTAGTAAGTAATACGTGAATTACAAGCACATATTTTGTCCAGATATTGTGAGTAGCTTTGTAAATTCATGTATGAAAATTTTGATTTCGTGTGTCTGCGCTAAAACCAAAACAACGGAGGGGGGGGGGGGCGTGGAAGTCACCATTATTCAGTTCGACGACCACGAGAAATTAGGGTGCAACTACAGTTCCCGCTTATTTTAATCCAAGTGACGGAAAATTTAATCCAAGCGCCACATAATTTAATCCTTGCGCCACCAATTTAATCCCGGGGTAAATCAATTTAATCCACAATATCTATTGCAACTTATTGTCTTCTGTAACGACCTCAAGGATGATGCCTGGAGGACGACGTCTAGGACAAACTCAAGGACGACTTCTAGGAAGACCTTGAGGACGACGCCTAGAGGACGACGTTTATACGACCTCAGGGACGACGTCTAGGACGACCTCGTGGACAACGGCTGAGACGACCTCGTGGACAATGGCTGGGACGACCTCAAGGACGACCCTGAGGACGACGTGTAAGACGACCTCAAGGATGCGTTTAGGACGACCTCGAGGACCACCTTTCGAACGACCTCAAGAACGACGTCTAGGACGACCTCGAGGGCGACGTCTAGGACGACCTCAAGGGCGACACCTAGAGGACGACGTCCTCAAGGCATTCTCCTCAAGGTTGTTTTAGAAGTCGTTTTAGACGTCGTCCTTGAGGTCGTCCTAGACGTCGTCCCTGAAGTCGTCTTAGGCGCTGTCCTCGAGGTCGTCCTTGATGTTGTCCTAGACGTTGTCCTTGAGGTCGTCCAAGACGTCGTCCTAGAGGTTGTCCTATACGTCGTCCCAGAGGTCGTCCTATACGTCGTCCTAGAGGTTGTCCTATACATCGTCCAAGGCGTCGTCGTCACGGTCGTTCTTGAGGTCGTCCAACACGTTGACCTTGAGGTCGTCCTAGACGTCTTCCTTAAGGTTGTCCTAGGCGTCATCTTTTATTTATTTATTTATTTATTTATTCGTATACCTACATCGCCCAGTTCTGGGCATTATTGTAGGGGGGTAAGGCAATACAAAACAATAAATAACGATAAATATAGATATACACAAGAACTATTGTGATGCAGAAATAGTGGATATGACATTTTTGGAGAAAAATACAACACTTTGTACAATATATAAAAACAAAATATAGTGACTGGCACTATTGAAAGAGCACAGTGGAAAATTATTCCAAAAGTAAGTTTTTTAGGGCAGTAGGAAAGGAGGTAGGTGCCGCGGAGATGACATCAGTTGGTAAATATTCCATTCGTGTATCGTTCGTGGAAAAAAGAGTGCTTAAATACGTTAATTCTGCATCTATATTCACGAACTTTTAAGTATGATCTGTACGCGGCGACACATAACTGGGTTCCTTAAGATAACGTTCTTTATCGATGCCGGTTCTACCGTTTAGTATGTTGAAAAATAAAGTGAGCCTAAGGTACATTCTTCTGTCTTCCACAGAGGCAATCCCAGGTTGCGGCGTATTTCAGATGATCTTATGAGAAAATCATAATTGCCGGAGACAACCGAGCTGCCCGTTTCTGGATACGTTCGAGTTGTTTCAATGGTGGACGGGTATGTAAATCCCATGCGGCACATGCATATTCCAAAATGGGACGTACATTCAGATATGTACAATGTTTCTTTAAGGTTAGTAGGTGCCTGACTAAAATTGCGTTTGAGAAAGTTTAATGTGCGGCTAGCCTTAGATGACAAATAATCAACATGAGCATTCCATGACAAGTTACAAGAAAATAAACTCCCAGATACTTATATTCAGGTACAACAGTTAAACTTGTGACACCTAGGAAATATTCTGTGGCCAAAGGTTGTCTTTTGTTAGTAATCTAACTACGTTCATTTGTTTTAAATTTAAGGTCATATTCCACGTTTGACAGCCATGACATCACAGAATGGAGATCGTCTTGCAGAGTATTGGTGAGTCAGCACACACGTGATATCACGGTATATACACAATCATCAGCATACAGCCGGACGTGGCTAGAAAGATACCAGCAAGATCATTTATGTACACTAAAAAGAGAAGGGGGCCCAACACCGATCCTTGCGGAAACACCTGATAAGACACTAACATTTGACGAGCTCACACCGTCTAAAACTACGCATTGCTTTCCTTCCAACAAGATAGGCCTCAAGCCAAGTTAAAAGTGAATCCGAAATCTTAACAGCTGCCATCTTTTGTAATAACAAGGTATGAGATACCGAGTCAAAAGCCTTCCGAAAGTCCAAAAAGACACAATCGACTTGTAAACCATTGTTAATGGAAAAAGAGAGGTCATGGGTGAATTCTACTAATTGCGTATCGCAAGAAAATCCCGCTCTGAAACCATGCTGCATAGGGGAAAAGAATGCATTATTTTGTAGATGATTGATTAAATTCGAGTAAATGATGTGCTCTAGCATTTTACAAGAAACACTTGTTAAAGAGATGGGCCTATAGTTCATGTGCTGGTTTTATCTCCACTTTATATACTGGGACCACGTTGGCGCTTTTCCAGTCAAGAGGAAGTTCGCTTTGTTCAAAAGACTTTTTAAACAACACGGTTAAGTAAGGGGAAACAGAAACAGCACAGTTTTTCAGAATGAAGTTGGAAATGCAATCTGGGCCTGGGGCACTGCTTACTTTGATCCTTTCCAATAACGACACGATGCCACTTTCCGAGAAGTCGATGTTGTCCATTTGTGTAACTGCGTTTGGTGTCGATAACCTATCTACCGGGTTGACATGCCGAGTGAAAACTTATTGCAAATAAAAATTAAAGGTTTCAGCCTTACTCTTCAGGTTCGTTCCGTAATTGACACCATCTATGACATCGGGGATGGCGATGCTAGGAGTTTTCTTGTTTTTGACGTATTTCCAGACCTCTTTAGGATTTCTTCTCAGTTTATCGGGTAGAGTGTCTAGATATCTATTTTGTGCTTGCGCATTTCCTTTGTTATGATTTTGCCTATTTCCTTCATTTTGGAATATAATCTAGGTTCTTTTTGAACGACAATAGCTACTGAACAAACGATTCTTTTTGTTATCAAAGTTCGAATTTCCCTATTCATCCGCGGTTTATCGTTCCTTCTTTTTCCTGATATGATGCGTGATGGAATGTATGTCTGAGTCAGAGATAAAAGTTTCGTTTTAAATAAATTCCAGGCAGAATTCATATCCAAGTTTGAGCTATGCGATTGGAATACAGGAAAAAAACGAATCCAGTTCTCGGGATAGCATTACGTAGTCGCCTCTTTCATAAAAAAAACACCTTGCGTGGTTGTGCACTGCGCCGTTGTATTGCATTACAGGACATTCTTGTAACGACAACATCATGATCGCTTATTCCTGGCATCACATTGACAGAGGAAACAAGATTGGGGTCATTGCAAAAAAACAAATCTAACAGATTAGCGCTGTTAGGACCCAGTCTTGTTGGAGTCTGAACAAACTGAGATAAGGAGTGGGCAATGACCATTTCACGGAAAGCAGAATAAATAACAGATGTAGTCTGGATGATTGGCTGAAAAGAGACCCAGTCTATATTTGGGAGATTAAAGTCACCGGCAAGGACCGTGTATGATGCCTCCAGACTTAATATATACTAGTTAATTGAAACAAGGGTTGGCAAGAGTTTGAGCCTGTTGGCCTATAAAAAGAGCCTATTGCCACAGAGGAGCCATTACCAAGCATGACTTTACACCAAATAGTTTTACATGATTCACTGTCAACATGAGAGGCACACTGCTCATACTGTTGTGAACAAGCACAAAAACACCACCACCGTGTGTGCTGCGGTCTTTTCGATATGTAGTGTAATTTGATGGGAATATTTCACTATCTGCTATGGTACTATCCAGCCAAGACTCAGGTCCAAAAACTATATGAGGCTTTGTTGTTTCCAAAAGTGAAGCAAATTCCAGAGTTTTATTTTTTACACTACGACAATTGACTACAATACATACTAAGTCCCTGCAAGCTGACACTCTGCTTTTGGTTGGTGTAATCAGTGGTTGCTAGCTGTCTAATCTAGTGACGGCATCAGTTTCGCTATTATACATGAAAAGTTGCCCGTTCATTTTAAGCTTATTAAAATTCAATTTGAAATTTCCTCCACGTTGACGGGCGAACTGGATGAGCTTTTGCCTTTGAAGGCGAACTTTGTTCGAATAGTCTTCACTGATTGCAAACTGGGACCCCTTTAGTCTAGCAGCGACTGTAAGTACACGCTGCTTGTCTTTGAATGACAGAAACTTTACTATCAGAGGTCGATTCTTTGCATCCGTGTAGCGTCCTAATCTATGTGCTCTCTCGATAGCTTCGGATACGATCGGAACTTGCAGTTCTTTAGAGCAAAAAGATACTATTCTACTCTCGGACTCCGCCCATGTTTCATTTTGATTATCCTCGATACCGAAAAAGATTAGGTTATTTCTTCGCGACCTATTGTCTAGGTAATCCTGGTAATCCTGCAAGTTTGTACACGCAGTAGAAAGTTTATCTGAACAGTCCACAAGGCGTGCTACTTCGTCTCTTAACGGAAGCACATATTCAACGTTGTCTTCAACTTGCTTAATCTTGTTCGTTAGCTCTGTCACTTTCTGTTCAAGAATTTGCTGCTCAGACCGAATAAGCTGAATTTCGTTAAGAATCTCCGACTGTTTCTGCTGAATCACTGGTATTGTCATGATAACCTCGAAAATTTGCTGTTCTTGCCGCTCAGACAAGGGTCCAGGATTTCGTTCTATATCACCGGCGAGAAGCAGCAAGTTTCGAATAAGGCGCGTACATCGCAAATAAAAGACGGTCATGCGACGTATAATCATGCATACAGGCGAGGTGGGCTCTGGCGCCGACTTTTTGAACTCTCTGCCATTGACAGAGAGATAAGAGTAACGAACCTGAAGAAGGACGAAACGTAAGTTTCTGGCGGCCATGTCGGCGCCAGATCCCACAATGGCGAGGTGAGGCAGCTGCTTATGTAGGTGTATGCCGTGTCGAAGTGCCCACGGTTGCCAGTCCATGTAGTTGACGAGAAGTGACGGTAGCGCCGTCTTATCTAGCGGTAAGGCGGCTATCCCAGGGGGGCGGGAAAGCCGAACAAACTTGATGTTCATGGCCGATGACGTCCCAGGGAGGCAGGAAAGTCGGGCAAACTTGATCAGCGAAGTCGATGCCATCTGTGACGGCACCCGCGTCCGTCGCAGCGTCGTGAAAAGAAGCCACCATCCACACCACCTGAAGATGGACGAAACGTAAGTTTCTGGCGGCCATGTCGGCGCCAGATCCCCGTCCATCCTTGAGGTCGTCGTTAAGGTTCTCCTTGACGTCGTCATAGAGGTCGTTCTTTAAGCGTCGTCCTTGAGGTTGTTCAAGAAGTCATCCCTGAGGTCGTCCTAGACGTCGTCCTTGAGGTCATTCTAGACGTCGTCCTTGAGGTCGTCCAAGAAGTCGTCCTAGACATCGTTCTTGAAATCGTGCTAGGCGTCGTCCTCAATTTCGTCCTTGAGGTCGTCCTAGACGTCGTCCTTGAGATCGTCATAGGCGTCGTCCTCGAGGTCGTCCTAGACGTCGTTTTTGAGGTCGTTCAGGACGTCCTCCTAGACGTCATTCTTTAGGCGTCTTCTTGAGGTTGTTCATGTAGTCGTCCCTGAGGTCGTCCTAGACGTCGTCTTTGAGGTCGTCCTTGAGGTCGTCCAAGAAGTTGTCCTAGATATTGTTCTTAAGATCGTCCTAGACGTCGTCCCTGAGGTCGTCCTAAACGTCATCGTCTAGGCAGTGTTCGAGGTCGTCCTAGAAGTCGTCATTGAGGTCGTCCAAGAGGTCGTCCTCTAGGCAGCGTCCTAGACGTTGTTAAAATAGCTTCGCTGGTCCTCCATCTTCACGTGAAGTGAAAGGGCTCTACATTTTTCTATTAATATCGGAATCAAAGATCGTTTACCTCGGAAGTATTGCGGACACCAAAGGGAGCCGTCGGACGAGGAGAAGGGCTCACTGGAAGGACTTCTGGTCTGACGCCGCCCTCTGGTGTTCGGGGTAATTGAGGTGAAGTATAAAGTAACTCAAAAGTAACTACAAGTAATCGAAAACGTAATCAAATCAATACAGCTAATAATTATTAAATCGGCTGTATAATGACCCAAAGTAATCAAAATACTAAGTAAATAGCCGCTCAAACCATTTTAAAGGGTAATCATAATGCAAATTTAGCTTATAAGAACGCAATGGGTTCGATATTAGCTCAAAGTAATCAAGAGTCATCAAACTGTCAATTAAGCCGAATTAACAATCGTTGGGTCAATAGTAACTCAAAATAATTAAGAGAAATTGCAATTAAAATTGAGTTCATAATCGATAAAATGGTGGCGAAAAAACTTCAAGTACTTAAAATTGTCACCAATATGTTAATTCCTTATGTTAAGTCCTTCTGAGCGCATTCAAATTTAAAGGCTCACCGTTTTCCTTGTCTTAAGACTTCTCTGTAACGACGCGAGCAGTTCGTAGTCGGCTCCTTGCGTTTGCAAAATCTCAATCGCAACCGTACAAATTACGCGATGATAGGCTGCACATTTGTGATAGGACTTCATTTTACGACCCCGCAGCTACATATTTTAAATACCTTACTAGATAGGATTGCACGGGGAGTGCTTGTTCGGCTGACTCTGTAACAGCGAACACCACGGCAATTAGTATTTTTCAGAAAAATACTACAAATAACTCGCGTCCCTTGCTCTGCAACAGCCAAATCCACGACCATCGGCGCCTTTATACAAATGCTTGAAGTATTCTATCCATGCAAGATGATCTGTGTTCTTTAATCAACTCATGTGAAGGAAGTACTGTTTTGATATCGGAAACATGGTTTTCTCTTGATATAGATGACTGTGAAATTATGAACGATAATCATGACTTTAACATTTATTGTTGCGACAGGACAGGCCAGCGTGGCGATGGTGTCCTTGTCAGTGTTAAGAAAGACATTCCAAGCCACCTTATCTCAGTAGCAAGTGTGCTGGAATCAGTGTGGTTGTGTTTAACGTTTCCTTTTAAAAGACTATTGATAGGTGTTTACAATCGCCCCCCCCCCCCCCCCACCCTGACGCACTGCCGTCTTTTACCGATTGCTTACAAGATGACTTATCTGTCTTGTCATGCTCGTATCCTAATTTCCCCACGTTTATCTTCGGAGATTTTAACTTCCCCAGTGTAAATTGGAGTGGTTCTTCGCAAGTACTGTTGGAGAGGGAGGCGCCCGTGCATTTCTAAATATGTGCTCAATGTTTAACCTCACTCAGCTGGTGCATTTCGCGACTAGAGTTGTAGGCATTTCTTCCCGCACCCCGGATTTTATTATTTCTGACAACCATGCATTGGTTAGTTCAATCTCCTTCCTAGACGTTTTAAGCGATCACAAAGCATTGCACGGTTTTCTCGGTGTTTTAACCCCCAAGTGTGCGAGTGTTGTAAAAAAAAATGCATTTATAAAATAAGGCCGATTTTGATTCAATTGTGGCGTGTCTATCAGATTACGTTCCCCTCAATAATGAGAATTTAGACTCGAGAAGTGTAAATGACAATCGGTGTTTGTTTCGTGACAAGTTGCAAGACCTTATAGAGGTCTACGTTTGTTGTGTTCTGATCAAATCTAATGTCTCGAGCCCATGGTTAAATCGTTCGCTTCGTTCCTTTTCTAACCGAAAGAAACGACTCTTTCGTACAGCTAAATCTGTCAACACGCCTGAATCTTGGTTGCGATACAATGATTGCGCCAGTAAGTATAAAATTGAGCTACTTGAGCGTAAACATATGTTATTTTATGATACACTGCCTAGTATTTTACAAAGTAACCCTCGCCAATTCTGGTATGTTGTGAATCCTAAATCGCAATTTTTCAGCTAAATAAGGACTTTGGCACGCTCTTTCCGGATAGCGAGTGTCCATCCGTTTTTAATATAGCTTTTTCAAGTGTTTTTACTGATCCTACTTATGCCAATCATGCCTCCATCCTCTCATGTGATTACTTCCCAATGAACTCAATTAAAGTAGATTTTATCGGAATTGTTAAAATCATTGGTTCTTTGAAAATATCCTCGTCCAGTGGCTTTGACATTATAAATTCTAAAGTGCTTCGTAGCACAAAGCTGACATCTTCCCTTTTTCTCACAAGAATATTCGAAAAATCGCTGGAGACGGGGGAGGTACCTGATGATTAGAAATTCGGCAAGGTCGTCCCGGTTCACAAAGGCGGCGCTAAAACTTCCCGTCTCCACTGTAGGCCAATTTCCCTAACTTGCATATCTTCTAATATTCTGGAGCATATCATCGCCAAACATCTTCATACCTTCCTAGATACAAACAACTTTTTCTGCAGCTCTCAACATGGTTTTCGCAAGTCCCTATCCTGTGACACCCAACTTACCGGCCTTACTAACGACCTCTTTCAGAAGATGGACTCCGGTTATCCTACTCACGCTGTATTTCTCGATTTTGCCAAAGCCTTTGATAAGGTCCAACATAACATTTTATTTTATAAATTATCTACGTTAAACATTGACCCTTAAGTACTGGCGTCGATTATTTCTTTCCTATCTGAGCGTTCTCAGTATGCTAACAACACAACTTCCATTGCCATTCCTGTTACTTCTGGCGTCCCTCAGGGAACTTTCCTTGGGACTCTCCTTTTCCTAATATACATAAATGATCTCCCACTTCACAATCTTTCCTCTTTTCATCTCTTCGCTGATAATTGTGTTCTGCACAAAAAATAACCCCCGATGATTCCCTATGTTTACAAACAGACATTGTTAAAATGGCCGACTGGTGCTTTGCGTGGCCGATGACTCTCAATATTGATAAATGTGAATGCATGTGTTTCTTCCGTTCTCCATTTTGCCCCCAGCCGAACCTCACTCTCACTGGTAGGGCCCTTACTTATACTAATGAGTATAAGTATCTAGACGTTCAAATTACTTCTGATCTCTCCTGGCATACTCATATTAATAAAATCATAGCATCGGCTAACCGCAGTTTAGGGTATTTACGCTGCAAGTTCAAGTCTTCCTCTCCTGTCCTAAACGTGTTCTTTATACTACCCTTGTCCGCCTTATATTAGAATATGCATCTTCAATTTGGTGTCCTCGTCAACTAACTTTAGAAAACAAATTTAAGTCTGTTCAGAATTGCGCCGTTATTTTCATTCTGTCTGATTACTCACGATTCTCCAGTGTGTCTCCCATGAAAGCCCAGCTTGACATCCCCATACTTTCTTTTCGTCGTAACATTTCCCGTCTAAGCCTTCTGCACACGATTTATTATCACCCAACCTTACGTCACTCCCTGCTTCACCCGCCTACTTACATCTCTCCGAGGTTTGATCATCCCTGCGAGATAGCCCGGCCCAAATGCAACTCAATGGCCTGCCTTTATTCTGCCCTTCCGGACGCCATTGTGAGCTGGAACGACCTCCCGGAGAATATCGTCTCCATCAGCGACGGCATCTTGTTTCAGAGGGGTATATCTAATCGCCTTACTAACCCCCACTCCCCTCTGTAAAGCCAACTGGCCTTCGGGGTATTCGAAATAAATAAATAAACACGACCCGATAGCTCATACGCTAGCCATTAAAGGGCTACTCAGGGATATTTTTATAGGTACCAATTTGCCTGAAACTTTTTTAAAAGAGCCTTAAATATTGCTGATATAGTCACCCATATATGTCGCCAAAATTCCTTTTCTCCGTAAGGCATTGAATTTGCAATATTGGTTCTCGCCGTGTTTTTTAAAGTAAAAATTTCTACTGGCAACAATGAGAAAGTGACTAGAGGTGAATGGAGGGGTTCTCTCTTCGGCTGTTGACTATGTTCCCAACAGATTGCAAGCCATTTCATGGTGCCAAATGATTGCTTTGGAAACTCGCTCCAGCACCCGCGCAGCAGCATCTATTTATTTCAAAATACTGCGACCTCGATGAGGTCATCGCAGGAGTGGAAAGAAAACATACATATACATTCAAAAAGGCCAACGATTAAAGATGTACACACCCTGCGAAACAAAACTTAGAAAACCGCGAAAAATGCAATATAAAAAAGAGTACAAAAACAATCACATACACTTCAATAGCAGACTCCAGACACAATACCAAAACACCTACTGTATTTCTAATACAAACCTATCAAAATCGAGAAAACGAACTGATCCATTTATGTTATTCCAGTTTTCTATCGTTCGAGAAAAAAGGAAAAAACAATATTTAACACAGTTAAGGTGGGCTCTGTACGGTACAAGATTTAAAGGATGCAAGTTTCGAGCGCGTGATTCAGTAACAAAACCATCATATTTTTCCCGATTAATTGCACAGTTACTATTCACTATTTTGTGTAGGAGCTTAAGCCGTTCTACAGCGCGTCTAGAATCAAGAGGCGTAAGTCCTATGTCAGCCATGGTAGATGTAGGAGACAAATTGCGGTCATATCTATTACAAATAAATCTAGCTGCTTTTGACTGTATTGCGTCAATTTGCTTAATATCACCCTTTAGATACGGATCCCACACCACCCACCATACTGTAAGATGGGTCTAATCAAGGTCTTATACGCCGTTATTTTAACTTCCCTAGTTGAAGATTTTAAGGTACTTTTGACATATCCTAGCCTTTGCAGAGCATGAGAACAAAACGAACTGATGTGCTTATTACATTTGAGACTAGGCGTGAAAAAAATACCCAAATACTTGTATTCGTGAACTTCACGCAGAATTGTATTACCAGTACCATACCTAAAAGCGGACGTTTCCTTCTTATTAGTAAACGACATAACGACAGATTTCTCAAAATTAATTTCCATCTGCCACTTTTTACTCCAATTAAAAAACTGTTCAAAAGAGTCATTTAGCAAGGCATGATCATCTACCGAGTTGATTTCGTTGTACAAAACGCAGTCATCTGCATAGAGGCGAATTTTAACTGGAAGACCATTTGCGACGTCGTTAATATAAAGTAAAAACAAAAGAGGTCCTAAAACCGATCCCTGTGGGACCCCGGAGCTAACTGAGATATTGCTAGAATGAACATCCCTGTATAAAACAAACTGTGATCTATTTTTAGATAATCTTCGATCCAATTAACTAATGACGTATTATTTAAAATCGCGTGTAGTTTCTGAAGAAGCTTATGATGTGGCACTTTATCGAAAGCTTTAGAATAATCTACAAATATGGCATGAGTTGTCCTCTTTTATCTAAAGCTAAAGCTATGTCGTGAGTGAATTCAAGAAGTTGGGTTGAGGTGGAGTAGCCACGAAGAAAACCATGCTGTTGCGGGCAAAGAATAAAATTAGTCTCGAGGTACTCAGATATCTGTTTATAGACAATATGTTCTAAAACTTTGCATGGAGACGATGTGAGCGAAATGGGTCTGTAGTTTGTAACCACCTGTTTGTTGCCTGACTTGAGCAAGGGGATAATTTTAGCCGACTTCCAAGACTGAGGTACTTTTGCAGTAGAAATAAATTTTTCGAAAAATGACAGATAGGTATTTTGAAGTCCAAAGTGAATATCGGCGAAGAAAAGAATTTGGAATTCCATCAGGGCCAGGGCTTTTCTTACAGTTAAGGTTTATTAGTAGATTTAGGACACCAGAAACACTACTCTCTATATCAGATAAAGCTGGGTATATATCTTAAAAAAAAAAAAAACTCAGAATAATTGCCGTTATCACGACTGAATACAGTTTTAAAATAATCAATAAAACAGTTCGCTATCTTTGTCGGCTCACTTACAGATTCACCTTCAATAGTAAAACTCTGCGATATGTTACATTTTGGAATAATAGATATCCAAAATTTGGCAGGATTTGATTTCATATATTCAGACAAAGTTACATTAAAATATTTGGTTTTAGCTGTTAACATCTTTTCTTTCAAGGTTGTTTTCAGATATTCAAAGGAGGTATGAACAACTGATTCTGTGTTGTGTTTCGTTCAACGACGTCTCCTCTTCGTTTGCCGCAGCACCTCTCTCGTTATCCAGGGGTGCGCAGGGTTCTTTTTTTTTTCTAGTAACAGGTACAAATTTGTCGATGCATTTATCTATAAGTGAGTTGAAATATCTAAGCAAAGTATTGACATCAGCGTCTAGACTTATGGCACAAAAATCATCAAAATAGAAACTAAGTTCATCAATTTTTGATACATCGTCAGCTCTGTTGAAATCAAGGAACGTGACAAATTCAGGGTTCGAACGCTTGATACGAATGTTGAGGCTGACAAGGACAGCTTTGTGATCAGAAACTCCCTCGACCAGCTCGCAGTCATAACCTAGTTTTGTGATACTATGGGTTAGAAAAACAAGGTCAAGAACATAATTATCTCTGGTGCACGTTTTGACAACCTGATTTAAGTCGAATGACACAGCCATATCGACTAGAGCATCACAAATGGCCCTATCGCTATAGCCAACCCCTTGCGTTTCCCAGTTTATATCGGGGGCATTAAAATCGCCCAGCAAGCCAAGCTTGAAATTTGCCAGATTGTATTTGTGAATGTAGTCATTTATGTCAAAGATGGCTTGCAAGCTCGAACCAGGAGCGCGATAAACCGCGCCGATAACAAGAACAAACTTATCAAGCCGCACCTTACACCATAAAGACTCTGTGTCAGGTAAACTGGGGAGAACAGAAAAGCTAATACCAGATTTAAAAAAGAGCGCAACACCACCACCTCTAGAAGATATATCGCATCGTACCACGTTGTAATTGGGAGGTGTAAATTCGCAATCAAGAATGTCACGTGGAACTAGGTTTCGGTAACACACATCACGTGCGGTGAATAAGAAGCTGCAATGCACGAGAACTCTGTAAATTTAGGGACAAGGCTCCGGGCATTAATGTTTAACAAAAACAATGGTTTATTCAGTAGCTGTCAGTTCGATCCAGTGGGAAGAACCGGAGGGAGAACTTTCGTCAGCATATTATTTGTTGAATCCCACGAGTATCGGTCGTTCTTAACAAGAGCGTGGTAGTAACGCAGACGAAGTTGTTTTCGTTGTTTTCGAATATTTCTAATACGTGGTGAGAAATCCTCGTTAACAAATACCCGTGTGCCGTTAAGTTTAGAAACATTTTTGAGTATCCGAATCTTGTCACGAAAGTCAATCAATTTAAATATTACAGGTCGTATCTTACCTTCTGCAGGCATACCAAGACGATGACAGCGTTCTATGGCATCGCAAGTTACAGACAGTTCTCTGGTCAGCAGTTCAGTTACACTATCAAGTAGTGATGCAGGGGTTTCATTAACAGGATCTTCTAGACCATACTCGACCAAGTTGTTTCTTTGAGAACGGTTTTCCAAATCATCATTCTTATCTGTAAATTGACAGACAGATGTTTCGAGAGCGGCACTATTTTTTCAGATACTGCAACCGTCGAGCGATATAAGATATCTGGGACGAGCCAGCTTCGATTGCAACAAGTCGATATTCGGAGTCGGCAAACTTAGCATCCAGGGCCTCTTGTCTATTTTTGATAGAAGTAACGTCCGCAGCAATTTGTGTTTGAAGAGTTAGCATTTGCTGAATAAGAGCTAGCGTCTCGGGGCCGATATTAGATTCAATATCGCCACTACACAACAGGATGGATGAACATATGCTAAACCATGACAGTAAATCAGAACAAATGTTAACCAGTGGGCCCGGTAGCAGCAAAAGAAAGCGATCATCGGACTTAAAACCGCCAGGCAAAGAAACAAACTCTACCTGTAGGGTGAGACAGAAGAAACTCAGTTGCATATTCGTCTCGCTGCAACCAGGCCCACTGAAGAGAATCGACTGCGTCGTTGGATTTATGGCATCTGTAGCGGAAGTAGGTGACGCTGAGGTGCTTCCGTAGAAGGGCGAATCCTGTGTTGGAAGATGAAGTGCAGGCCGGTCGTCAAAAGGTGTCGAATCATCGCACGATGACGGGGGTTCAGGAACGAGAAAGCGGGAACTGGCGAACACGTGCGGCAACAAATCCGCGGTGACCCGGCATATGGGAGCCGGGGATGACCAGACCGTTCCGAAGGCAGCGATCTGTAGGGTGAGACAGAAGAAACTCAGTGGCATATTCGTCTCGCTGCCACCAAGCCCACTGAAGAGAAGCGACTGCGTCGATGACTTTATGGCGTCTGTAGCGGAAGTAGGTGACGCTGAGGTGCTTCTGTAGAAGGGCCAATCCAGTGTTTGAAGATGAAGTGCAGGCCGGTCGTCAAAAGGTGTCGAATCATCGCACGATGACGGGGGTTCAGGAACGAGAAAGCGGGAACTGGCGAACACGTGTGGCAACAAATCCGCGGTGACAAGGCATATGGGAGCCGGGGATTACCAGACCGTTCCGAAGGCAGCGATCTGTAGGATGAGACAGAAGAAACTCAGTGGCTTATTCGCCTCGCTGCCACCAGGCCCATGATACAAATGCTTGGCATACTCAATGTTTAGGCTTCCTGCTCTACCTGCAAACCTGCCTTCCCCTGAAAACACGGCATTGGAATGTGTGGCTATATTTGAATGTTGGTTTCAACATCACTTTTACTTGCCGATTTCGCAATAAAAAAAATCTTAATTTCGTAATTCTAAACAGCAACCGCAGAGGTAAAGGGCGGTGAATCCGAACATATGGTTATTTGGAGTAACTAAAAAACATTTAAAGAGTACCCCTTAAGAGCCATGGAAGTTTCACATCCTCTACAAAGTTAAAATTCATAGCATTTAAGGCCATTGCTTTGTAAACGTGACTCCCCCCTACAGGCGACAAAAAATAGTCGCAGGAAGAATTTCCGTGGTCACTCGACGCGCTCAGATCGCAGGAGCTACGTTATGGTCCAGCCGACTCCGCTTAAAAGGCGTAAGCCTTGCCTGCCGTTTAATTTAATTCTCGCCTAGCATAACCTTCCCCCGAAGTACCCTTATGCCAAGCTGCTAAAGTGTACGAATTCAGTTTGCTTACTTTACATTTCAAATTTATTGGCCTCTTTTCTGCTTGCGGAGCCGGATTTTAATAGCCAAAGCGGGACGAAAATACGGCAGCCACTTGCCGGTGTCGTTGTCAACCATTTTGTGCTGCGTAATCAAGGCTGCGGTAACTTTTACAGTGCTATAGAGGGTATTCACTGGACGCCATATTTGAAGGCGATAATCAGAGAGCATGGTCAGAACGAGCACACATTAATAGGTTGCTGAGATCGGCAACCTTGAAGGTGCAGAATGCACGTTGCAAAAAAACTGTGTAAGCTCGCTGAATGGACGTTCTCAGCATTCGCGCACACAGCTATTGCCGTCAGTGAATCAATCACTTGCGTCAGTACAGAAAATTGCAAGCATGGCGTTCTGACTGGTGCCCGATGCTCGCAAGCACCTGTGGCGTGCACTTGAAGAAATATTTGGCAACCTTGCAATTGCACGGCCTTTCCCGCACGAGGGGAGACATGGCGGCGTCCAGCCGCCTTGCTTGCAATCGTTTTTAACGCTGCCAAAGCTTCTTGCGTCGGCGTGTTTCTTTCTTCGTGGCGTCTGCTCCGCACGAGTTCGCGTGCGTATAATACGCAAAACGAAGCAACACGCTCTCACAGCAGCGCTGAGCTGCCCCACTGTGAACGCTACGTTAGGCTTGACAACGTAAGAAAGAAAACGTTGACGCAGAGTTTTTTTTTTATTATTTTATTTTATTGATACTTTGCCCAGCCAGCTATGTGACAAGAGAATCCTTTTTTTTTCAATAACGAAGCCACCGGGAGAAATGCCAGCATTCACCAATAATTCAACCTTGGAGATACCAGATAGAAGAAAAATACAAGGCAAATCGCTGAGCAATAGTTTTGCACGTGAAACGTGTCGCGTCTACGCTCTCAGCGCTCTTTGTCTATAAGTTTAGCGAATGACTTAAGCGTGGCATGTACTCTCGATAGCAATACCTGGAATAGAGATATCAACGCTATCCCCGGTTTTAAAATAATTGCTGTTATTTTACAGTCTTACAGTAAACAGCAACTTGACTTACAGTCAAGTTGCTGTTTACCAGGCAGCAACTTGACACTCTGTCGCACGATGCTATTTGGCGGGAAATCTCCGCAGGGCTTTTTCTCCAAATAGCACCTCAACCCACCGCGTGGCGTGCTGGAAAGACACTCGCTGAAAAATCGAAATGGTCTGGGTTCGATTCTCACCTGGCGCAAACGCATTTTGCTGCAATGACCTCCCCCCTCCCCTCACAACCAATCAGTCCCGGCCTCCCGGCCACGCTTTTATTCAGGCTTCACGTTTAGGTCTCACAAAATGCTCAACACCTAGTCAAAACCTTCTCACGTTAATAAAAGGGCTTACTGTTGTTCTGAATGACAGCGACGAAAGGTCTCCGAAAGGAAAAGTGTGGCGGTCAAAAATACACACTCACTTTGCTCAAGCTGTGCGGGGTCCGCGGTTTTCAGTCGCTGGCATATGAAAATATTATCGCTTTCTGGGCTGGTTGGCTAGCCTCCACGTTCTTTTCTGCGATCACTTATCGTACACAGTAAACAGTAAGCAAGTTGCGTGGACGTCGACTCTCGTCTTCGATTGTTTTCGTAAGTATGGAGTGGTTACAAATCATTTGTTGTATGCTATTAATGGCTGTTCTTTTATTTAGTGAACCAAGATGTTAAAATACGTTACGGGAAAACTACAAGTTTATTTCTTTCACTTATTGAATATTTAAGTGCCCTTTTTGGAGGACATCACGTAAGGAAAGGACTGGAAAATATGACAATGCTTAATGCTATCCAACAATAATAAGATCACGACAAAAGTTCCAGGCCCGCACTCCCGCAAGTAGACCTAACATTACTAAAGTGCAGTGCAATTAAAAGACAAACGAACGCCTATGTTAAAACCACAAAAAATACAAATGAACAAGTATCGCAAATACACAGAAAATTAATAAAAAATATATATTCGTAACTCTAACTTCAGAAAGTAAACACATACAAAATCTAACTGCACTTAAATAGGCCATAAAATAAATTTCTGACTGTGCTAAATTATTTTAAAATTAATTTTCACTAATCGCATACCGCTTAACGGGCCAAAAAAAAGATAGTGGAAAGTCAAAAACTTGCTTTTCGATACAAAAATTTAAAAAAAATATCGCACTTTTTTACCTACTTTCTTTCAGAAAGCGCTCCGCTTTTCACTCTGATACATCCGCGGTACCCAAATCACCAAATCACGTCATCCGTCTCCAGTTCACGCATTGGGCACAAGCTCGGAGTCGCTCGGCCGTATTTGCTCGTCAACAATCAATAAGTCAACGAAAATTTGGGTTCGCGTTCGTGGCCAATGAATGCCGTGACGGCAGGTATCATCCCTTCCGAATGACAAGTTTAATTTTTTCCTTAAAAACCACGGTTGAAACTTGCACACCACGACCACGACCTCATTTTGTTATTGAGTTGAGGCTTAAAGGTAAAGGGGAAGAAGTGGCAAAAGCGTTTCAGGGCCCATTTTAATAATGCAGATTAATCGCTTTTCTAAAATTCGCGATTGGAGAAGTTCAGGCGAGAATTGCATGAACATCGTTGCAGCCCAGGTGAGGCGTAAAAAAATGCTTATTCAAAGCGTTAGAGAAACCACGCACGCATGGAAAGTTGCAAGTGCGTTAAAGAGGAGGTACAATGATTTTAACGTTGAAAGAATTTGTATCTTGTAATTTTTTATATTGTCTATCTAGGCACAAATAAGAAGAAAAGAGCTTCCTTCTCCCGAAATAGGGCAATTCCGCTGCGTAATCGCAAAGGAAAAGACGAATTGTTTGCGGATCTGCAGCCGTGTGTGACGGTTACGGAAGGTACGGTGTTACGTCAGTGGCAGAACACGGAAGTCAACAAAAACAGTCCCCATCCGCTGTTACACTCGCCTTCAGCCCCGTGGCGAACCGCATTTTGTCTCGATCGCTCACCGCGACCTTCGGCTATGGTAATAATTAAAAGTCGACAATCGCGGAGAAAGCGGTTGGGGGCTCTAAGACAGAACCGAACGGGAAACCAAGTGGTCCCGTAGGGCGTCACTGGAAAGACGGCGGAAGAGTTGAGAGGCACTTTTATCTTTAAATTGTTTCATTTAAAAAAAAAAAAAAAATAGCGCCCGCGCAAGTAACTTTTTTTCTCGTCTTTGTTTCATAGGTGAGAAATTAATTACCGGAGTTAATTTTTCAAAGTCCGAGAACGGTTGCACTGCCCATTTCTTGTGGTCAAACGCCGCCCAAAATGCGAAAGAGGCGCCGAATCGGCAGCGGTAACTGTTGGAATATCAAGACTCCTCTGTTCAGTCAGCGGTACTGGCATGATGCGAAAGGGTTGGTGCATTCGCCGGTACGTCACGGCAGGGTATTTTGTGCTGTCGCTCGAAGTCATAGTGAAGCACTTCCAGTTTGATTATGATTATACGTCGAAGCAGATATTTAAGCAGATGTCGAGGTTGATTGAAAACAAAAACACATATCGTTCACTGCTTTTTTTTTTCTAGTGGAATTTGTGTCCGGCTTTGTAAAGATAAATAAATGGTGAATGTATGTTTTGTTAGATTATTTCCAGGTCTACTTTTGTTCAGTGTTCTTTTAGAATCTAGAGTGTCCCCCTCTGGACGGTCTCCAACCGGACAAAATAATTTCAGAAAGTAATCTGACATTGACTCCTTCCCGTACTATACTTGACCATTTTGTAACCGTGTAATATGCACCTGAACAAACGCACACGCACGAAAACAGAGACAGTCCAGAACATATTAAGTTATGCTATAATGGTGCCATATACAAGGGGAGTTCAATAAGTTTTGCCGCCTAAACTTCAACTTTTTAATTATGTATTGAAATTGAAACGTAATAGTATCATCAAATTAAATTTCGGAATGTCTTTTTTTCAGGAGGACATCAATTTGTGACAAAGTTCCCAACAGCGCTGACTCACTTCCGGCGCCGGCGCGTTGTACACTCTGCCTCCCGTCCTAGAAAAGAGAGGGTGGCTGTTGATACGACCGTCTTCGCACTAGGGAAGGTGCAGTTCCAAGGTGTATTGCCGCGCCCACCTTGCAGTCCTCACCTCGCACAACCAGAAGTATGACTGCTTTCCGCAATGAAGGAACATTTGGGGGGCACGCGGTTTGCTTCCGACAAAGAGACCACCAATTTAGAGCGCCGCTTGTCTGGTGCCGCTCTCATTCTTCCATCTTGGCACGCGGACTAGTGCACCTATTTCCACTGGCGGGGACTATGTCGAAAATTAATGTACCCTCGCGAAAGAGAGGATTCCATACTATCCCTTGAATGTAACATCTTTCAATTCCATAGGTGAATAGCAAAGTTTCCCGCAAAGAAGAAAAACTTATCGAGCACCTCTCATAATTAGATCGAGAAACAACATAGAAGACACGTTTCGGATCAGCAGCCGCCACACGTCATCAATTTGGGCCGGTAGATTTCTTGACTTAATTAGGTTTCGCGTCGATTCCTTGTTGAGTCGATCCCGCTGTTTTTGCCGTCATTAGCGTCGCGTGGCGGAGCCTTCGGGTGTCCCTATTTGCAGACCCGCTTAATTATTGACGTCGTGGCTCATCGATTCTCACCTCTGGGGCTTTCTTTCTCCGGCGTTTCATACATGGCGACTAAGCGAGCGACGGATTTCTATCCCGGGGATTATCGATTCCACCCAAGATGTTGACTCTCGGGGGACAGGAGCTTGGTAGTGCATATCACTACGGCGACATTTTTTCAAAGTAGGTTGAGAGCGCATCTGAGCTGGTGAAAAGTTGATCTAACTTAACCCTTATCGCTTAGCCAGTACACATTCTAACCGAAAATTTGCACTCTGACGGCCGCGCGCTCTTATTTTTTCACCACCATTAGCTTCTCTTTGTACTACAAAGTGCTAGAAATAAGTCATACAAATGAAATATTTCAATAAAGGGGTTTACTATAAAAGTAAAACGCAGGCTACTCAAGTGATGAAATGAAGGTGAATCAGGATTATGAGCACGTGCTATTCTTGAAATCTATATATCGACCTGGTTCTTGAATAAAAAGTGGTTATAACGGGTATGATCTAAATTTCAGGAGAATGAAAAAACCTTTATAGCAAAAGAATACTTGAGAGTACCCGAGCTTGCTACAAACTAAGCCTACCCTACGGAATATACCCTTTCAAAGAAATCCTCCATGTTGCAGTCAAAGTCAACTCCAACACTCGTGCTGGCAACAAAATCACTCTTTCTTTGAATTATTAATTATTCGCTTCTTAAATCAATCGAAAATTTGATTATGTTTTGTAGGAATATATGATACTTAAAACGATTCTTAAAAGTTCAGCTTTTGATCCTAAGCTGCAGCTACGAAAAAGATGTCGCCAAATAGATTAAAAGTGCTAGAAATACGTTTTAAAGGCGCCTCCTTCGTCGCAAGTAATAAATTCTACTGTGAAATCCTCCGATTCTACGACGAGCATTCACGCGTAATACAGAAGTTTACGCCAATTTTCTTTGATTCAGCTATATCTTAAAAAAATCCATTCGTTGCAGTTGCAGGAGGCTTAATTTTTCCTTAATGGTTTGCAAAACTCTCAGTAAAAATAAAATTCCATCAACAACTGCGCATCAGCGTCACCGCGTTTTTTGGCAGTAAATCTGCTCAGGAAAATATAAACTTACAAAATTACATGTAGCTTCTGAACTCTACAAGCAGAATGCCCATACAAAAATGGTCTATGGTTGGCTATAGAAAATCCATTGTATAGCCGGCTATAGCAAATTGGCCCAATTAGCTATAGCCGCTTCTATGGCTGTCTAAAGCTTTTCCTATGGCCTCCCCTATGGTTGTCTATAGCTTTTTCAATAGAAATTTTGCCATCGAATTTTGTATGGTTCAATCTATGGGTCTCTTTAGAAAGGATGCTATAGCCGCCTATGGCTTTTCATTTGGTTTCTTTGGCCGTCTATAGCTTCTTGTAAGGTCTGCTATAGAGATCTCTATGGCTTACTTTATGGATCTTTTTAGACACCGTGCTATAGCTGCCTATGGCTTTTCCTATGATTTCTTTAGCCGCCTATTGCTCTTTGTATGGTCCGCTATAGCTCATTCTATAGTTTGTCCTATGGTTCTCTATACCCATCGTGCTACAGCTGCCTATGGTATTTCCTATGGTTCCTTTAGCCGCCTATAGCTTCTTGTATGGTCTGCTATAGAGATCTCTATGGCTCACTCTATGGATCTTTTTAGACACCGTGCTATAGCTGCCTATGGCTTTTCCTATGGTCTCTTTAGCCGCCTATTGCTCTTTGTATAGTCCGCTATAGCTCATTGTATAGCTCGTCCTATGGTTCTCTATACCCATCGGGCTATAGCTGCCTACGGCATTTCCTATGGTTCCTTTAGCCGCCTATAGCTTCTTGTATGGTCTGCTATAGAGATCTCTATGGCTCACTCTATGGATCTTTTTAGACACCGTGCTATAGCAGCCTATGGCTTTTCCTATGGTTTCTTTAGCCGCCTATTGCTCTTTGTATGGTCCGCTATAGCTCATTCTATAGTTCGTCCTATGGTTCTCTATACCAATCGTGCTACAGCTGCCTATGGAATTTCTTATGGTTCCTTTAGCCGCCTATAGCTCCTTGTATGGTCTGCTACAGATATCTCTATGGCTCACTCTATGGATCTTTTTAGACACCGTGCTATAGCAGCCTATGGCTTTTTCTATGGTTTCTTTAGCGCCTATTGCTCTCTGTATGGTTTGCTATAGCTTCTTCTAGAGCTAGTCTTATGGGTCTCTTTACCATCGTGCTATAGCTGCCTGTTTTTCTTTTTACCGCAATCGCATGAAATGTGAAACAAATTATTTGTTGTCACTGTACATCTTTAAACAAAAAACCTTGTAAGACATGTCGAACTTCATAACCCCATTTAAAACAGAAAGCTAACATTTCAACAAAAAAACAACAAAAAGCAAATGCACTCACACAGGTGTTTGCAAAAGCACAGGTAAACAGACACAAGGAATTGTTTTCAAATCTCCTAGAAGTTTATTACACACAGCCCATCCTGTAGACAAGCACAAACAAAGCAATCTTTAATATGTAAAGAGGTATTACTAAGCTGTTATACAACTGAGAATATTGCAAAGCAAACAAGAACCGAAGGCAATTCCTGGGTAGTGTCTAGTCTCCCGCAGCCGGCCGAATTCCCCCCCCCCCCCCCCCCCCCCGAAATTCTACTGCCAGTCGCCACTCATTCTCGCTGCCATCAGTTCATCGAACGACGTTTCATCGACAGATCGTTTCATCAACACGTGATGTTTATAAACAACTCAAAATGTCTTTTTTTTTTTGGTAATGAGTTGCTGCAGACACGCCAAGAAGTGGCGTGAACGGGTGGGCTGAATCGGTGAGCACGCGCCTCAGGAAAACAGGCGCGACAAAATGTCCCTGCAGCGTGCAATTCGCGTAACGAGTGTCGACTAAACGTGTGTGCAGGAAACGTGTATCCACGAACAGGTGTCCATGAAACGTGGTTTCACAAAACGCAGGGAGAATAAGAAAGTCAGTATTCTAACTGTAATTTTCACATGATTTCAGACAGCTAAAGGCAGGCGACTGCGGTAGAATTTCGGGGAAATTATATTCTCCCAGCTGTCAGAAGATAGGCACTGCCAGGAGATAGACACTACAGAACGGTCAATTGTCGGCGAGTAGGTTGCAGCGCACTTACGTTGAAAATACCGAACTTGAAAGATGTAATCCGAGATTGTTGACACGGGCACAGCAGAAAAACCACTCAAACACAAAACCGAGAAGGAAGGGGTCCGTGAAGATTCACCACTATGTAGCACAAGCTGTCACTTGCCGAACCGAACACGGAATGCATCACAAGAATGTCTTGGGCTTCTTTGAAGAAATCGCTTGTTGCCGACATACGGGTACGACTTTTCGACCGAGATACCCTTTACCATAGAAGCGAAATTCACCGCAGCCCCGCGGGCCGCACGACACGCGAAACTAGGTCCGCAAGCAGGCATTCCGGGATTGGCAACGGCTAATGCGTCATCCGTCAAACCACGTGATCACGCTCCTTCCGTTACACGCGCACAGAGAGCGGAGTTAAGCGATGAAATGTCGATCGTTTATTGGTCCGCCGAGCGCTCACCTTCTAAAATGCTTTCAGCTTAGGGAGAGAGAGAAAACAGAGGAGTTGAAAAGCAGAGCTCCTTCAAGGCCAGAACGGGGGTGCGACCACAAAGACTAATCTTCAGGGGCATACCAACAATGAACACAACGAGAGAATGTGTCACTTATATCCTGTTGACAGTTCGACCCAAGGTTGATAGTGCAGTGGATGCTATGTGTGGCCTTGGGCTTAAGGCAGGTGCCGTGTTCAGCGTTATCACCAGCTTCGAGACTGTTGTCACGTGACCCTATACTGGAGACTCCATTGGCCTCAACCACGCATAGCGTCTACTCTGCTGTCACTACCGAGTGAACAGGACAGCTCCATGAAGGCCAGCTTTTGGACTTCCAAAGCTGCAGTTCCCAGAAGTGACCCAAAACGGGGCAGGTTTCAAGAAACCATATTTTACGCCGTGTAACCATTAAAATGAAGAATTAATGGCGAATGCTTTTTTTTTGCGCAGGATGTCCACAAATAAAGAAATAAATATACATTTTTTTTTTCACTGTCCTGTTTGCATTTTTGAACTTCAATTTTGGGAATCTTTGCATCGTGATGGCATTTCTGATTGCATGGTTTAAAATAAAAATTTTGCCGTAATACGTTCTTCATCCGTGAGTTCAGTCTATAGCACTGTCATCAATTACAATCTCTGCGCACCACGATGACACATGGTGGGGCTGTGTGCTCCAAGAAGCTCCAACGACTTTAATGTCTCATAATTTAAAGAAAAAGAAGAAAAATTAGCCACAGCGCTTGCTGATTTGTGGAATTCGCAAAACAGAGAGATAATAGGACGCACCTAAGGTAGCGCGTGCCTAACGATATTAATTTTTTTTTTCGGCTGTTAACTTGTGTCTTTGTGTATATTTCGCCGTTCTCGACACGGGCGTCGACGGACATTGCACCGCTGCTTACGCCCCTGCTGGGGTGAGCTTTTCTGTTTTCACGACACTCTATCACGCTATAGACGCGTCTATTTAACGCTCATGAAGTCTCGAGAGAACTGTGTCAATTGTTTAGTCAGAGCAACGACGCAGCAATCGCGAAGCGAGAGACGACTGCGCCTCGATCTGGCTGTCCGCGTTCGCTCTGATAAAATGTGAGCGTCAGACTCTCGAGCAGCGTTAGCTTGCTGATGATGCAGGACGCTGCTATGTCGTTGAGAATCTTTGCCCTGCGAACGCCGGCGAAAACATTCCAGTGCTCGGCGTACCCTGGGCAGCAGCGCCTGTCAGCGACCACCCGCGCAGCATCGCAATCTTTCTGGAGCCTATTGGCAATCTGCGAGCGCCGACGATTTATCGTCGCGACTTGAATGGGAGCATTTTATGCACCCCCGCGAACATGAACTCCCGCGAACATGATCCCCACGACGACGAACCGCCGGCGCTCGCAGACGGAAGGTTCCGATGCTGTGCGAACGGTTGTTGGGATGACGCTGCGTAGGCTACGCCGGGAGCTGGAACGGCTTCGCAGCCATTCGAAGGGCAAAGGATTCGCGACGACAAAGTAGCGTCTTGCATCTTCAGTAAGCTAACGCTGCTCGAGAGTCCCAAGCTTACATTTCCACTGAGCGAGCGCGGCCGGCCAGATCGAGGCGCAGTCGGCTGTCGCGTCGCGATTGTACCGTCGTTGCTCTACCTACACTGATGACATGTGCACCGGCATTCGAAACAGCCCTCTCGAGACTTTATTCGAGTCCAATAGACGACTTTATAGAGCGATAGACCGTCGTGACAAGAGTAGAGCTCACCTCTGTAGTGGCGTAAGCGGCGGCTTTATGTTCGTTGACGCCGCGTCGAGAACGACGAAATATACACGAAAAACATTAAACATATTTAATACAGCAGGCAGAAAGAAATACAAACATGGCAGGGACACGGACAAAGTAGAAGGCGCGCTACGAAATACATATACTTACAAAATACACTGGAAAAGACAAATAATTAGAGCTAAAAAACGGAAGATTGACATGGCGTCGACGCCGAAATAAGGCAATGCGCAGGGAAAGCAGCCGGCAAAACTGCAATAGTCCTATAGGCAGCTAAGGACGCTATTGTGATCGCGGGCGTATAGCCGCGGCGATGTACGGCCCGTTAACCTGGCTTAAGAAAATTCTCGCCCCGATCGAGTGCATGAATGACTGTCTTCCACTTTCCTACATCTGCAGTAAAAGAGAAAAGGTCGCGGGCCTATAGCCTAAGCAATATAAAACACCATTGAGCCGGCTAAAAAAAATTGGATGGTCACGAGTCTATAGCTCGAGAGACATACATCCCTCTATAGCCGGCTAAAGCACATTGAAAGGTTGGAGGCTATGGCTTTGGTGAGATAGACCACGATTGAGTCGGCTAAAGAAAATTCAATGGTCGCGATTCTATAGGTTTAGGGACATACACCGCTCTATAGGCGGCTAAAGCACATTGAAAGGTCGGAGGCCTATAGCTTTGGTGACATAAAACACTATAGAGACGGCTAAAGAAAATTCAATGGTCGCGAGTCTATAGATTTAGGGACATACACCGCTCTATAGCCGGCTAAAGCACATCGAAAGGTCGGAGGCCTATAGCTTTGGTGACATAAAACACTATAGAATCGGCTAAAGAAAATTGAATGGTCGCGAGTCTATAGATATAAGAACATAGACTTCTCTATAGCCGGCTAAAGCGCATTCAATAGTCGCGAATCTATAGCATTAAGGACATACATATTTATATAGCTCGCTAAAGGAAATTGAATAGTCGCGAGTCTATAGCTGCATAGTCATAAATTATTCTTTAGTCAGCTATAGAAATCAGAATGGTCAAGATTCTATAGCATTGAAGACATAGATTTTTCTATAGTTGTCTATAGCGTGTTTTATGGTTTCTTATGGCTGACCATAGAGGGCTATAGAAGGTGATAGCTCACCATAGGATTTTCCATAAACGTCCATAGACCATTTTCGTATGGGTGTTGGTGACCAGGGATTCAAAGTTTCTGTGATATAGCGTGTATTAGTGTTTACCCTTACACAACTGTCAAGTCTGAACTTATATTAAAAAACACTGGGTACGTATATATAAGAAATTGGGCAGATGAGGCCAGATACACATAAAATATTCACATATGGCACTTATATGTATAACTGGCCATAACCGCCAAATTCCTCATCTCCCTATATTCCGAATACTTTTGTAAAGTCGTATTTTGACGCAGAAATTAATTATCTAGCAGCCTCATATATTGCAATATTTTATGCAAAGCTACCGCTGCTGTAGGCTTTGCCGCAAAAAAGTAATCGAATACGTTACTCGTTACTTGCAAAATAAAGGAACGCGTTACCGACCTACGTGGCATAAACAGTAGAGAGTTTTAGGGAACCGTTTTTGCACATCCGATACGGTACGATGGGCCCTCCGGTACGAAGTGCGCATGCGCTTGTCTTCCGCGATCTTACCGTAATGAGCTGCTCGAACCGTAAGGCACGACCGGCACGACCAATGGCCGACATGGACGGTCTCGCTTGGTTAGCAAAACGGCCATTTCGCTGGCGGAGAGAGCGTGCCGTGGCTTCAAACATGAATAAAATAACTCGTGGTAGTACCTAGCAGGAGCGCCATAGGTGACAGCAGGTGCATAAAGTTGGAATCAGCAAATAAAAAAGACAATACAGATCGAAACGCAATAAGACATCCTTGATAGAAATAAATTAATGTTTAGCAGCAGCAAAAGTTGTCTGCTCAGTGGCGCAGTGGATTAAAGCGTCCATTTCCTGAGCTCGTAGGGGTGCGGTAGTGGAGTGTTCGAATCCCGCGGGGCATCTTTTTTTTTTTTCATATTTTAATTTGTTTTTATTTGATGTTTTCTTATATTTTAAGTTTTTTATATTTTAAGTTTTTTTTACATTTTAAGTTTTTTTACATTTTAAGTTTTTTTTACATTTTAAGTTTTTTACATTTTAAGTTTTTTATATTTTAAGTTTTTTTTTTCATATTTTAAGCTTTTTTTTTTTCCACACAAACGTTGAGATGTGCATTTCGAGCTCTTATCACCCGTTTTTACAGCTGCTTTATGACTGAGGGTTATCTGTAGTGTCAACAGAGTGAGCAACAGCCTTCTGGATCAAGGATCTGGATACTTTTTAGATTAAAAATTTTGCATGAATTAAAAATTTGTGTTCTAATGCTAATCACATATATTCTATAAAACGATCGAGCCCTTTAAATATTGGGTGATAGTTTTAATAAATGCACAGCAGTAAAGGTACAGGTTTTCCTTTATTAATTTTTTTTTTTCCGTGGTAGTACCGTACACGGCACAACGATCGGTTCGCGGGCGTCCGACCGTGATCGTCTGCTATCTTTACCGTAAGAGAGCAACATGAGCGCCGTATCTACCTCCGTCCCTCCACCTCCTCCTCGCAAGCGGGTTTCAGCGGAAGATCTTCCTACTTCGGGAGGTGTTAGGCCCTAATCCTTTTTTTACTCCGGCCCTAGGCTTGAACGCGGCGTCAAAAAACAATTCTCGTTGCGAGGAGCGAACGGATTGACCTCCTCGTAACTTTGTACAAGAAAAATGACCGCCTCAACCTGAGAAATGATTATATTTCTGTTATTTTTGTATTTTCTTCGCGATTTAATATTTCTAGTTTTATTTGTCCACAACTTTCTTAATACTCGACCCTGCAGTGGGCCTCGAGGGAAAGACACAGGATCGCTGGCAGACGACTTCGAATGTTGATGATAAGCGCGCGCGAGCGTGTTCTTATTTGTGTGTCAAATCGAGTTCGCTGTCGGCGACTTTTCAGCATATCAGGACGTGGTTGGAGTAAACATCATATTTGGTTGATGTAAAACACCAAAGCTTGCCCACTGAGAAGAACGTATGACTTACAAACCAAGTTATCATGTACGACCGAGGAACTATTTTATTCCCCGAGGATATATATCGAATAAACTAAAAAAACAAAAAACGGTGGCAAACGAGCCCCTGACACCCAGATTCAGCCGTTGGCTGTCAACGTCTCCGGGATGCGCAGCGCCGATCGGAGATGGGGCAGATCCTCCTTTGTGAACCTGAACTGCCGTACGACGTCCTCCTCGTCCATCGACGCCAAGTTGACCGTCCCATACCTTGCCGCCAACAAGTGCCTTCTCTTAGTACGCAGACAGTTGTACAAAATAACGTTTTGTAAATTGTTTTCGCCGAATAGAACCAACTCCAAGTCATCGTCAAAAAGATCGAGCGCCATTGTTGTCGGAAAGCTCGTCAGCTCCTTTAGCAGACGAACATTTTACAACTTCGCAGTGCCAGTGGCGACACGCCATGGAGCGCCAGGTTTTGTATTACGGAAGCGCATTCATTCGAGTAAAAAAACAAGACGAACTATAAGTAGGTATACATTGTTTTAGGTTCTCTATATTTATAGGATGCGATTTTTATTTACTTCAGTTTCTGCGATTTGTACAAACACACGCAAATTTGCTTTTCTCGATGAGGCCGATGCAGGTTTCCGTTGCCAGGGGGCGCGACCTGTACCGATCGTCTGCTATCGTCTGCAAATACGGTTCCCCCAAAGCCGTTTAGAGGCACACGATCGGTCGACTCGCCCAATCCCAGGTATCGATCGTTTTTGTATATCGATCGTATTTTGTTCCGGTTCCCTAAAACTCTCTAATGAAAGAAACGCTTTACCGTTACCGATAAAACGTAGTGCACGTTACTCTTGCATTAGTTCTTACTTGTAACTTGACTGCAGAAGCTTTTTTTTTTTGTTGACAGCGTTTTTTTTACATTGGGACATAAGGTGGGGGTGTTATTTTTGTTCTAAGGTGGGATCTTTGGGCGTGAGGAAAAGCCAAGCTAAACTTGTGAAGGTAAGTGGAATGAGTGCAATAATTAATGACTTGACGCCTACACGTTGTTTTAGTTTAAGTTCAGACTTAGCCAATAGCTAATGAGACCAATAGAGCATCGTGAAAAGCGTACGTCGCTTGGTCTTTTTTTCTTTATGACTGGTTCAGAAATAATAGAAGACTCACAGAAACAAGAGGACCACTTGGACGGTGCCCTTTTGACTGTTTGATTGGTCCCAGCAGCCAGCTCTTAGCGTCGTCTGCGTCAGGACTTAAAGAAAAACGAAGTAAAGAAACACGAAGAAAATGAAGGTATAAAAGGGTTGATAACTGGGCTAGTTGGAAGTTAGACATTTGTCGGCGCGTTCGTGTGCGCTAATACCGTCCAAAATGAAGGTATTTCTTTCAGGTCTCGAAAAGAAGATGTGACGAGTAAACTAACTGCTTTTCCCGTTACTTGAAATAAGTAACGAAAGTACGTCACCCGTTACGTTTTTACTTTTGAAAAGGTAACAAGTACGTTACTCTATTACCGAAAAAAGTAACCCGTAACGCTGTTACTTGTTAAGCGTTACTGTTAAGACTGGAAGCTACTTGCAGTTTTCTCCTGGGTGCATCGAGGAGTGGCCAGGCTCTTTAAATCGACCGCAATATTCGGTTTCTTAACCTGTCGCGCCACGAATTTTTGCAGCTTTGCTCACAGATGGTGCATTTTTTTGTACAATTTGCAAAGAGCGAACTTACCTGAGGAAAAAGTAAAGAAAGAAAAAGTCGTAGCTCCTATGGAAATACGGCGAAGTCAAAGGTCTTCAAACAATACGGCGCCGTTTCGCACGGGAGACAAGATATGGTGCGAGCGGTCGCGATGCCAACTGCGCCAACGAATGAGCATACGGCGCAGAGAGCCGGCGTCTTTAGCTGACAATCATTCCGACTCAAAAGCGGCTCGCGTTCCGCAGGCGGCGACTGTCGCTAAAGCAAAAACAGGTGTGGCAACAAAAAGGAACTGCAAAGCAGACGACATAAGTACCACGAAAAAAACAGTAAAATTAACCCGACAAGCCAAATTTTTAGTCGATTATGTGTCCATTCAATACGTTTTATTAGTAAAGATGATACAATAATGCATTGGCAACTGATATCAAAAACGCTCGCGCCTCTTTAGTGTCAAAAAATCGTCCGCTAAAGAAGTCGGCTCTCGGCGCTGTATGCTCGTTCGTTGGCGGCAGTTGCCGTCGCGACCGCTTGCGCCATCTTTTGTCTCCCGTTTGAGTTTGAATCGGCGCCGTATTGTTTGAAGACCGGTGGCTTCGCTATGTTTCCATAGCAGCGAAGCCTTTTTCTTTCTTTACTTTTTCCTCGCATCAGTTCGCTCGTTGCAAATTTTACAAACAAATTCCCCATCCGTGCGCAACGCTGAACGAGGTAGAGGTGCTTAGAGCGATAAACCGGGGTTCCAGTCTGCACTCGAAAGTGACCCCCATAAGGCCACTGCCATTGTACGCAAATTTGACAACTCGTCACGTGACCAAACCAAATACGTGACGTCAAAGGAAATATGGCAGCGCCCAGGCAGCGGCTGGCCCCAGCTGAGCCGGAGCTTTGGCTGGAGCTTGTCGGGTGCTTTGTTCGTTGTCGTTCGTCTCGGCGAGTTCATTTCAGACGCGGAAGCCGTCATATGAGGCCGGTCGAAAGCGGCTTCAGAGTTCAGCGTGATGTCTGACGTACGTATAACGTGAAAATACGGAGGAACGGTATGCATTTCGCTGGTGACCGACGGGGATATTGCCACGAAAGAGAAAATCGGCCCTACGTTGCTCGGACCTCGGATGGATTCGGATACCGCTAGGATAAATTTTAAGGCGACGTTTCTGTGCTCTCGTTGACCATCGGAATCTTCGAGGTCTGCAGTGAAGCGAGTGCAATATATTTGGATACACAGTTTAGCGACGGAAATTGCGTGAGTCATGCTTGGCCGTGTGCAATGGTGGTGCCACTTGGTACAAATGACCGAAGGCTGACTTTAGTTGTGCGGTGCACCGGAGAGCTGCCTTGAAGTCTGTAGTTCCCGTGACGTGCTAAATGATACTGTGCTGCTTCCCAAATTGTTCCGGCGTAGACGTGCACTTTCAAGGAGTACAGGTGTGTGGCGCACCAAAGAGCTGCCTTCGAGCTGGTAGTTCCTGTGCCGTGCTTTAGGTGATGCTGTGATGCTTTCTAAATTGTTCTCGCGTAGACATGCACTTTCACGGAGCACAGGTGTTGCAGTTGGTATTGCTTCCGCTGGTCTGTCGCACGTTTCGTCGACGCAAAAGGTTCATCAACACTCGTTATGCGAATTTCAAGCTGTATGGATATTTCATCGCGCGTGTTACCTACCCAGTCCACCCGTTCACGCCGCTTTGCGACGAGAGTCTGCAGCGGCTCATTACCAGAAAAGTGGTCCCACATCCATCTCAGTTCAGCTCGTCCACGGCTGTCGCCAAACCCCGAAGGAGAGGATTTATTCGGACAGAATGCCACTAAAGCAATGCAGCTTCTTTAGTGGTCAGGATAGACTCTCTTCTTTCTGTTTTGTTATATTGTCACGGATGCCTGCTCCAGTCCTATTTTCTATCAATGTTTACTATTCTTGAAAGTTCCAGGCCTTGCTCAGCTGTCGTCGTATGTTCTGGTGGAGGTGCTGCGCACTTTACCCATAGCCCTTCACTCTGTGCCGACCCTGGCGGCTCCTCAGCCGAGTTGCCCGATAACAAGGCACGAGTGGCGGATTATGTCGCGTTTCAAATTCCAAGCGAGCCGTGAAGCAAGTCCTATCCCGAGCCCGACAGAAAAACCGCAAGACGAGCGAGCACCACAATGACGAACTTCGGAAATACACCAGGAAGAACCTGAAATCCGAGCCAGTCGCTGCTACCAGCAAAAACCACCGGAATTCAGTCTTTTGCTAGAAAAACCGATGCTGACTAAGCCAACAGTGACAAACCTGTTGCAGCAAACCGCGTACGCTCCCACAGTCGTTTGCTTGCCCGTCGCACCTCGCAGTCCGAGGCCCTCACGCAAGTTGTATGAAGACGTCGAGGTCTGGATTGAACAATATGACCGTGTCGCCCGCCACAGTGGGTAGACGTACAACCAGCTCCTGCAGAACCTATACTTCTCGTGGAAGCAACTGCCAGGCACTGGTTTGAGAACTACGAATCCTCCTTAACGTCGTGGGAAGTTTGCAAGATCAAGCTGAAGTGCACATTCATCAGCCAACATTGACGAGAGAGAGAGAGCCGAATTCCTGATTCTGTCCAGGACACGGCCCCAACGAGAGCGTCTCCGCCTTCGTGGAGGATGTTTTGCACCTGATCGAGCACCCACGCCAACCCTAATGCTACAGAAGACAAAAAGCTAAGAATCCCATGTCCCCCATGTGAGGGACAACACTTTCGGCAGCCTTGTCCGCAACCCCACGACAACAATTGAAGGGTTCATATTACCGAGGCTTCCAACATTGAATGTACACAGCAGGCCCAAGCCTATCATTATCAACAACTCACCAGCGTCTCGACACTTGAGTCGTCCAGCTCCAACTTTGACGCCAGCTTCCCAGCCATCCGGGACATCATCCACAACGTTGTCCGGGAGGAGATAAGGAAGCTACTTCCTGCCATCGGTTGCCCGGCTTTTATTTTGTTTGCCGAGATTGTTTTGGAACGAATTCCACAGACCACCACCGGCTACCCGTTACTATTGAATGCCAATTCAAGGAGACACCCCAACGCCGAAACATTCCCGCCATCGGGAAGAACCAGTGTAGGTCTGCGCTGAACAAAGTACACCAAGAAAAACGGAGGGGCAGCAAATGGTCGGCCGAAAACCACTCTGCTATCATTGCATGAGGCCGACCATGTAAGGGTTGGGCAGAAATACTCGAAAATGTATTTGGAAATACAAATACTGGGATACATTAAAATAGTAGCTAAAATACTGATACTAAAATATATCTGTATACATTATCGCGATACGTATCGGAAATACATTTCAGATAGGGGCAAAAAGTAGTTGGAAATGCAAGTACAGGAATACATTTTAGGAAGCGCAGAGATACAAATACAGAAATACAGATACTGCAATACATTTTTCAAATTTGTTTAAGGCGCGAACTGAGATGAAGCTTTAAGTTTGAAGTGGAAGTTTTTGTTCCCGAAATTACTTTTCTGTAGGCTTGGCACTTCGCCTTGAAGGTAGTGGTTTCGGATGGCGAGGAGTCTTCAATGGGCTCAAAAAAAACGTTCCATCACGGACTGACCGCGGTCCCTTCCCTGACAGCCTGTCTGTCTGACGAGGGATCTGAAAAGACTTCGACCTCTACATATAATCTATGTCACCCTAAGTCCCATAAAAACGTCACAACGCCTCTGTCCAATAAAGATGCCCCTGTCAACATTGATCACATGACGTCACGGTGGAATAAACTGGTATTCTTTATCTGTAAGTGTGTCCTTGAACATGAAACTTTACCACAGTGCGGTTTGAAAGGACAATACGTACTTTTGTTGTAGGTTACCTCGTTGCAGGTTGTGCAGGCATTGTCATTTGAAATGTCCGAGAATAGTGGACCACCCGAAGCATTCTGGAACACGTGTCTTATAGTCTGTTACGGTTGAAAAAAAAAAACGATACGTTGGCATCCCTGTTGTGAAGGTTTTTTTTTCTGCCGACCTTCCGCTACCGACGCATGAATTGCAGTCCTCAAGTCTTTCCTAGCATCATCCAAACAGAGACCTCGCGGATTGCTACCTGATATCGCCGACACAGGTGCGAGCTCTCTGAGAAACAGCGCGCTCGAGACGAGTCGCATGTGTACGAAGTCTGGATCGGCACAGCGAGGCCACGTCTGGCCTCCTTCCTGGGTTTCGGATCACCAGAGCAGCGGGTCACGTTGGCTGATGACGTACCCTTAAGCCGTGTAATACTGTGGGCGCAGCCGCAGACACATTCGAATATGTCTTGAACTTCACTGCGTGACTCATCCTACTATTTCAAGCCAACCACCGCCAGGCTCGTGCTGCAACGGACTGTGTCTCAGCTTTGCCGGCTTGGTGTACTGTGTACGCTAAGGCAAGAGAGACGGTTAACTGGGGGAACTGGATGCCAGGAAACAATGACTCAAGAAATTCCTACCTAAGGACCTGCGGAAGAAGATGGTCTGACTCCACTCCTGGCACGTCACCTCGTTCGAGTCCCCGACTGCGCAACACTTCTTAGAAGAGAGAAGAGGACGCATAGAAAAATAGGTTGGAGAACCGAAAGGAGCCTTCGTCAGCATAGTAACAATGCCCCAGTATCACCTTAAGCCTAATGCCCTCAAAATTAAAAAAAAAAGCGTTTCAATGTTTTTTTGTTTTTTTTTTGGTTGGGGGGTATATTATAAGAAATGTAACGAAATACATTTCATCCTGATTGTATCGCGCTAGAAAGAAACATTCCAAATGTATTTCGATGCAGGAATACAGATACTGGTGAAAAGAATGTATCGCGAAACAGAAATATAGAAACGAAATGTATTTCTGAAATACTATCGCGACACATTTGTATCGCGATCTTTCCCAACTATGGACCTTGTCTACTGGGGTTTTCCGTACCAATAAATTGGCCTGCAAGGGTTCGTGCCGAACGACCCCCGACCACGTTTCGAGGAGCGATCCCGGGACATTGAGGATTATCTTCGGCGGCCTTTGTCCCTGGTGTCAACATTACCCCGAAGCTCCTGATTCCCTTCACGCTGACAGGAGGTAAGCACGAGAAGGCAGGTGAGCGGCAATGCAAGGACAGTTGATTTGGTGTCGGTTGTCGTCCAAGGAAATGCCTAATAATTTGCTGACACTAATTATCTGTGTTCACGCCACGAAGCACACAATTTTCAACTTTGAGGGAGAATGCCGTTGAGTGACTTGAAGAAAAAGAATGGTTGGTTGTTCTCAAAAATGGATACCAAACATCACCCGACTTCACTTTGCCACACGGGACTTACACAAGTTGCAGTGGTCGCGGGATGCAGAAGAAATAGCTATTACAAATTGGAAGTGAAATGGCTTGGATAGCAAACATACATTATTGCCAGCCATCAAGTCAACAGTACAGCAAAAGGCACAGTCACGTAAGCAATACATGCCCCAGGTTGCAGCATTGACGCACAAAACTACCAGGAAAATGGGCGGATTAGAAGCCAGCCCTGCAGCTTCAGTGCATCAGATGGCAGTGGCCTCAGATGACGTATGATTACAAGACGGCTTCAAGCAGTCAAAGTTGCCACTCGACCAAACTGAACACCGACGTGCCAGGAGCGTCATCCGACAACAAGGAGCACAGGTACTACGAGTGAACGCCTGACACGAGACTGTCGCAGAAAGAACTCGTTATGGAACCATTTGCCAAGATTAAATAATTATGTAATCAAGTGGAAATAAACATATTTGATAAACAAACCAAATAAACACGCTTGCCTTTACGCCTTCAGAGTCAATACACCAAGAGTTGTGTTCACTGCACGCGCTGGACCTTCTAAGGACACTCGCATCTCTGACCCTTCAATATTAATTAATGGGACATACCAGACTGGCAGACTTGTTGCATGGGGCTGCACTCATTCCACCTCTCCTGAACATGTGTTGCAACCGAAAACCAACTCCAGTGATGTAAAAATGTTATTTATTACTTTTTTTCCCTCCAGGGGCCTTTTTAGGCGTTGCAGAGAGGATGCGTAAAACTAGACACATGATAACAACATCAAAGCACACTGACATTAATCAGCACAAAACAAGCCCAGCTATCGAAAGTAAGTACTACACTCTTAAAAAATAATTATTGCCGTAACTTGTTAATTGCAAAAACAAACACACATCTAAGCATCTAGTATAAAAGTATGTGTTGATGCATTGTTATATAGCAGGACACTTCCTATACGTATGACACAATGGGCCCTTTGTAAAACTCCATCAGTGAACACAAGTGTCACCATTTGTTTTTGGGTGTAAAGCACACGAATGGGCACCAGTTCAGGTCGAACGCTAATGCAGCATTCAAGTCCAATAGGCGCTGAGCCGAGTTCACAGTGATGGCGGACATAACATTCGTGTTGAACAAATGCCCAAAGTATGAAGGCCTTGGGTAGCTATAGTAGCTGCTGTAATTCGTTTCATCACAATTTGGCAAACGGCGAAGGCTACAGTCTCGGTGAGTCAATATCTACGTTGGAGAGAGGCACATGACAAAATATCATCATAGTGCTCGTCTGCACAGATTTGTCACACACACCATCACTTTCTCTTCCTGATTGGCTCGAGGGGGCTGTGGCGGTTGCCCTTTTCCAAGTTATGGTGAAACGAAGTACAGGCAGCCCACACTTTTGAAAAAAATCTATTGAGGAGACCGAAAGGAATGGCAGTCAACATTTTTCAACAAGACTGCTTTTCGAGCAAGGGATGAACACAAATATGAATCATCTTGTCCAGGTAATTAGAACAAGTAAATAATTGACCGACTAATACAATGCACTCTTGATGAAAAAATTATTGCTGCAATAAATCCTACGAAAGAGAAAAATGTGCAGTCAATCTATGCGTACTTACACCAAAACGGTCGTTCTTATAGCAAGTCGAATAGCTTTGAAGCAGGTGCCTATAACGATTTGTGCATTCCCTCACTCAATAAAACGTCATCTTCGCAGCTGAAAATAAGTGTGCACTTCGCACTCACAAAAAATAAAAAAGCGATCGAATGTAGCATCGTCGATTAGCTCAAAAGGTAATAGATCGCAGCAGCTTCCGGTGACGCAGGGCTGAAACAACTTCCCCCAGGCCCTAACGCAACGTATACCTTTCGCTTCGATTCACAAACATTCCAACGTTCAAACGAAGCTAGGAAATGAAAATATTTTACGTAGAAGTTATATCGTAAATTTATTGACTAGTACAAAACCTAAAGGTCGCAGGAGCTTCCTCGCTAAACGTTGGCTGTGATTATGCAGTTACCCAGGGCTGAAACAAATTCCCCTAGGCCCTACGTCCGACGCATACATTTCACGTCGATTCTCAGACATTCCAACGTTCAAACAAAGCTAAGAGAATGCGAACATTTTGTGCTAAAAGCACTCAAAGTTCTATCTATCCTCGAACACATCCGGGAATCCGAGCACCGGTTCGGCGATACGGAGTTAATGCTGTCTCACAGGCGTTAATATCGAGATGACCCAGAGAGATCTTGCGCAATAACGGTATAAAGTCTCATTGCCTCATATCTTCACATTATACTCCCGTCAGCGAGCACAAAGAAGCCCGAAGTCGTCCGAGAGCAGCTGCACATGACGGCTACCGCTCACCGAACAAACTCGCCTCCGCCAGCTCTGGGCGCTGCCATCTTACCGATGACGTCAAGGCTCTTGTGAGGTCATTTGACGAGTGGTCTCTTTTGCGTACAACATGGCGGCAACCGGGTGGGTGCCACTTCCGAACTTCCGGTTTATCACTCTAAGCCCGTCACCTCGTTGTTAACGCTCTACAAAATCGGAACGCAATAGGTTAAGAAACCTATTTTTGCGGTCGATTTAAAGAGCCTGGCCGCTCCTCAGGACACCCAGTAGAAATAATTACATGCCTCCAATGTTGATCATAGGCACCCGCTGAGGTTGCCAAAGCACAGGATACGCGCTGGGTTTCTGCTATTGTTAGGGCTCGGCTATTTTCGACATGACCACGATTATACAAGGGCAACTACCCGAATACTTGTCCAGCTTTTGATTATTATGAGCCCAAATCCAGTGTTCATGCAATGTTCGGGTCCAATCTATTAGCCTCATTCAAATACATCACTGGCGGATTAGTGGCAAAAAGTATATGTATCGCCGCCTGGTGTTGTTTTTTTTTTTTTTTTTTTTTACAATTCAGAGTGGTGATATGTAAACTTCCTCTGCTGGTGCAGGAACGTGGAATGCCAAACTTCTATGCACTTTGTAAAATAAGAATTCAGTTGTGTGCATGTTTATGCAGCCTAGAACTTGGTCTTCCTCAACGGGCGACGAGTTTCCCAGCTGTAGGTGGGAAATTTAGCCAGTGCAGTACAACCGCTAGCCTGGGGTCTTTAACGTGCACCACGCAGTAGTAATACACGACCGCACGCCGGTATGATGCTCATCCAGATCGAAACGCTCAGGGGTGGGGTGATGTGCGCTAGCCCGCTCGGCCACCGATCACCCCTATGCACTATGAAGATGAAAACATAATCGCGTGGGTAGCATGTGCACTACTCATAGTAAGGAAAAGAGAACCGCCCCTAGGGAGCTTCTCACCGCGAATAATGCGACCAGCGGTGGCGCAACCCCCGCGCTACGTAATCAGGTTTGCCAAATAGATATTTAAAGAAAACGTTAACTTTCACCCTTGAAATTACACCGACACAAATAGCTTTCTTGGTCATTCGGTTGCCTGCCAGTATGCTTCCACTAGTGTCAGTAAACTGGTGTAAAGTGAGAACTATTCTATGTGAATATCGTTGTACCACCGCTTTATGCCGTAAAAATAATTTAACTTTTCGCAAAACTAGAACAAAAAAAAAAAAAATTGGAGAAGTTTTCCCGGGTGCACAAATAACAAACAGTTTATTCTTTTAAGAATTAAAAATTTTGTTCGGATATGTTGTCGATTTTGCCCAAGAGCGCCATACTCTCGAAATTACAAAAAGCGTGCTTTTTACTAGCCTGAACGAAAAAGATGAATATGTTATAGATGTTGCTGCATTGCTTGGCCGCTCGCTCCTTCATTGCCTAAAGACATTTGGGGACCGGTGCTCGTCGATTGAATTAATGTCAACGTCGCTTGAGTATGGTCAATAGGGAAAATGTTCAATGTTATGACCGATGCTTCCGTTCCATCAAACTCCGCCACTGTCATTGAGTGCTATCACTTGTAGCTGCGCAGAAAACTGCCACTATACGGACAGCTAGCGTTGTTCCGCACGTCGATGGGGACCGGATCGATGCATTCAGCGAGAAGTTAAACAAAGAATATAAACATGTTTAGACGTGGCGGCATCGCTCGGTCGCAGACTTTCCCACTCCTGTGTCTTGTACTTCTTTCATTTTATTTTATCTCGATGGTAGTCTCGTTTCTTGGTGGCTGGCACGTTTCCCTTTGTCTTTTGTTTGCTAAACCATCATTTGTGCGAATATTCGCCTCCTCTCCCAACTGTCCACCTACATCGTACTATTTATTTTCTTTTTCTCCCTGTCTTGCCCCAAACCAGGGAAGAACCACCGCTCGTCTTTTTCTATCTCCTATTTGTTTAACCTGGCCTCTTATCGCTTCTTATGATCTTTTATTATCATCATTCACTCTGGTTTTTTTGCTTTCCTTGATTATATTTACCTTTCCGTCCAATTATATTTCGCTCTACTTCTTCGCCTTCCATTTTTTTCATTCTCATTCGCTTCTAATCTCGCTGTACTCCCTAGTCCAATTACCGTTTTGCAAATTTAAACTTACTCTTCTTCGTGTCCCTCCCGCACTATATCCGCGTCTCTTTCCGCTGTCTGATCTCCTCCGTTCTTGGTCACCGGTTACGTTGTCTGAGCCTCGTTACAGTGTGCGGCTTTCCAAAAGTTCACCAAGCAACATTGCACGTTGAAACTTTTTTGAGGATTGTGTTAAAACAAACCTAATGCAAATTAAAAAAAAAAAAAGAAGGAATGCCGAAATGTTAGGCTGGGTGGCGCAAGCTGCCGCACGTTAGAAAAGGTATAGCCATATTATCACCATCCATCCATTCATCCATCCATCCTTGGGCACGAAGCGTGCCATTGGTTCCGAGTCCTCACAGAACGCTGCCGCAACGCTCCTTTTCTATACAAGCTGAGCCAAGTTCACGTCGAACACTGAAGCCATTGCCGTGTCCAATGCTTGCACAGAGTCAGTGCCAAAACGACGGCGGATTCGGATGAATGGTGCAGCAGCTACGAAATGGCGGGGAGGTTAGAAACTGGTCTACTTAACGTGCACCTAATCCGCGACGACATTGTAGCATCTGTGCTAATGTGCTTCTGGTACCATAAAAAAGACGCCGGACAGGCACGGACAGACAGAAGTAGACGCAACAAGCATCAGGCTTCGGCGACCGAACGGCTACATCGAGTGATGTCCACTACAATTTCTTTAGTCCCGTTTATATTGTACATAAAATAGGTTTGGTACCATATAGCTGGTTCCAACAACATTAACTTTCATTTTCCTTGACCCTCCGCCGGTCAAATCTTTACTGTTTTTTTTAGTTTATATCGACACCAACATATTAAAATTTATCAGCAAAAAAAAAAAAATCTGCGGACGCATTTAAATTTTAGATTTCTCGCACATTTTCACCAACTTACTCAAAGGAACGCCGAAGAGGTTCATGAAAACAAAAAAGTTGGAGGTGAATTCTAGATTATTTGTTACCCTTGATTCTGAATATCACGGTCGTTTTCCCCAAAGATGTAGCTAAACAAGAAAAAACCACAAAAACCTCATATTAGTTGTTGTATCATACTCAGATCATTTTGCCGCCAAGCGCATGTCGCTGGGGTGGGCGGCGCGTGCAATAGCAAGCTTGCCTGGTATATTCGCCATCACCGACACTTTTAGTGACGTCATTTTCTGACCTTTTTGAAAATAGGGAGGGTGTGCTGAAGATGTTGAAGATGCGCTGAAGATGCGTGAGGGCGGAGACTCCGAAAACCATGGAGGTGACGTCACGCTCGCAAAAGGAGGGGCTTCAGCGGTACCTTGAAAATTATTTTCTGCAGCCTCCGTGCACCAAAGTGAAAACAAATATCGATATTCGTGATCGAGTAAAGACGATTTAAGAAGTTTCCTCAAATACAGGACCCCTTTACTTTCCCATTAAATCTCAAATGATCTCTCCTCTTCCGCCATTCTTGTCTTTAGCGACATTGAGCTACGTTAAAATCGCGGCATCGGACTCCTCTCTTCCTCCTTTTACGCATATTTGTTCTTGTTTCCACCTCTATTTGATCTACCGTTGCTTCATCCGTCATTCCCCTGCTGCCCGACACTCCTTGCTAATGAAGATGATCTTTTGCACAATTCGGACCGAACGTTCTTCTGTCAAGACAATCACCTCCAACATAGTTTGTGTGTGTGTGTGTGTGTGTGTGTAACGACGATGATATCCAAGTTAAGAACCTTTGGCAACAGAAGGAAAGTGAGAGCTTCACGCAGGCGAGTCATCAAGCTCCTCTAATTAATTCTTCCATTTCTACTTAATATTCGTGTCAAGTGAAGCTGCTCGCTGAGAGAACCCTGTCTGACTCCAATCCGAATTTGTTTTGCTTCAGGACATTTCGTTTTCATAACTTTTCCTCTATTGTAGTATTTTTTTTTTTTGTAATTTATATCATTTGGTTGTTTTTGGAGCTCGTTTTTTTTGGGGTTATATAAGTAGCATTTTTTTCGCTTATGGTCTTCTTGTCTTACACAGAGGCCACGGCGTTCTGTAAAATTTAGAGGATATGAAATTTGTATTAAGATAAAACAACGAGATCATTACGGCTGAGGCCCCATGGCGGAAATTTTAAATTCGCCGGCCGGTGCGCTTTTAATTTTATTTATTATAAAAATATATATATAAACATGTCGCTTGAAGACTATTGACTTTGAGTTTACAGACAGCTTCCAAAATTAGTTCTTTGTTAATATTATTTAAAAACAAACGTTACAAAACAAAATAAACAGAATAAAGCGACACGCTCTGTTTATTTCGTTTTGCCTTTATTACTCGTGCTGTTAGCGTGTTTATTTATTTTTAAACTTGATTACAAGACGGCCCAGAGTTTTTGATTTCACGTTATTATTATTTTAGATGTTTAAAGATAGGCCCTATTACCGACGAAAACTAATTTAATTTTGAAAAATATTGCAATAAATCATTGTAGAACATTTAATAGGATCGGCGAACTAAAATACTGTTATTTATTCTGGTTTAAGATTTTTTATGATAGACACGAATCAACAACAGCATATCAGTTGCACTCTACGAAGATATAATTTCGTAAGAGAAATGCGTTGCTGTTTCCAATCCAGGCACATGCTCAATATATTTGTCAGACACCAAGGAAAACATTCCCTAGCCTACAGTCGCTTTAGAACGGGTCTTTTTTATATTCATTTGATTTAAAAGTGTAAGCAATCTTTTAGATATATTTACCAACTACAACACACAAACAAATAATATTATTAAAACATCTGAGACTGCAGCGCCAAACAATCATTGAAATGTCAAATGGAAGGAAACTCCTTCGGCTTTCCTTCAATTTTTACGCACTGCAGCCTCAGGTATGAGGTAATTATTAATTAACAGAAGCCTTCATGCACACTCACTTTTTACACAATACATAAAAGAACTAAAACTAAGGCCACATATTCTTTTCTTTTAACGAGCACATTTTTTTTAGACTTTCACTAACGAGAACAACTTCATCCTTTCCAGATGAAAATCTCGACTATTTCTTCCCCAGTAATACGGGAAGAAATTTCCCTTCATTTCTTGTTTGTGTCATTAGCGCATTCCCCAGTTTTAGGCAGTGATTCAAAAACAATGAAGGCAGTACCTATTCTGGATTAGAACGTTTGAGGATAAGGAGATGTTGAAGGTGGGACATTAATTGTGGGAGACTCGGATATACCGAGGGGAATACACAAAATAAACAAAACGCCCTAAGATTTGAGTAAATTGGAAGAAAATTAATAAATAATTGATGAGTTATTTTGTTCATCAACGGCCTAATTAATGCACAGATTATCTATAGCTTAGACGTAAAAGAAATGATAACATCTACAAAGCATTTTAGGGCACTTAGTAAAGAAATTTCTTGCGTGAATATTTAACAAGCGGGAAAATATGCTTTCTTAAGGTGCGTCTAATCTCTCGGCTTGTTGATACATTTAAGTCAGTGCGGCCTCACTGGAAGCCTGTGCCTTCTATCGTACAACAGGCAATAATAACGCACGAATGCACCTCGGCCCGATGCTCATCAAGGCTGAGGTAGGCAGGAGTTGGGATGGAGGCAAGGACTCCTGGGTTTAGCAGCGCGAAATCTCATTCTACGCGCTTGTGCACGCCCTTTTGTGCATGGCCGTGTTTTTAAGTGCTTATAAACAAGACGTAATTTTGTTATTAAAACAACTCGTGGTTCGGGATTCCTCGGTGTCAATTTTGTTTATATGTGTTCAGTAGAGCAGGGTTAAATAATACAAGTATAACCACCAATGAAATGAGCGTAAATAGAAATTAATATATGATACTGACTACGTTACATGTACATGATGCAATCCCATAATGATGCCACTCACTAATCACGAGGAAATAGTTGTCTAGACATCCAAGTTTTGTCAAGTGGTAAAAGGCTTACAAGCTAATTAGAGTCAAGTCGCTCATTATTACATAAGCAAGAAAGTGCGACGTTAATATTCACTAAACATTTATCGTCGGCAACCATGGGATTCAATTAAAGTGTTTGTGGAGATATTCCGACGAAGGGGAGAGTCACTTTGGTCATAACCGTTACTTAAAAAAAATAGTGCGAGTACGGCGCCGTGCGCGAGTTATGTGGCATTCTTGAATTAAAGGCTTAAAAATAATGTATACCATATCTTGTGTCTTTATAATAACAGCAGTTAACCAGCCTACCTTGTTTTCACTGTCATATTTTCTAAAGGGCAGAAATGAACAAATACTTCAAAATAAACCAACGCCCCTTTGGTCCGCACAGGGTGAAGATAGCGGAACGGAGGATACCTTTATGTACGGTATTGTACTAAATCTCGGATTGCTTTCAACGGAACTCCCTATTCCTCAAAATCTTCCCGTCCGTTCTTTTGTTTCTTTGCTGACTACAACGGGTTAATTGAAGGGACGTGACCCTACACATGATTAATATCTGCCCTAAATTAGCCCCGCAGGGGGCACCTGTCCCTATTGAAAATATTTCTAAAGGGCCCGTCAGCCTTGAAGGATTATGGGACCGCACAGGCCTTCAAAACCCTTCAAAATACCCTACAGAAAAACCCTTCAGGGATACCCCATAGAAAACCCTTTAGCCCCATAGCCCTTCAACCCGTCAGACCCTTCAGCCCGTCAACCCTTTGGACACCCAAATGACTGCGAACCATACACAAAAATGCAGTTCAAAACATTATTGAAAATTTATTGCAGACATTTAGTTTTACATCCTTATTATAAATCAAAAAGGCGGTAAAAAGCAACGTTTGTTCAAACCCGGCGCAAGGAGCTGTAGACGAAAGAGGTCATATCAAATAGGGACAACTGACCTCTTCATCACAAAGAAAAATATCGTTCAAAGTACTCACAATGCCGCTGGGTATATTCCTGATGTACGGTAGTTCAGCTAATAAAAACCGAGCAGGTGAACATCACGGACACATACACAGTCTCAGTAAGCACGTTTAGCGAAAACCACGAACTCGCAAGCAGCACCCGCCACCGTTGCGAAAATCCTGAGCACAGTCACGGTTTCGTCCATGATGACGTCGCGCCTGCGTCTTCGGCGTATTTTTTGCTCGCTGGATGCTTCTGAGGTCGAACGGACGAAGAGGCGCAAGGAACAAGTCCGGACAGCGGCCGTCATCCACCGTCTCAGGACCCACAGTGCCATAATCCCGGTGCGCAGGCAGAACATGCGGTGGGACGCTGACCCCGACTGCCAGGCTTCCAGCGAGTAAGCCGACACCGGCCACAATCTCCTTGAATGCGCTGAACACGATGGCGCTCGAGCAGTGCTGAAGGTGGCCAAAGCCGAACTGGAGTTCACCTGCGTAACCAAGGAAGAAACTTAAATGTAAACATTTTCGACGGACATCCGTCTGGTTAGGAATGGTATATAAAACTTCAACTTAAACTCTAACCAAGCTTTATTAAAAGCAAAACTCCCGACGTTTCGGACCCAACTCGGTCCCTTGATCACGGGTGACTGTTTTGGTCCAGAGGAACGGCCTGCCCACGAACCCGAACACCCCCGGGTGCTTTCCGGATTATCCCTCTTAAACCCGAAACGTAGCTGCTGGGAAGGGTCCCCGGCGACCGGTTTACGTTGCCACGTGTGCATTGGATATGCCACAACTCTAACAGGAAGGCGCCTTCGCCAGTTTCTCTTCATTCCGAGGATGGAGTTGTTGTCGAGGTCAATGGAGTGGTTTGTCTTCTCGACGTGTTCAGCCAGCGCGCTTCCCTCCACATTCTTCTTCACGATGTCGTAGCGGTGGCGCCGCAGGCGCTCTGGATAGTTTTTCGTTTACCCAACGTACGACGCGGGGCACTCACCGCAGGGAATTTCGTAAACCAGTCCCTGAGCCCTCTCCCTCGGAACTGCACGGATCCAAACAGATCAAGGGGCGAGCTCTCAAAGCCATGCTCACCTTTCTGGAGGAAACAGGTCCGTTCCAGATATCCACAGCGGTAAGAAGCAAACCGCACACGAGTGGAAAGAAAATGGCTATAGCGGCATCCTGGCCTCCTCACACCACTCTCTCCCGCCCACCGCTGGCCAGGCATCCCTGTACCCTCTCCCCATCGCTTGGCGTAGAGGCGCAATGCTTTTTGGGGACCGTCCCCCGGAGGAACCGGTTCCCGGAACGAGTCGCTCCCGTGCGCGTCCCTGTTCCTGGAAAACGCACTGCTCTCGGCTTTTTTTTTATTTATTTATGGTTGCACGAATTTCGCCTCGAGCGGACAGGACTGCGTTCGCCTCAAAACGCCGCTCGGCCAACACCACTCGGCCGGCGCCTCGTCAATTCTCCACATGGGGCGGTCACCCTCGTTGGCCTCCTTGGCGACCGAACAGCCGGGGAGTGACAGACAGGTCCAGGAGCCCACTCGTATTTGATAAAAGGGCAGTGATAAAAATAGGACCGTACACACATACGATCGGCATTCACCAAATAATGTAAACGACTAAATTTTCGCAAGGACCTAATTTTCGCGAATTTCGCGAATCGCTTACATTTCGCGAAAAATACGTCCCGCGAAGAATTCGCGCAATATCAGAAATTCCTGAAGTCCCCTTCACACCCTTTAAAAAATCCTGAAGTCTTATCACAGCGATTTTCATTAGGGGTGAAAGCAGGTGCTTGGTGAGTGCCGTCACCACGGACCCCGAGCCATGCGGGTTCGCCCGCCCACGTCTGGCTGTGCGTGGCTTTCCTGTTTCCGAGGAAAAGGGCATCCTGGTGGTTGAACCGGGCCCGGGGTAGGTTTGAACCCTTCGGGGCCCCCGAGGGAGGCAATACACCACTTTGGCCTCCTCTTCTCGTAGACGGGAGTCCTGGTAAGGCCCGGCCAGAATGACTCCGTCTAGTCGCCTTTTCTTCTACTGCCTTCTCCTATAGTTCACTTTTACCTTTCCTGTTTCCTTTACTTCTCACACATTTTTCTTACTGTCTTTTCAACCCTTTTTGATGGCAAGGGCTAACCTTGGGTGGCGATGGACTTCTGTATTGACCCACACTTGGGAATAGTTTCCCGGCAGCACTATTAGCGTAGTGTCTCCAGCCGAGCCCTTCTTGTTATGGTGCGTTACCTAACCTTTTGTTGGGCTCGGTGGGGGGCGGTGCACCGCGGATTCTCAACACTCTTTGCCCTGCTATGGCGCCCCACCCCTCTAAACCCCGTCTAGGACAGGCCCTTAAAAGGCGCTGCCCTGAACATAAACCCATTGACAAATATCCCGAGATAGAATCCTTTACAAAGTTTGTTGTTCACTCTCTTGATGAACAGAAGTCAGTTGCGAATATGTCACCTTTCGTTGTGGCCAAAGTTCTAGAGCACCTTGTCGGGTTTTTCTAAAAGGCACAAAAAACTGTACTCTGGAGACCTCCTTGTGGAGGTAAACACCAAACAACAAAGCGAAGAACTCCTCAACCTGGCCACCATTGTTGATGTAAAGGTATCGGTGAGTCCTCATCACATCGTTTAGTGTAGAGACTATGAATCTGTATGAATGCATGTACGTGTATATTTTTTTCTGCTGCTGTTGGGGGGCAGGGGCTCGTCAAACAACACTGAGTTGCTTTTTTCTCTGCCTCCCCTCTCCAAGCGGAGAGAAATAAAGACTTTTGACTTTGTGACTTGACTTAACACCATTCGTGGAGTCCTCTCTGTGGAGGACTTTTTGGACACAAGTGAAGAAGAACTCCTCGAGGTATTCAAAAGTTCCGGCATTGTCGCTGTTAAACGCATCATGTTCCAGAAAGATGGTGAACGAATGCCTTCTAAGCATGTTATTCTGACCTTTGAAGAACACACACTCCTAGAGACCGCCAAGGCAGGATACCTGAACTGCCGCATTCGCCCTTACGTCCCCAGTTCCCAGCGGAGCTTCCGCTGCCAACGTTTTGGTCACGGAGCACGCAGCTGCCGAGGGAAGAAGACCTGTGCAAAGTATGGCAGTCAGAGCCATGTCTCTGACATTTGTGAGGAGGCTGTGGGCCATTGTGTTAATTGCGGTGGACCACACCCCGCCTATTATCGTACCTGTCCCTAGGGGAAGCAAGAAAAAGACACCCTTACCATTAAAGTGAAGGAGAACATATCGTATTCGGGAGCTAAAAAAAACGATTCTCCTTGGTATCAAAGGGGAGTTTTGCCGAAGTGGTGAGAACCAGGGGCCCTGCACCATGCTCGGAGTCGAGGGCCATCCAGGTCTCTCCCAAGATCTGGGCGGCCGACCTCAGGGCCTCCGCTCTCCGACTGGGGCAGCAGCAGCTTCCCCAAGTTCCTGGTGGTAGAACGCGTGCTGCCCCTCCACCCCAGGACAGGCCGGCAGCAGCCGCGCCTTCCCCTTCTCCTAGGTCCCCTCCTAGGGAGAAGGAGCGAGTTTCTCGATCTTGCTCGCTGGAGAGGGCCCCCCTACCAAAGAATCAGCATGGAGGCCATGCAGCTCCAGTGAAAGGAGGGGACAAGACGAGCTTGGGTGACCCCTTGTCCAGCTTGTTCATCGCACCTCCAGCCGGCCGTGGCCGGGGCTTGCCCTCCCATGGGGCCAGGCCGGATATACTCCGTATCTACTCTAATGGACATTTCTCGAGAGAGGGAGATGCCAACAGATGTTGACACTCTGTCCACTCCTGGGTCCGACCAGGATGGCATGGAATGTGAGACGCCCTCCCGCAAATCCAAAAAGAAACAGCCTGAAGTACCGTATTGAAGTAGCCGTATTGTTGTCATATCTTCTACCTAAATTTCGTTGGCTCTCCATGGTTTTATTTAATTTACTATGTTTCACTCAATATATATTTACACATTTGCAAGCTTCTTAACAGATGACTAAGCTACATTTTATGCAATGGAGCTGTTGCGGTATTTAAGAAATATTGAAGATGTTAACTATTTTATTAATTAGTGTTGACCCATCGCTCTTGAATTGCAAGAAACCCAACTTCAATCAAAATTTTTTAACAATTTAGGACATCATCAGGTTTTTAGGAAAGACCGTCCAGCTTCCCCTCTTTCTGGTGGTGTTGCAGTGGTTGTGCAGAGGGGAGTCGCTTGCTCTCAAGTTCCACTCTGCACGCCTCTGGAAGCTGTTGCAGTGCGTCTCCAGGTGAACCGCCTTGTAAAAGTTGTCTCTTTATACTTCCCACCAAATGTTCCACTGAATATTCAAGAGCTGCAGGGATTTACAGGACAGCTTTCTCATCCTTTTGTTTTAATTTTAGGTGATTTTAATGGTCATAATCCTATGTGGGGTAGTACCCGTCAGAACTCAGGTGGTGGTGTAATTGAACGTTTTTTATTCTCTTCTGGGCTGTGCCTTCTAAACGGGAGAGAGCCAACTTGTTTTTAGTGCGGTACACAACTCATTCACATTCATTTACCTTTCTATTACTTCACCTTCATTACTTCCTTGCTTTTCCTGGAAGGTTCTTCATGGCCCCTTTGGAAGTGATCAGTATCCAGTTATTTTAGAAACTACCGTTCCATTGCGTAATCGTTTAAAGCGGGTCCCTAGGTGGAAGCTATACAAGGCTGACTGGACGATTTTTAATCGTCACTCCACTTTATATCCTTCGATTCTTCTTCTATGTCTCCTGAGAACGCTACATTTCATGTGACTGAGCAGATACTAAGGGCGGCTCAGCAGTTCATTCCGCAAACATCTGGTAATATACCCAAAAATTGGAAACCTTGTTGGAAGAGCAGTGTGCCACACCCCGGACGGACCAAAATAAGGTGTGGGCCGGTTTCGCAGATACCCCCCTTCACGCAACCTTGTTCAGTTCAAACGACGAAAAGCTAAGGCTCGTTGGACTAGGAAGCAAGCAAAGCGGAAGTCGGTAATGAAGTATCTCACTTCTCTAACTAGTTTTGTCCCGGCAAAAGAGGCCTGGGACAGATATTGAAAAGTAATAGAGATATAGGTGCTTTGCTATTCCAACATTTAACGCTCCTTCTTCAAACACTAAGAGACTTGGTAATATATTCGGGGAACATTTTTTATAATTCATCTAGTTCGGCCAACTACAGTGTTAGCTTTGTACAGTTGAACGCTCGTGCGGAGCTACAAAAGCTTGTTCATGTCGGGAGGCAATTAAGCATCTTATAACAAACCTTTTATGCGATGCGAGCTTGAGATGGCCCTTATGTAACTAGCTTACTGCCCTGGGCCCGATAGTATTCCTATCAACTGCTTCGCCACCTTTTTCTGGAATCCCTTGAAAACCTTCTCCTCTTGTTTAATCTTTTGTGGTAACAATCATGTTTCCCTCAGGCTTGGAAACATGCACATATCATCTCCCTTCTAAAACCTAATAAATACCCCTCACAACCATCAAGTTATAGAGCTATTGCACTGACGAGCGTGCCTCGGGAAACGTTTAAAAGGCTTATAAACAGGTGACTGGTGTACATATTATAAAGCCAGAGGGTCTTTGATAACAATCAGTGTGGATTCTGCCAAGGTCGATTTACCCTTGACCACTTAGTTCACCTAGAAACTGTGATACGCGAAGCATTTGTAAACAGGCAGCACTGTGTTGCGGTTTTTCTCGACTTAGAAAGGGCATATGACACTGCGTGGAGGTATGGGATTCTCCGAAACCTGTATGCCTGTAATATTCTTGGCCGTATGCTGCGATGCATAAAGGAATATCGGACGGACAGGACTATCTGATTACTTTGTTCAAGAAAACTGAGTCCCTCAAGGGGGTGTTTTAAGTGTGACTTTATATTGCTAGCAATAAATTCACTCACACGACTGCTGCCACCTTCAATTACAAATTATCTTTATGCTGATGATATACAGATATCATCATCCTCTTATAACCTCTCCATTTGCGAGCGTAAGTTGCAGTTAGCCATAAACAAACTGTCAAAGCGGGCCGACGAAAATGGGTTCAAGTTCTCTGATTCAAAAACGGCCTGTGTGCCTTTTGTTTTGCGCCGCGCATGGTTTTTGGATTTATCCCTGGTATTAAATGAAACCCCTATCCCTGTTAGAAAGGAGGACCGATTTCTTGGCGTAATATTTGATAAAAGGGTAACTTTATTTCCCACCTTAAAGCGCTGAAGCAATTATGCCTTCAGTCCACAAACTTTTTGAAAGTTTATCTCACAAATCTTGGGGGTCTCATAGAAAATGTATCCTGCAGTTGTAGAATGCCCTTGTACGATCCCGTCTTGACTACAGTGCAGTAGTGTATGTATCGGCTCGGCCCTCTGCCCTTAAAATGTTGAACCCAGTTAAGCTTCCGCATTGTGCATGTTCGCACTTCACTGCACCTTTCTGGACCAGGTCGGCCTTCTCCGGAAAGTCAACGGTATTGCACCTTGGAAAACACAGCGAGTTTAATCCGACTGGCCTCTCGCGAAGTTCAACAAGCACGGCATTTTCCATGTTGTAATTAAGCAAGAGTTTGGTGAACTGCAATGCAAACTAAGTATGATGGTTATCCTCATGTTTATACAGATGGTGCCAAGACCTCCTCTTTCGTAGGTTCCGTTGTGTATTCTGAAAGCTTCTCCAAGGTTCAACGACTTGATTGTATTTCCAGCATTTTTACTGCGGAGCTCTATGCGGTAATCATGGCGATTGAATGCATTATCAGGTGAAATATACTGAGGACGGTCCTGTTTATTGACTCCCAAAGTGTGATTCTTGCAGTTTGCCCTCTTGAAGATACTAAAAATGTGCTTGGAGAACAGACTCGATATAAACTTAAGTCTGCTTTGCATGGAGGACAAAATATAAAATTTTGTTGGGTACCCAGTCACATTGGCACACAAGGCAATGAAGAAGCCGACAAGCATGCAGGGTCTGTCGGTAACCTTCCACAATCGCTGTCCTGTTTACCTTATCAAGATATTAAGCCCTTGGTGAAGTCCTCCAGTCTTCAATCTTGGCAACTGGAATTGGACATGGGGTGCGATGACAAACTCTATGTTACCAAAGCTGGTTTGGTAGTTTGTAAGAGCTCTTCATGCAAGAGCCGACTTCATGAAACGTTGTTGTGCTGCCTGAGAATTGGACACTCTTTTCTAACCTATAGGTGTCTGCTTTCGGGAGAAGGTCCACCAGTGCGCGATGAGTGTGGTGATAGGCTCTCTGTTTTGCGTATCTTGTGGATGTGTCCCGGCCTTAAGCCCAAGCGCCGCATTCATTTCCCTAATTATTTTCAATATCATATCCCATTTCATCCGGCTCTCCATCTGGGAGAGAATCCTCTGGTCTCTTTTGAACGAGTATTACAATTTCTTGGTAGTGTTGGCTTTTTACACCGATTCTAGCTTTTTGGCTATCCTTTTGTGCAACCCGACTTATAGTACAATGATGCCTTCAATTAGTTTGGCGCAGATGGCCTCGTAGCTTTTGCGCCATAAACCCCCAAAATCTCCCTCTCTCTCTCTCTCTGTCCTAAATTAGAGTGGAAAGTGACGTCACTTTTCCTATACACCAACTTTAATTCGCCGGTAAACTTTGCTTAGAAAGTGGCGTCACGTAATTTCCACACCATTTCTATTTTCCAGCTAAGTTGAGCGGGACAACTTATAAAATCATAGAAGGCTTCTGGACAAATGTTATATAATCGTTCTTTGAAAAATACACTGCATCTGTTATAGGACTTCGAAGACAAAGGTCAAAGTTTTTGTTATATTAATAACCAGTGCCAACGGCATTTGTCGTTGACGCTTTTTCAGTTACTTTAGCGGAAAAGGTCCACGATTAAAGGCTAAAGGTCAGTTAACATAAGCACGTTTACGTGCACTTCCTAGGTCCAAGGCGTTGACGTACGAACATATGTAAATCAAAAATTATATCACGATTGGATATGCGTACTGGGTACGCTAGTGAATACTATAGTAAATTAAAAAATACAGCTGTGCATTCTTATGAAAAAGAATGGTGCAAAATTACTCGATAAAAGAACTTCCTTTAAAGCCGATGTTTTGTATAGGTAATGGAACGCTTTCTTGTCTTACACTGTCGCGTTTGGTTGTGTCGAGGACTAATCTTCTAAAACAAATCCCCGGTATATTAAGAACACCGCGTTAAAATCGCCTAGATAAAAGGACGCGCGATAGACCGGCACAAATATCGACGCTGTCATGGGCGCTACAAGAGCTCGTTCTCGTTTCTACCCGTGCCCTCGAGAAAAGACGAGAACGCGCCCTGGCTGAAGGGTTTTCTTGAAACAACAATGGAGGGCAAAAAAAAAAAAAAAACGTGGAGAGTGCTTGATTAATGGCGGCGTGTTATACGCTCTCCTCGGGCTGTCCGCGGAAATTGGCTGCGCTCTAAGCTGGTTTGGGGGCGCCATAGAACGGCTCGTCCAAAGACTTCAGCGTGCATGCATAAAATAACGAGGCGTAACTCCTTCCTCCCCTCTAATTTTTTAGACGTCTTCAATTTCCAAACAGGAGGCTACTTTCCTCTACGCTTATTGTTTACGTCTTGTTCATATTTGAAAACGTGAGATGAGCTTGGGTTCCAATATACTTTAGTGAGCAAAACAAAACAATGCAAAACATGTTGACGAAAAGGCTTGGAGGTTGCGCAGCCACTTGTATTATAAGTCATTCTCGACTACAAATTATCGGTCACGTGTGTGCGCGTTTACTTTTTAATGCCTTAGCTTTTAAACGCTCGTTTTGAAGAAAACCTGGTTGTGTCTTTCGTTTTTCAAAGCCGGGGAGAGAGGGAAAAGGAGTAGGAGAGGGTGACGCGTGCGACACTCCCGGTCCGAGGAGCTGAGTTATCATGCGTCAGCCTCTCCCCCGCTCTCTCCGGCGCTGACAAGCTGACAGACACCGGCGGGTTTTGTCAAATCTAGCACTTGTTTGAGTCAGTCACGCGCACAGGTGGAGCGGAGCCCGAGAGAAGGAGGTGCCGCGGCGCGGTAGAATGCGGGCGTGCTCAGTTGTCGCTCTGCCGTCGCCGGTTGTTCTTCGCTCTGGGTTTCCGTAGTAGCGGTGCGTGGGCTGGGATGTGCGTGTCTAGTTATAAAGATAAATGCGATTTCCTTCACGAGTAATAGAGATGCGGTTCCTTCAACGAGTTATATAGATGTGGTTCTTTCCACGGGTGATATGTATGATCGTAGCCAAGGGTGTCGACGTACTCTGACAGGCAGCCCTATTGAAAAATCCGGCAAAAAGTTCCAGTGATATTCGGTGGAAACGGGTTAATTTCCACTCATTTTCACCAGAAACCAGCGTAGATAACCAGTTTTTCGGTGGAAATATTACCGGCTGCCACTTCCAGTAACCAGATTTTGCAGGACCTTTTACCGGAGCCACTTACGGTTAAATCCGGCAAAAACTTACAGTGACATTCGGCGGAAACTGGCGGAAACCGTAGCCACTTTCGCTGGAAGTTTACCAGAACTACTTTCGATTACCCGCCGCTGGAATCCTACCGGAAGCCACTCTCGTTTGCCGGACACCGAACATCACTGGAAGCCGACGCAAGGGGAACTGCTCAAGTCAAGGAGGCAAGACGAGCAGGGGGACAGAGTTGTGTAATGGCGGCCGCCAATGCAGCGGCATTCTCGTGAGTGCGTGTTTTAGCTCGAAAAACGACGTTGCATTCTGCAAAAAGTGCGGCAGCGAACTGTTTTGACGATCCAAAAAGTGGCAGCGATCACCGGCAACTTGATATTTGCGACAGGCAAAAGTCTGGGCCAGAGCAGGTACGAGACCACTCGAGCGGCATTCTCGTGAGTGCGAGTTTTAGCTCGGGGACGACGTTTGCAATCTCAGAAGTACGTGCAGTGAACTGTTTTGACAATCCAAAAAGGTGGGCACTTTCACCCGTTTTCATCCAAAACCAGTTTAGCGGTCTTTGGTAGATTATTTGCCGCGAAAAGATTTCGCTGGAACATCACCGGCAGCCACTTTCATATACCAGACGACCCGGATTTCTAGAAATCTTACCCGAAACCGGGTGACTCGCTCTCTGTTTACCGACCTTCACTCGGAGCCGAGGCGAGGGGAGGGGGAAGCCGAGACGGGCCGGGGACTTGGTGTGCAATTATTGGCGCCTCGCACCAAGGACGAGTCTCCAGTCTCCACGCACTCTCTCTCTCTCGTATTGGTTCGTGGGGAAAATGGGAGAGGGTCGTTTTGCTGACTTTTTTTTTTTTAAGAAAGCCGTTTCTTGTTAGTCAACGAGCAACGGCGGGCCAGGAACGAACGCTCGTCTCGGTTCTCGTTCCATGTGTGCGGCTTGTATCTTCCAAAGCAGCTGGGTGGTGCAGATGGAAAGAATATATTTTTCAGTGAGCTGTTTCTTACGCTCTGTCCGTCCGCCTTCAGAAGCATCCAGCTAGCGAAAAAGACTGGCACAAGATTTCTCAACGTCGGCGGATGTTCGTTTCGCGCGTTCGTGGTTTTCGCGAAGCGCGCTACTGACGCCTGATGCACCCGCGGCGACGGCATCAGGGACGACATCGTGAGTGTGCCCAGGATTTCTCAAGGTAGGCGGATGTTCGCTCCGCGCGGTCGTGGTTTTCGCTAAGCGTGCTACTGACGCCTGGTGCACCCTCCGCGACGGCATCAGGGACGACATCGTGAGTGTGCCCGGGATTTCTCAATGGCGGCGGATGTTCATTCCGCGCGGTTGTGGTTTTTGCTAAGCATGCTACTGACGCCTGGTGCACCCGCGGCGACGGCATCAGGGACGACATCGTGAGTGTGCCGGGGATTTCCTACGGCGGCGGATGTTCGCTCCGCGCGGTCGTGGTTTTCGCTAAGCGTGCTACTGACGCCTGGTGCACCCGCGGTGACGGCGTCAGGGACGACATCGTGAGTGTGCCGGGATTTCTCTACGGCGGCGGATGTTCGCTCCGCGTGTTCGTGGTTTTCGCTAAACGTGCTACTGACAGTATACGTGTGTGTGTCCGTGTGGTGCACCTCCGCTGTTTTATTAGTTGAACTACCGTACGTCTAGGATTTACCCAGCGGCATTGTGAGTACCTTGAAAGATATCTTTTGCGACAACAGAACTCGGTTGTTCCTACTTGGTCTGGTGCTCTTGTCGGACAGCTGTGCAAATTGTTTCACTGGTATCGACCCTGTTTAATAAATACACAGAACCTTCAGGTCTATATGGACTAACCACCTTTAATTGTTAGCGAACCGTCCATACATCTGGTAACCATACACCCCAACCACGGTTCACCGGCTTCCTCCTAAGTGCCTTCCGTTGACGTCCGAAAAAAGAAAGAAAACACGGTAATTCCGGCCAATCTGGTGATCTTCTGGTAAATTCTGGCTTTACTGGATATGAAAAGAGTCCCATAATCCAGTAAAATAGATTTTTACTGGAAACATATTCCAGTAGAAAGCCGGTGACATTCTGGTAAAATATCTGGTAACATTCCGGTAAACATCCGGGTGACATTTCGGGTAAAATGCGGCTTTACTGGAAGTGAAAACAGTCCCATAATCCAGTAAAATTGACTTTTACTGGAAATTACATTCCGGTAAAATTATTTTTCAATAGGGAGTGTACACGAAAAGGGTGAAAAAACTCACAGGAAGATCCAATGGTGGGTACTTAGGGAATGCGTTAGGATGACCCGTGGGAAACGCCACACATGTCCCTCTTTGCGAACCGCTAACACTGACCCCACAAGGAGGCCAAAAAGGGGCAGCAGGAATAGAAGAAGCAAAGAAAAAGCCATAACAGGCAGCCAAAACAAAAAACGTGAAGGTGTCAGCGTTAAAGATCCCCACAGGAAGACGTGTGTGGCGTTTCCCAAGGGTCATGCTGCCTCATTCCCTAGGAATACACTAAAAGAACATCTTGCAATTTGTTTCCTTTTTTGTTTATTTGAGGTGTACATGTTTCCGGGAGTCTTCCTAAACAAAGGAGACAGTTATTGGCTGTCAGTCGCTGGTGGATTCATAATTTTGGCCAGATACATTATGGAGCGCAATGAATACGATTAAAGCGGGTTCAGAACACAAACAAATAGAAAAAAGATAATTCAAATTCCTCCCATTTTCTCAGTTTAAGCTTCGTAAAATAAAATGCGCAATTTAATGCAAATGTCGAGTACTGAATGCGCAAAGTGATGTACTGCTTAGAGATAAAAGATGTTTAGTGCCTTTAGCAACAAGCTAAAGTTGAGAATGTACTTTATAGCGAAACAAATAACACAAAAAGCACGATAACGATGACATACCCGAAAATAAAAATATGCGGAAAGAGTAAGTCAAAAATTAAGTTCATTCGACACATTTTCGAGTTCGCTGCGCACAACTCTAAATTATCGATAGAAACCTCAGAGAACTTGCGGGTGGTGTATGCTGAATCTTGCCACAAAATATACGCTCTAGCCTCGCCTTAGACTTGAACGGCGCCTTTCCAGTGAGATAACTACCACCGCATATCTATTAAATTGTATGGAATATGTAACATATTACTTTTCAAAATAGGAATATGTGGCATAGATAATTTTAGTTGTGTCTACTCCTTAGGCAACGCACCTTGCTAAACCTCTTGTACAATACATTTTGCTTAACTCTAGCCTTTATGCAAAAGCTCTTTTCTTTTTGGACCATCAAAGGATTGCAATTTGCTCCCGTCGGTCTGAATCCCGAGACGAAGCCGTGAAAGCAGGTTCGGAAACACGTGGTGAAGATCGCCATTAGCGACACAGACGTAAGGTGGAATAACTGGGAGCTTGTGCCGATCAAAGCAAGCAGTTAACTTGCGTCGTCCTTTAGAAACCGAAGAGTAAAATACAAAAAGAGGAAAATAAACTTCACCTTTGACTCATCTTAGAGGGTAAACTTTATTACTGATTAATTACTAAGCGCTACCGTTTGAGAAAAAAAAAGTCACTGAACTGGTAATATGTTTAGCCATGAACCAAATTTCGCTAACACACACAAAAAAAGAGAAAATATCGGAGCTAGCACGTGGTCATTTTTTTCAACATGGTTTCTATTTGTGAAGTGAGATCTTATTCTAACATTTTTCCTCATATTACGTTTTCATTCAGAGGCTTCTCAATCGCAATACACGTTCAAAACGCAGCAAATACAAATGTGAAGATAAAACAAAAAATTGGATTTCCGTACAATTGATGATATTAATTAAGTTAAATGTTTGCGTACCAGAATCTAGTTTTTTTTTTCAATGCTTGGCTTTTTTATGTTGCAAGTGAGCACAACGGCTTTTCAACGTATTGTATTTTCTACCCCAGTCGACAGAGCTTTACAACACGCCCTAATAATACAAGAAAGCAAGCGAGACTGGGATGAGGCGAATTAATTTTTTTTTATAATGGCTGCTTAAACTAGTTATTTTCAGTCACACCCTTCTGAAATTATCACAGTGTAAAATTATACTCGTGTTTTTACTGAGGACGAAGATGCCGTTTCGCCAGGAATAAGTTTTGAAATGAAGCCCATAAAGAACATTCAAAGTAAGCAATAATTACAGATGTGTATGATGAGCTGTTAAAGAACAGACGCTGAAATGACACCATATAAACAAAAACCTAGAAGTTTTGTTACCTGTTTGTGTATTAAGTATTCGTACTCCAGCCTGCCGCTCGCCCTCTCGCGGACAAACGAAGAACCGGAGGAGTGCGGACTGTCGGACGCGGTGTTGCCGTTGCAGCATATTTTTCGTGTTCGTACATAATGCAGTTTTAACGAAAAAAAAGCAAAGGCCTTTGAATAGAAGTCGTAGCGGTCCGCTCTGCAACAGCGCTGCACAAAAGAACCGGGATTTTATTGTTTCATTATTTCTCGAAGGCAGGAGAGAAGTGCTCACGCGAGCGTGTGTCGACGAATCTACGTCGGGAATGGGTTCGTGTTTACGGATTGGAAAAGCCGTGACAAGAAACATAACTGTTTTCTCCAAGCACTTACGAAAGACAGGCGACTTCTTTTCAGGTAAGCAAAACAAATATATAGAAATGCTCGCGGCTTTTCTCCGCCCATACCCACTCGAGGTACTTGGGTGACAGAAAGACTGACATAGTGCAAAGATTTAGCAAAGTCTCTTAGTGAAACATCCGCTAATTCGGGGCTTAAGCGCGTCTATGTTGGCTGGCCGTTCATGACGTGGTCTTAGAACGGGTAGTCTCGCGAAGTACTGTAATCCGGGAGACTCCGCAATGCTCGGTCGGGGCTTTCAAGCATTTGCGTGGAAGTTAGATCATTCGAACGCTGTCAGACTACACGAGCTTTGTTGTTGTTGGACGCCCACATGTCCGGATAAAACCCAGAGAGCACCGATGCCGCATATCAGCTAATCTTGTCCCTGTGTTTATCTTTAACGCAGTTGAGGTCAGTTGAACAATTTTCTCGGTAGCGCTGAATCGCCCTAATTAAAGATGGCTATTATGTACTGTTAAAATTATTGGGGGTGCCCTGTGCCTAGAGAGCGTGGGAGGCGTCACCCCCAGTCAAGGAACTGATAAAAGCGGCGGCGACGCCGACCACGGGGAAGAGAAGCGGGACCTGCAGTGGAAGGTACAGGCTGCGGCGGGGTTCACCGATGACCGTTGTTAATAATGACTTTCCGTTTGCAATTTACTAATAAATGTAGTTTCCCGTTTTCCGATATCCTGGCTCCGTGCTGTTCCTCCAGGTTGGGAATGCAGCAAGGCAACTTTCCCACAGTGTGTATGTGTGTGTCTGTGTGTGTGTATGTGTTTCATGTTTATGGCGGCCTTGCGATTGCACTAAGTTCTTGCCTGCTCCTATTTTAATATAAATGTCGCGAGCTCGAAACGCTGCCTTATGAAAGCGCAATTCCCAGTAAAACTCTTCCACTGTCATTCACACACGAAGGAAAAGAGGCTAGACGCCAGAAGATGCAGAAGAAACAATGAGAGCGACAGGAGAAACGAGCACGCCATGCTTGGTCCAGATCCCTGTGCTGGCAACTTTTGCCGAACATGTATAAATTTCTATTCAGTCGATAAAACTTATTTTCGAAACATTAGTTTTTTTTTAATGAAATAGCATACTTAGTCTATGCAAATCCAGCACGCAACAAGAAAGAATAATAAAAAAAAAGATCGAGGTAATCCTAAGCACTTCTTATGAGTTGTGAATGCGAAAGCATGTACATCAATCTTGCTCTACGCGTGCTGGCGTAGAGCAACGCGGAACAACGGGAGCCAGAGTTCCGCGTTCATCTTTGTAGCGCCGTCTTTCCTGCACGGCATATTGATCCCTCTCCTCACGTGACTGAATTCGGTGAATAGCAGCGCCGCACGTTCGAAGCGCGCGTCGCGCACAAAAGCAGGGGAACGTACGCCGGGGCACGTGCAACGTCTGCTTCCCTGTAGAGCACTTGATACGTCTCCTCACGTGATCGGATCTCGGCGAATAGCGGCGCGGCGGCACGTGGAAAACAGACGCGCAACTCTGGGTCCCACGGGGAGTCTATTCAGGAAGTCTAGCACTGACGAACACGCAGCGTTATTGCGTGTCCGGCGAATGGGAGCCTGGTCGACGCGCGCTAGCCAATGGGATCGAAGCGGTGTAAAATGTGCCGTGGCTAACCGGTGAATGGGAGCTGGCTTGGCTTGGAGAAGGATTAAAGAGCCGTTTGGCGTGGTTTCAAAGCTGATGACGTCGACCCGCTCCATGAGACAGTTAATGCTTTCGCATTAATAATCTTTATTTGCTCAGGAGAGGCGCGGCACCGCAGAAAGGCAACAGCCCGTACCAAGGAGGCCGCGGTGCCGTGTCTAGTGATGGTGAATTTGTGATGATGTAGTATACGAGATGAAAGTGATGGTGATTGTGATATGTGTGTTAGGAATTATTCTTGAGGTGAAAATTAGTAAAAACGTGTTTTAGCCTGGACACCACCCTCCTGATTATATGCACTACCGGGTTCAAATGAAATGCGAACAGCGGAGCGCGTGGCCGTCGATGCGTGCTGCGCCTCCTGGAGGCCTCTTGAAATTGGTAAAACTGCGGGTTGGAGAATAGGCTGTTGCGAGGGTGTGCGTCCTACTCCAATGTGTTTGACTTTCGCCCAGTACAACACAAGCTTCGAAGCTGCGCCGGTGGTGCGCTGGAAATGCCGTCGCAGCCACTCTCGTTGCTTCGGCATAAGCCGTACGAGGAAGTTCGCCGCTGGCAGCAGAGGCAGGCCACTTAAGCGTTTGCCTCGAACGCGCATTCATGGATCATTATTGCAACGCCATGCTCCCTCCTATCCTGCGCAGCTTTTTTTTTCGTAATACGCGTTGTCATGGTGGTCGAGGCTGAGGGGGAGCGGTTGAGAGCTTCGGACCTGGTATCCAGCCTGATGCAAGTTCCACCTCGTCAGGTGGCAGCCGTTGTAGACGCTGAAGGAAATTTCACAATTGGAGAGTTCATGAAGGAATACAGCTCGACTAGGACAAGGACAGAGAAACGAGAAACACAAGACATGCGCTGACTATCAACTGATTCTAATGAAACAGAAACATAAGTATGAGGCTGCTACTCATGCGGGCTCTTGTTCCTCCCCTTGGCTTTGAATACCTATTTCACTCTACACAGTACTAACCGTGCTACCCTAACTTTAAAAAAAAAAAACTGATCTCGCGGTTTGTCAGAGTCACTGTCGGCTGGCTCACGCACGAAGTTCTGATCTGTTTGATGTAGCGTGTCTCTATCATTTCGCGGGGTAGTTGGTTCTTATGTCGCGCGCGAGAAAATATGCAGAAGGGTGGAAAGTTGGGCTAGTTGGTAGTTATTCATCTTGGTTCTAAAAGCGCACAAAAGACGAGGACAGAGTAAGAAACACAAACGACGGACGAACGCTCATTCGAAGGTCTGCACATTAGCATTACCCAGTAATAATAGTGGTCCGTCGTTTGTGTTTCTGGGCGCTCGTCTCGTTTGTGTTTCTTACTCTGTCCACGTATTTTGTGCGCTTTTAAAACCAAGAGAAAATATGGTCCAATGTCTCGCAGTTGGTGCAGCGTCAAACGTGCAATGAAGTTAGTATTTCGAGTCGGAGGAGCAGTATACAAAATCCCGTTTTCCTACGGCTGTGTATATATAGGATAGACAGGGCGTTGCCTGAATATACGACTACGAGAACACCATAGTTCTTAGAAAGGAACAGCTTACTCACACCTCACGATGCATGGCCGGGATTGCGGATGCTATCCCCTTTTCTCCAACATGACAGTGAAGTTTTGCCACAAGGACATACTACCCCGAGAAATGACTGATAAATGTTTAATCACACAGAACAAAACGTCGTGCGTGAGGCGGTCGACAGTGACTTTGACAAAACGCCAAATCATTTTTTTTAATTTAGGGTAGCATAGCTAATTGTCTGAAGAGTGAAAGAAAAACAAACAGGATAACTTGACGAGTTGGTATGAATTCATATTGAAACAGCGCGAAGTTTTACAAGGACCTTGTAAAAATTCGCGCTGTTTCATTAAGAGTGAAAGAAGTGCTCTAAAGCAGGGAGGGACATGTGACCGCGCGAGTAGCAGCATCATTTGTGTGTTTTCGTTTCATTAGAATCAGTTGCTAATCATAGCTTCCCTTGTGTTTTCTCGTGCTTCTGTCCTTGTTCTAGTCGCCCTAAATGTGATAATAAAGATGAGATTCCGCACAATATGCCGCATTGTTTTGTGTGCTTTATTAAGCCGCGTGTCGTTCTAGACTGTACCGAGATGAGCACCTCTCAACCAAATTGCCTGCAATGTCGGATATGCTCATATTCACTATGAAAAAGGGTATAAGATAGTGTAGATGACTGGAGTCTCAACTGGAGGGAAAGTAACACACCTAAGCCAAGGGTATAGTGGGCGTGTCTCTGGCAAGGATATATTCCCGCAAACTTGTATCTCAACTTCTGACAGGCATCGACCTTGTCATAGTCGATAAGGGGTTCCTGATCGAAGATATGTGCGAGTGCTGCCTCATGGAAGTGATGCGAGCACCTTCCCTTCTACTGAAGAAGCAGCTCTCTAAAGCGGACACTTTGCGGGCAAAATAGACAGAAGCAGCACGAGTCCATGTTGAAAGGGCAATCCAAAAGGTTAATATTTTTAAGATCCTCATCTCAAAAAAGTTGTAGAGCATGGTCCGGTCCCACTGGCAGACGATATAGTATGTATAGCTGCCGCATTGACAAATCTGGCGAAGTTCATTTGGCCAAACAAGAGATGCAGGCAATAGAAATATACAAATCTTAAAGGGGCCCTGCAAGGACTTTTGTACTGGTTTTTATTTTGCACCAAACCTGAGCGCACTGAACGTAGTAACCTAGTAAAACTTTTCTTTTCTCGAAATTCGCATTATTTTAAAAGTTATAGGCAAATTAAAATTACAAAAACAAGCAAAAAATAACCTCCCTCATGACGTCCTTGGTTGCTCGAGTGGCCGTGAACTAGAGGAGGGGTAGTGGGCTCATCGCGAGCGCTCACGGCTGCCGCACTCCGTGTCGACAGCGCGAGAGGGCGCCACTAAAGCATGTTTTGGATAGGTTGTATGCAGCGGGCAGCCGGGGCGGCTCTCATTGCATTTGCTGCGCGATTAAACACTAATTCGGCATGACACTTCATTGGCCACAAACGACAGCAAACTCATGGTAAAGATCAGTACAGAATGGGAGCCACTTCGCGCTGCCATACCGCGAAACGGCCAAACCCCAAGACAATTGCTTCTCGCCGAAGGCCTTCGGAACGCTCCGAGCTGGTCGGATCATCCTGTCCATACGACCGCAGCGCCGCCGCGTACATCCGGGACCTTTCCGTGTCGGCGCGTGATCCCACTACTCCTTTCTAGTGTGCGCCGCCTTTTCCACCGCTCAGTGGCGGGTATGTCGACGGTTCATTTCTCGTTTCCGTACTTTGTAAACTGCATTCGTTTCTTTTCTGATCTAAAATATTGAACAAAAACTACTTTTATAAATAATTGAAACGGTTCGCGCAACTTACATTTTGTAGTTCGACTAAACAGAAGCTTTTAGAGGCTCTGACCAGTAGTAAGCCCAGGACCAAAGACGTCACATTTTGCGCGCTTTCGGTACCGCGGGTCGCCCTCCTCGGTAGAGGAGGTTTCGGCGTCGTCCGGTTAAAATATGACGCACTGATATTTAGTTACTCTCTCCGTGCCCGCTGGCTTGCCCGAACTTCAAGAGACGTGGAAACCGCAAAAAAGGTAGATGCTTAAATATGATTGCAGGGCCCCTTTAAGCACAAGTGGGACAAAAAATCGCTTACAGATACAACTGTAAGCAACACGCAATAGAAATATAGAAGTCTTAAGGACACGTGGGACAAAAAAGTCGGTGTAAGACACTTCAGAACACATCAGTTGTCGATACCCCTATATATATATTATCAATTGCTTTATATATATCATCGTTAAAAACACTGCGCTTATGGTCATATAAATTTCATCAACAGTTTTTTTCAAGTACCTGACCTGCCTCCTAAAGCAATATATTTTGGGGTTGTTTTTTAAGCGTGAAGGTCGAATCGATATATATCTGATCAAGCTTTGCTTGAATGCTAAACACTCATCATTACTGGACCACTATTATTACTGGGTATTGCTAATGTGCAGTCCTTCGAATAAAAACACAGCCTATGATAATGGTCACTGGCTTTGTAATAAGGCATGCATAAAATAAACAGTTTTAAGGTGCTTGAGCATACACCATGTTTAGTCTTCGTCAAAGAAAATATTAATAGTTTTAATGGAGTCATCAACGCTTGCACAACGAGAGAAGGCGAGTACAAAATTTTACTAGACACTAAAACAAATTGATAGTGCTATTCAGAGGCACGATTGAAATTCCCCGTTAGACTATGATCATCTAACAGCCTAAGAAAAAATGGCTCATTCAGTTTCAGGTTGTCTATGCAAACTCTACTAGGAAAGTAAAATTTAAAAACAAATCCGGGAAATGTTTGAAAAAATAATGAAATATTAGAATCATGTCACCAGAAAGATGGCATTTGGAAGCAATGCAAGCAAACTCCTAGTGATAGCATCCCAGGCAGCACAGAATATTGGAGCGATATTCGCCTCGGGTCGGGAAACTCGTGCAAGTATTGCAGATTTTTCTGTAGTATCAAATAAATTGTGCCGGTACCATTTTGATTCTGCCGATGTTGACAAAATATCTGTTATATTGCGGCGACGCTACCATGGTATATATGGTACACGAACCGTGTTTTTCCCTGGATATCGTTTTTGAATTTGCAATAACTGCGCAGTATTAGGAATTTTCCGCCGATTCGAAAATGATACTGAAAGAAAGCCGGTTCCATTTTGACACGGCCGATGTCCACAGAATATCTGTTATATTGCACCGACGAAATCCTGATATATAGTTTACGCAATCCGGGTAACCACGATTGCACGAATATTGTTTTTTTTTTTTTTCCTCCCCAAAAGATAACTCGGAAGGGAATAGGAGTGAGACGGGACGACACGAGTGAGAGAGGAGGCATAATAAGGGGGAGAGTGAACCCAACCTTTCTAGGTCACCCGCACGTGACCAGACTCGCTGGCGCCTTGGAAAGCAAACTTGGAAAGGGAGAGGGAGAGAGACAGTTGTGACGTACCCGCCTTTAGTTAATTCTTCGAAATAGGGCGCTCGGGCCCAACGCAAGATCCGGGTAGGTGCGCGCGCACGGGTGTGTGGGTGTGTGTGCGTGTTTCAAGAAGCGAAAGGCGACGGGCGGTGACTCACGGCAATCGCGACGTGCTTCGGAGAATGCGCCCCCCCCCCCCCCCCCCATTTTGGACGTGACAATCTGCTGACCTCCTCCCCTCACCACGAGCAAGAAAAGGACCACGTTGCCCAAGCAAACGGAAACAGAAACAGGCGAGGGACATTCCAGCAGAGCCTCCGACTGGAAAGATCTCAAGTTCTCCCCACCTTTTCTGCGGGGGAAATGGATGACCCCGGAGGGGAACAAAAAGGAAGGAAGAACGGGGCCAGGGGCTGGGCGGACGGGACGGTGCGGAGACCAGGAGGCAGATTTTTCCTCGGACGGGACGGCCTGGAGGCAGCGAGACATCGACGGACAGAGGTGATATTGAGTAAAGGATGATTTCCAACGCCGTGGGAACTCGACGCGGCTTCTCCGAGACGACCAGATCTGCGAGTGTCTGCCGGGTATTTTTTTTTTTTCGCTTGATACTACGCTATTTACGTGGATTCGCGGAACTAGTCCGGCAACGGTTTGAGTGACATGTGTGGCAACTTGGCAACTACTCAACAATGACACTGGTCATTACCGTTAGACCCTTCTCTCGACAAAGAGACTTCTTGGAGTTCGTGTTCAAATGTTTTCGTGGCGTATAGAGCGGACGTATGGATACGATAGACAGGTGAGAAACAACTTATTTACGGGTTTTCTTGGTCATGTAGGACGCAAGCGAAGTGCTGCAGTCGATTTTTCTTTTTTTCTAAATTTCGTGATAGAATGGAATCTTGTTCTTCGTCGTTATTCGCTTGCCGTTGCGTCGACATTTGTAAATATGCGTGGTAATATTCTAGTTTTCATTGGAAGGTGAAAAACAAGTTTGTGATTTTTGAAAGTGCGTTGTTAGTGCTTTTCGTGTATATTTATACTAATCTTACCTTATTGTCTTTATCGCATTTATACTAGAATCTTAACTGTATTAGAGTAGGAATATTATTGTATACAAAATAAGTTATATTTTGTTCTAAGGAAGCTCAAGCCCATAGGGAGAAGTAAATTAGTTGACTAAATAGTAAGTTTAGTACCCCTGCCACACGGAAAAGTTGATATATTTTCATTAAATTATGAGAGATTTAATCAGTTCGCGGTCTTGAGTGATCATACGAGCGTCGCAAGCTGATTTGTCGACCCCATTATGTCACTCGCTTAAAATTACATTAATTTTGCCATGTGGACGGGGTATAATGCAAGAATTCAGTGACTGCACGCGATAACAGCGGCTTACCTGATTGTAAGTGGCACTTTTCAAGCCATGTCCGCGTTGACTACGTCTACATGATTTTTAATAGTGATCTGTTTTTCTGTGTCCAATCACTGCCTGTCTCGCCATTTTGCCGAAGTATTTCTGTATAAAACATCCATTCCTACAGAAGTAATTGCGACTCAATGTTTTCGACTTAAAACAATCACATTTTTCTATAGACGTCTTATGCGCCTACCTCTTTCCATTTCGAACCGATTGTTTAGTGGTGTACTGTATTGCCCGTGTAATAAAATGTTTTCTAGACCAGTTGATATGTGCAGCATTCATTTTAGCTAATCAGACGCGCGTTACGACGGTCGATCCACGCGCGTCACCTTCGCTTCGTCGCGCGCCCCCGATGGCCTTCCGTTGCGACGTCACGAGAAGAGCGCTACGGTCTTATTTCTAGGAGGTGTTGGTTAATGTGCTGTTGGGCTGATGTTTTTATGTGCCGTGTATGTGTATGCGCTCAATGTATGTGTTCAGCTGATGCTTGTAGTGTGCGTAATGTATCTACATGTGTGTATAATAAAGGTGCCAAAAAGCTTGAAGCGTAATGGTGGCGTGAGCAAATAAAAATATTTTTGTAAATTGTGCGGTATCTGTAGTCCGTTGCAACTCGAGAAGGTGGGGCGAGGGTAAGACGGGCCGGGGAGGAGGAAGCAGACGGAACGCTAAAGAGGGAAGGAGTTTCCCCCTCTTTTCTCCAGCGTTCCGTCTGCTTCCTCCTTTACGGCCCCGTCTCACCCTCGCCCTACCATCTTGAGTTGCAACGGACTATAGCGTCGAGGCTCCAAGTACTCTGTCGAATGCGTGCGATATCTGGCGGTGCTCGGACGACACTGCCAGTACACAATTGAAGTTCTCGACCCCCGGCTGATACTCAGCCGACGCTCTAAGTACTCCTATAGATATACGCGCGATACCCAGCAGGTACTCAGACGACTCGCCAGCTCGATGACATACGCGATGCCCGGTGGATACTCAGCCGACCCTCCAAGTACTCTATGGATATACGGGCGACCATCCGGCGGGTACTTCCGACGACTCGATTGACATTGGATTAACACGCGACGTCCTGCGTTCACTCAGCCGACGCTGCTATAGTCGGTTACAAGTTAAGAAGGTAGGAGAAGCTCCTCCACAAGCGTGGTGCGCCGGTTTCAAATCCCTCCGCAATCGAAAGAAGAGTTCACTGGAAACGCTCCTTGTTCCGCTTCAATGGATAGATAATGGCCACAGAGTGGTGCCAACTTGTCTCCGACCCCCACGTTTTAAGAAAGCGGCCTTTGTATCATCGGAGAAGGAACCGAGCCCCTGAAAGCAGCCTTTGTATCAATCGGAGGGGGAAGCTAATCCCCGAAAGTTCGTCTTTGTTTCCATCGGAAGGGGAAGACTTAATCTCCCTCTCGTGGCTTCCACAATGCTAGGTCAAAGTCGAGAGATAAAGCAAATATGTACAGAAAGGCACGACCCTCCTCGCGCGTTGGCCGCAACGTCACGGAAACGATGGGACGCTATTGGATGTGGAGGTGGCGGAGGGATATATGATTCCCTTTGAGGGGCATTTGCCGCTACCTGCCCCGCTTTTTGAAACGATATTGTCTGGACATCGTGTGGCTGGGAATAACCGTATATTCTGGCCGCACGTCGCTCTTATTATTTGACGATTCCGTGGAGCTCCGCTGGCTATCACAATGCCTATATAAACCCTTTCGTTGTCGAATAAATTTCAGCTTTGTTTGAGACTTTTTCTGCAGAAGATGAAAGGTCGTTTTCTTGTGTTTTCCAATTAAATATTCTAGTTGATAGTCAGCGCTCGTTCCGTGTGTTTCTTCTTGGTCCCTCGTCTGTTTTTCGCGCAATTTCCTACGGCGAGACTTTGTGTTTCTTCGTTTTTTCTCGTCCAGTCTCGGGGTTTTTAGTCAAATAGAACCATTCTGTCCTTCTTTATTTAACGAACTTCCAGAATCATTTATGAATGTAACATCCAAAGCAATACTTAAAAGAAAACTAACATAATGGTGTCAACTTTCAAGCATCTCAGTTCGACTATCGTAGCCTGACCGCTTAAGATTATTTTTTTTTAAATATATGTGCATGCTTTTTTTAAATTCTAACATGTGTTTCATTGGTCGCATGGCACCACATACAAACAGAATGCTGTTTTCGTAGGCCAGTCCTTTTATTGCTATATGACTTGGTATTAAAATAAAGATTATTATTATTATTATTTTTTTTTATTTGATTGATTGATTTGGGATTGAAGGAGATTGAAGAAGACGAAGTCCCCGAGACCAATGGTTCTTTCAATCGCTCTTCACATTCGATTGAAATTTCCGGTATTTAGGGCTCATTACACCGGCGAGAAGTGTGACAACCACATTCAAGCCCTGGCAACATCACCAGACTGGTCTTTCGTCAAGAACGGGTAAACCGGCGTCTTTACTGACCACGGCTGTGAGGTTAGGCTTGCGCGATATCCCCTTGCCGGGCTTTCTCGCATTCGAACCCACGCCCGCTCTACTCGCAAGACAACCTTTGCGGTGAGTTCTAGAATAAACGGTGGCCTACGTTTCCAAGAAGAAAAGGGAGAAGTAACGCAAGATCTCGGGGCAGCAACCTTCAAGTTCATGGCCCCTCCCGGACGCCCGCCGCCAGCCTCACCTATTGACCTCACCCGCGTCGTGACGACCTGAAGCCGTCAGAGTGCTCCGCTTGATTCAGCGTCCAATGTTGGGTGTCGACGTGTCGCCGACGGGACGCCTTTGACCAGGAGGATTGCTCCCAGTTGCATCCTTTAGAGCTTGTCTGACTGTGACCGACGCAATTTGAACAGGTGAGAGAAAGGTCACTCTGCTTGATTTGCCACTTGTTTGCCCGCTGATGGTACTTGAAGCTTTGTTGCCGATCTATTTATGGAAACTGTGAGATAATTTTCTAGATAACTTCATTTACTATATACTTATTATGAATTGCATAAAATGCAACCTCGCCCTGCCGGTTGACGGAAGGTTCCTGACTTGCATATCCTGTCAGAATGGGTACAATCTTGCAAACCCTGTCCGGCGTTGCGAA